>JAHNEJ010001780.1:0-31541 GCA_022559845.1 Amorphophallus konjac | reverse complement strand
GCTTGGATGGGTCTTCCCCCATCTTAAGGAAACAGTCGTAAGATAATACATCGGGGGCGCTCCCATTGTCAACCAGAATTCTATCTACGTTACAATGGTTTATTGTGGCCGAGATAACGAGGGCATCATCATGCGGGGTCTTCAGCCCTTCCAGTTCTTGGTCGGAGAAGACTATGACCTGGGGCTCCCTCGACGGGCCGCTGGAGGGTTATAAGACCTGGCTGGCCCGCTCGGCATGACGCTTCCTTCCTCGGCTGGTGTTGCCGCCCGACGCCGTTCCTCCGGAGATGATGTTGATGTGGACCCCTCGGGGGGTGTTGTCGATCTCCTCGGCGGCGTCCCGGTCTTCTTTGCGCCCGACTGCAAACCGGGCCAGGTGCCCCTGACGGATGAGACGTTCGATCTCGTCCTGGAGCTGGTGGCAGTCGCCGGTGTGGTGCCCGTGGTCGCCGTGGAACAGGCAATGCCTGTCGCGCTTGCGGTTCTTCGATCTCATTGATTCGGGCCGGCGGAGGAGTCCTGAGTCTTTGATGTCTTCATGGATCTCGTAGACTGGCGCGGTCAACGGGGTGTACCGCTCATACTTCCGTTTGCGCTCTCCTTCCCGATCGCGCTTCTTGCCCGAGCCAGGGTTTGGCTCGGAGGCTCGCTTCTTGTCCCCCTCCCGACCCGAGCCGGTTGTGTCTCGGTAGGCGCTGAGTACTTCTTCGCACTCGGCAAGGGTCGAGGGAGGGTGGAGGACAAGTTCGCGGCGGAGGTTCTCGTTCCGGGTGCCCCCGGTCAGAGCGGTCGTGGCCGAGGCCACATCCAGGCGGGGAATTCTGAGGGCTTCCGATTTAAATCGGTGGACATAAGCCCGGAGCCTTTCCCCTTGCGCCTGTTTGAGGGCCAGGAGCCCCGCTACTGACCTTGGGGGGGCGCTTCCGGCGAAGCTCTTCTTGAAGACTCGCCCGAATTGCCTGAAGTCTCGGATGGACCCAGGGGCGAGGGCCCGGAACCATGCCTGAGCGCCTTGGACCAGGGTGGCCGCAAAGGCTCGGCATTTAATAGGATCCGGTGTTCCATGCAGAGTCACCAGGGCGTCGAAGCTGTCGTAGTGGTCGGCTGGGTCGCCCTGGCCATCATAGAGCTTGAAGGTCGGAATGGAGGTTCTGGGAGACACCTCTGCCTTCAATATGTATTCGGAGAAAGGGGATTTCTCCTCATCCTCCGGGAAAGAGGTTTTCTGCAGGGCGCGGAGGGCGCGCTCTTGCTCTGCAAAACGTCTTTCGAAATCCCTCAGCCGGAGGGATAGTTCTGGCTGCGGTCGTGCCGTGGGATTGGGGGGAGCGTCGTGGCGATCCTCAGGACCGCCGGCGCTCGGGCGTGGAGGCCTCGCCCCCTGTTTCCCTTTTCTGGGCGTGGAGGACGCCTCTTGCTCCCGGGGCGGAGCTTGCGAGGGTCCTCCCACGTTGTTGCGGATGAGCTGCTGACCGCGGAGGGTGAAGCGGCCCCCAGCGGTATGCTGGGACGCACTTCGGGGGGGGGGGGCTCCCGGACGGGGCGTGGGACCTGGCATCCCTTGCCGCCTGGGCCCTCATGAGCTCCACGAGGACGTCAAGCTTCTTATTGAGGGCCTGGAAGACCTCGTCGCTGTAGACACGCCATTCTTAACGTCTCCTGAGAAAGTCTCATATTACTATACGACGCCCCGCGACGGCTTACGCATTTCGAATCACTTGAGTACTTCCTTTTCTTGGGTCTTCTTCTGCCTTTTTCGGCATCCGGAATCGTCTCGTCACGGTATTCGGACGGCATCAACACCAGTCAGACGTATCAAGAGGTTCCGGAACCAAGAAGGTGTCTGCCGGGCAGCCGCCGATTGAGGACCCGGGTGGTTTTAATGGGGGCGTCCAGGCCCCTGGACGCCCCCATGTTTTTAATTTATTTTATTTTATTTTTTCTCAGGGCCCAAAATAAAATAATAAACATATATATTAATGGAGGCGTCCAGGCCACTGGACGCCTCCATAAAAACAAAAATAAAAAATGTGTATAAAATGCCAGTTGGCATAAAAAATAAATAAATAAATAAAATTATAAATATATTAATGGAGGCGTCCAGGCCCCTGGACGCCTCCATAAAAATAAATATAAAAAAAATCATGCCAGCCCTCGCATAAAAAACAAAAGAAAAATAAAAAACAATATATATTTGGAGGCGTCCAGGCCCCTGGTCCAGGCCCCTGGACGCCTCCATCAAATCTCTCACGGGCGCCGCTCACCGAACGACGGTTTGTCGTGTGTGAAAAAATCTAAATTTTGAAGACGTCCAGGCCGCTGGACGCGCCCATTTCTGAATCACGAGGCGCCGCTCACAAAACCACGCGTTGTGCCAAACCGCGTGCGGCCGTCGTCGGTTTTCGGTGGACCTGTTTGAGGCATCCGGAGCCCTGGACGCCTCCACAAAAGTATTCTAAAAATATATATAAAAATAGAATAAAATATTAATTCGGCCCTGATGGAGGTGTCCAGGGTCCTGGACGCCTCCACCCTCCGGAGCTCTATAAATAGAGGCCCACCCCCTCAGTTCTAGAGGAGCTTCGAAGTGATCCGATAGGCTGCCGGAGCCCAGAGGCTACGGAGTCATTTTCTAACCCGTGGGTTCTTTTATAGGTGGAGGTTCTGCCGGCTTCTCGGGTGCTCACGCTCGCGAGAGGAAGGTCGTTTTCATCCACCGCGCTTCCACGTCGTCCCCACGCTGCCGGAGCTCCGCCGGATTTCACCATCGGCACATCCAATAAGCCAAATCTTTCATTTTCTTCGTAGTTCTTTTGCATTCATCATCTTGCATCCCCTATCCCCCTTCATAAGGGCGCCTTTTCTTATACACTTCTTACACCCATCATCTCATTTTCCTCCTACTCGAGTCCGAGAGGGGTTTAAAAGATAACACCAACCAGGTGTGTGTCTTGCCATCATTTCGTTATTTTTATCGTAAGGATTTGAATACTACACCTCAATCTTTCTAATCCACTTGTCATTTGTTTGTAGTTGTTTTGCAAGGGTAGCCGAGGAAAGCCCTCTCCGTCGGCCGGCCGAAGGGGGAGGAAGAAGCAACCCGCCATCTCTCGCTCTTGAGGTAGGCGCGATCACCTTCTTATTTTTGGAGTCTTTTGGCCCCTGGCGATCACATATTGTTCTCGAGGCCGCGACGAGTCACTTCCCCAATGGCCGTTTAAATTTCCGTTCTTATATGTTATATTCTTATCTATTCATGTTCTCGAGGCCGCGGCGAGTCACTTCCTCAATGGCCGTTTAAATTTCCGTTCGTATATTCTCTTTATATTCTGTTATATTCTGCTCATATTCTCGAGGCCGCGGCGAGTCACTTCCCCAATGGCCGTTTAAATTCACGTTCTTATACGTTATATTCTTATCTGTTTATGTTCTCGAGGCCGCGGCGAGTAACTTCCCCAATGGCCGTTTAAATTCACATTCTTATACGTTATATTCTTATCTGTTTATGTTCTCGAGGCCGCGGCGAGTCACTTCCCCAATGGCCGTTTAAATTCCCGCTCTTTGTATTCTCTTTATATTCTGTCATCTTATTATCTGCTCATATTCTCGAGGCCGCGGCGAGTCACTTCCCTAATGGCCGTTTCAATTCTTGTTATTTAATTTCTGCACCATTCCCGTCCCCCCGAGGCCGCGGCGAGTCACTTCCCGCTATGGCCGTTTAACCCCCATATCTTGCTATATCACACTTGTCCCGCTCGCCCCGCCGGAGCAATCTCCCGTGGTGGCCCCTTCTCTCTCTTCTCTTATTTCTGTGTTGCAGCAAACAAACACCAAAAAAAGAGGAGCCCGCGCGCTCCGCGTCCTCTCCGCTCTTCCCCGAACCGCGTGACGTCACTCACAGATTGGCGATCACGGTGGGACCGCTACTGCTTCCTTTCGGCTACCCTTGCAAGTTCGGCACCACCCGTGCCTCTCCACCTTGGCGCCCGCGCGCTCCCCCGTTGTGCTCACGGCAGCACTATCAGTTGTGATTGGTTGTTTGTTTATTATATGTCTGTTATTTCTGTTGTTTTCTTACTCTATATATCTGTCAGCATTCCATTGCATACATCCATTCCTCTTTTCTATCCTTTTTTCATTTTTTGAGGATCACCCTTTCCCGGTGAAGGAAGGACTCTCCGTTTGGGAATTCCTCTCAACGGACTAGAATCTCCTACAATGGGACCTCCGTAAGTCACCGACATCGAAGAATCTCCTCTTCGTTCACTGGGCTGGTTGTACCATTGAAGTTCCCCGGAGTTAGTCATTTCATTCGTGGTGAGACGAGAGACCCTAGCTGACACGGCGGTGAAACAAAAATAAACTAGGGTCCCCATTTTGTGTGAACTTCGGATCTCGTTAAAAACACAAAAAAAATCATCAACATCAAAACACAAAAAAAGGGCGTAAAGGTATCCACTTGTTTGATAATCTCTGCTACCTACTTGCTAGTGTATGGTTTTACGTTCTGGGAAAACTGTGAGCATGTCTCACGAGTCTTTTGAGGAGAACCACCCTAGCCGTGGTTTGTCAGCCGACCCGCGAGTCTATGCTATGGACTCGGGTCCTTCTCATGACCCCTCGCATGAGGTGCAGGTTATTACCGGGGACACGTCCCCACCATAAGATATCACTTCCTTACTGGGCGTCCTCGCCAACACAGAGCTTACCTCTGAACAGCTCCGGGCCTTCCAGGCCATTCTAAAGGGGAAATCTGTTTCCCCCACGGCCCAGGAATCAACTCTGGCCATCGCACCTCTCCAAGAGTCCGTGCAGGCCATTCCATCTCCTTCATTGGCGCAAGCCATCCAGTCCCCCTCGCTTCAAGGTCAAGCGAGCCAACAACCACCCTCATTCCAATTCCCGTCACAATCTCAAACTCCCGTTGTTCCCCACACACCGCTTCAGCCAGGGCCAACTGTCGGCGGTCCGACAGCTCCCTCTCATTCGGGGTTTCCCCCTCAAGTCTCCGGGAGACAGT
The DNA here is from genome assembly GCA_022559845.1 of Amorphophallus konjac. Classification (NCBI taxonomy): domain Eukaryota; kingdom Viridiplantae; phylum Streptophyta; class Magnoliopsida; order Alismatales; family Araceae; genus Amorphophallus; species Amorphophallus konjac. The sequence goes on along the minus strand of JAHNEJ010001780.1, from coordinate 26,521 downwards.
TTCTCCCCCAGTGGCAAGTGCCACCTTCACCTCCAGAGGAGCTCGCCCAATCACTCCTCAATAGGTTCAATCGCATGGACGAGCAGTTTCAAAATCTAAGAAGGATGGTGGACGTGAAAGCCACCCCGGAGGTTGCTTTGCCAATCCTTCCCGTCATTCATCTTCCTCCCTCCGAAATGCCCACGTACCGCAGATACAATGGTACCGGCAACCCCTTCATTCACCTCAAAGATTTCATGTATGAATCCTCCTATTGGCAAAACGATCAGAGGTCCCTGGCATACCTCTTTCGGAGATCATTGGATGGTCCTGCGCTTGAGTGGTTCTATTCTCTGGAGCCCCGCGAGGCCGAGAATTTTGAAATAGTCCAGAGAAGGTTCTTGCAGAAATATAGGGATAGGGTCGGTCCCTCACTCTCCATTACCGACCTAGTGGCCGAAAAGATGAAACCCGACGAGGATTTTGTCCGATATGCTGATAGATGGAGGTCTCTTGCGGAAAGAATAAGGGATACCCTCTCCGAGCCCGAACAGGTGAAGATGATTGTGTCTAATGCAACCCCACAGTTCAGACATGTCCTTGCCATGAATAAACTTACTACAATGGATGAACTCTATGAAAGGGCCCGATACATCCAAACCCAGCTTAAAGACTCCCCCATCATGAACATGATTGAGTCGCCGAAGCCCAAAGTGGTCAGAAAGACAGGCGCTGGTGTCCCGGGCGGAGCCACAGAAGGGGTCGTGACAAATGAGCAAGTCAGTGCGGTCAACAATGCCAACTATGCAGTCAACCCAAGGCCTCCACAAATGCCCCGACTTCCCCTTCAACCAGGTCCTTTCCCTCTTCGTCCTCCACCCCAAAATAACCCACCCCAGGATAATATGCCTCCATTACGCCAACCCCAGCAACAACAACCACAACCTCAGCAACAACAACCACCGCTTCAGTACAACCAAGTTCCATCCCCGGGGAACTATAGTCCCCAACAGCAACAAAGGAGGCCGCTCGGTCCCAAGAGAGCCTACTATCCACCATTGTCGGAAACCTTAGCAGACATTTTTAATGCCCTCATGGCATCAAACCAACTCGCCCTACCCAGAGAAAGGCCTGCGTGGCCCCCCAATGTTGATACCTCCAAATACTGTGTCTACCACAAGCAGCCGGGACACACAGTAGATTACTGCTTCCATTTCAAAGATTACATCCATGATATGAATGATGAACATCAAATAGATTGGGATGAGATGAGACGATACGTCGCGGCTCTCAAGGCTAGGAGACCTCCTCATAGGCCACAACAGCAGTTACAACAGCAACAGCAACCACAACAGCAACAGCAGGCTCAGCAGGCCCCACAACAACAGCCCGACATGGGCATAATCCAGAATCCATTACCAGAGCACCAACAACCCAATCATTAGGTTAACCCCATCTGCTCTTTCCCGGAAGTCGGGAGAGAGCAGGTGTGGCACCAGGAAAGTACCTCCATTCTTTCTACCTCCAACCCTATCGTCATGCAACCCCCTCACCTTGCCCGGGTAGCACCTCTCTCTCATCAACCCGCGTCAGTATCACCATCACCATTTCCACTACCATTACGCCCTCTCATCCGCACCCCGACCTCCTATCAACCGACACTCTCCACTACGCCTTCACACCCTCTCATCTTCTCTCACTCCCCCACTTTACCATCCACCTCTACCACATTTACCCCTACGTCTTCTAAACCCCTTATCATCCGTCAACCATACATAACCCCGTCTTTCTCCACCGTATCACCACTAATGCCTTCAAAACCACTCCTTACTCATCGCCCACCTCAAAATCATTGCCCACTTCAAGCCCTACCCACTCCTACTTCGTCTCCACCGCCACCTTCTAGACCCCTTATCCTTCATAATCCGCGCAATATCCCCTCTACCTCCACCATGCCGCCACCTAACAAACCCCTCATCAGAATCCCTACTCCCGTCATCACCCCTGCTTCATCAACCATTCCTCCACTACTACCCCTCAAACCCCTGTTAAAACTCACTGCTACCCCCACAGAGGTACAAAAGCCGCAGGCAATGGTGCGTCGGAGTGGAAGGATTTTCCACAGGGTTTTCCCCCACAACAGTCAGAATCCCGAGCAATCTCAGCCAGAGAAGGATGACACAGAACAACCAGAAAGAGCTATCCCTGGAACACAGTATGATCTATTGAAACACTTGGACAAGACACCTGCCCGGATCTCCATCCTAGAGCTACTTCAAAGATCCACATCCCACCAGACGGCCTTGATGGAATATCTTCAAAAGGTCATGGTTAATGAAGACCTCCCCGTGGAGAAGATTTCGACCGTCCTGACCCCAACAGACGCACAACCAGCCATCATGTTTCACAACTACGAGCTCGCTCCCAAGGAAGCTCGGAAATATGCATTGTGCATTTCAATAAAAATTAATGGGGTATCCATAAACCCGTGTCTTGTGGACACGGGTGCATCCATAAATGTGATCTCCATGAGCACTCTTCAGTTGTGTGGGGTCAACGAGGAACAAATAAGACCTTTCTCGATCACGGTCACGGCTTATGACAATAGTAAAAGGCCGCCGCAGGGGATGATTATTCTGAAGGCAGAACTAGGCCCCATGTCAATTCCCACGGAATTCCATGTCCTCGACATGGACCCCACATTCAAGGCTATATTGGGTCGCCCTTACATCGAAGCCATGGACGCTGTGCCTTCCACCAACCATCAGTGCCTGAAGTTTCCTTACAATGGGAGAATTATTAAAGTGGTCAGTACACCTGTCCTTCACACAGTGGATGCTATCAACACCTCTCTACCTTCTGTTTGGCCATCTCATCGGCCCATATTGTCACTGCTGGACGTACGTGATCCATCTCATGTTCCACTAGCACCAAAGGAGCCGGTCAGGGCAACCACAACATCATGTCTCCCTTTTCACTCCAAAGGTTGGGAGATTATGAGGAACATCGGCTATCAACAAGGAAAAGGTCTGGGCGCACAGTTACAGGGTATGCTCAAACCGCCAAAGGAAATTAGGCCGAATCGCAGGTTTGGCCTAGGCTTCAAAGAACCGTTCAAGGCAGATTGGAAGCCCCTCACGTGGACTCTATCAAACCACTTCAACAGAGGGCCCGTTGTTCAGATGGGGGATCACCCACGAGAAGCATATGGGGGATCACATGCTGTATATTTGGCTGAAAAATGTCCGAGGATCACCAAAAGAGGCAAGATCAAAGATCCGGAATGCGAGTGGGACAAATGGTTCGACATACGGGACATTTTCGTTGCACTGGAAAGGATGTTCTCGTCTCCGCAGCTTGAAGGACCACCATTGATCTTTGAAATACCAGAGAATATTACCACTCTTGCCAAGGTTCCAAACTATCCTCGTCCTCACCAGAAGGACTCTGTCATCGACGGATCTCCATCCGTCCTCAACATTACCGTCGACGGCTCATTAGCCGCCATCCTCTCCATCCACTCGTCTCAGCCTTTGCTGATATCTTCTTCCTGGGCCAGATAATTATCTGATGATCTTCTCAGGTCCCCTTCTTTGCTTACATACCTACGCGGGCTTTTCAACCCGCGCCAGGTCTTCAACCATGATCTGCTCTATGAGCCTCACAATCCTCTAGCCATAACCACTTTCCTCTCTCCTCCAATCTCTTTTCACTGCTTTGTCATTAAAATTGAAAACGAAAAAAAAACGTCAATTTTCAAACTCCCCAACAACACATCTTCGTTGAGGAAACCTCCTACATCTCCCACGGGTGCGTACCGCCTTGCGGACCACCCGTCCAAGGTCCGATGAGCGACCTTTTCTACCCATCCTCTGAGGGGTCTTCTCCTGTACATTCTACACCATCCTCTTCGTCTTCCTCTTCTTCTGTAAATATTGTCAGTCAATCTAGGAATGATAGGCCAAGGGTAGTACCTAGAAAGAAATTCAAGGGTAGGCAGATCCCTCGTCGATTCCTTCTGGATTTGGCCGCCAGGTGTCAGGCCCTTCTTGCCATCCCCCAGTTGTTAGAAAATCCCATCCAGCTACCCAAAATAGAATGCGAGGGCGACTGTGCATCTGATGAAGGGTATGGAGTCTACGAGATCACGGATGAAGAATGCCCCACTGAAGATGAGGGTGAAGAATATGAGGATGCGGCGGGCGCATACGCTAGTGGAATGAGGAGATTCGATGAGCCGTCAACCGCCGTAGAAGAATCCACCAAAGAAGTCAACTTGGGAACTAAGGAAGACCCTAGGATCATCCTCATAAGTGACAACCTACCACCCTCTGAAGAAGAGGCATTAATTGAGGTTCTCAAGGAATATAATGACACGTTTGCATGGAGCTACGAGGATATGTCGGGTCTGGATTCAACCTTGGTCGAACACCGTTTAACCCTAAAACCAGGGTCCATCTCGATAAAACAAAGGTTAAGGTGTTTCCACCCTCAGATGGCTTTGAAAATAAAAGAAGAGGTCGATAAGCTCCACAAAGCCAGGTTCATTAGAGTCGTTCTTTATCCTCAATGGGTGGCGAACATTGTCCCGGTCATGAAGAAAGATGGGAAAGTCAGGATTTGCATCGACTTCCGGGACCTTAACCGCGCGTGTCCAAAGGATGATTTTCCCTTACCTCACATTGATGTGCTGATTGATAACACGGCAGGCTACGAAACCCTCTCTTTCATGGATGGATTTTCAGGATACAATCAAATTCGTTTGGCAGAAGAGGATCAGGAAAAGACGTCATTCACTACCCCTTGGGGAACATATTGTTACGTGGTCATGCCGTTCGGATTAAAGAATGCTGGAGCTACTTACCAAAGAGCGATGATGGTCATATTTCATGACATGATGCACATATATCTGGAAGTGTATGTGGATGACTTATTGGTGAAATCAAGGACCAGGATGGAACATCCAGAAGTTTTGGCTAAGGTCTTGCAAAGGTCAAGAGAGTTCCAATTGAAAATGAACCCGAAGAAGTGTGTGTTTGGTGTGTCGTCAGGTAAATTGCTGGGGTTCATTGTGAGCAAAAGAGGGATCGAGATAGATCCCGACAAAGCCAAGGCTATCAGGGATATGCCGCCTCCCAAGAATTTGAGGGAAGTCCGAGGTTTAATCGGGAGGTTACAGTTTATTCGTCGGTTTGTGTCTCAACATTCACAAAGGTGTAGACCTCTCTACGAGTTGACCAAGCCAGGAGTAGAATTCCACTGGAATTCTAAATGTCAGAAAGCTTTTGAAGGGTTAAAGGAATATCTGGCTAGTCCACCCGTTCTCATTCCACCCAAACCGGAAAAACCTCTGATCCTTTACGTCTCAGTCTTGGATGACTCCGTAGGAGCCGTCCTCGCACAAGCTGATGAAGAAGGCAAGGAACGGGCAACCTATTACTTGTCCAAACTTCTCAATCCCTGTGAGCAGAAGTACACCGGCATGGAGAAAACCTGTGCTGCCCTCGTTTGGGTAGTGCAGAAATTGAAGCACTACTTCTTGGCTCACGAGGTCCACTTGATTGCTCGAATGAATCCTATCAAATTCCTTCTGGAGAAAGCCGTCCTTACGGATAGGCTAGCACGCTGGCAAAGTTTTCTCTCTCAGTTCGACATCACCTACATCCAGCAAAAGGCGATTAAAGGCTATGCCATAGCCGAGCATCTCGCTCACCATCCTCTTCCCAAGTTCGATCCCGTCCAATCAGAGTTTCCAGATGAGGAACTAATGTCCATCAACCAATCAGATGAGCCAATGTGGACGCTATATTTTGATGGAGCTCTGAATTCTCAAGGGAGAGGAATCGGCATCGCCCTCCTGTCGCCTGAAGGCCTCACATTCCCATTGGCATACTGTGGACACCGAAAATCGCACATCCAAATGTCATGCTCGGCCCAGCATTAACAACGGCGCCGAGTGAAGAAACCCCGGAGAAATCAATCACAAAGGCCCCACATCCCAGGGGCCTCGAAGAAAATCAAATGGGCCACAACTCACGCTCACAATGGGCTCAGAATCGCCCATTTAACCCTCCAGCGGCACGCCGTGGAGAGCCTTCAGCGGCACGCCCTGGAGAGCCCTCCAGCGGCACGCTCCCTTCAGCGGCACACCCTGCCCCGACCTTCACCGGCACAGCCCCTTTGGGCGCTCGCCGGCACACCCCTACGGGGGTTCAACGGCACACCCCGTCGGGGTTCACCGGCACACCCCCAGGGGGGTTCACCGGCACACCCCCAGGGGGGGTTTCAACGGCACGCCCCCAGGCGGGTTCACCGGCACACCCCCAGGGGGGTTTCAACGGCACGCCCCCAGGCGGGTTCACCGGCACACCCCTTTGGGGTCTTCAGCGGCACGGCCCTTTGGGGCTTCAGCGACACGGCCCCTTTGGAGTCTTCAACGGCACGCCCAAAGGGGCCTTCAGCGGCACAGCCTCCAGAGGCTTCAGCGGCAGGCCTTTTTGGCTCCCCAGCGGCACGCCCCTTCGAAGCCCTCCAGCGGCACATCGGGAAGCTTTTCAACGGCAAGACGACGTGCAGCCCATGCCCTACGCTTCCTTGGCGCGCAGTGAGCCGTCTGAGGTGGCGACCGTCCATTGGGCCACGTGAGCTACCCCCTGACGACCCAGGACGAGGCAGGTCAAAGGCCATCACCACAAGGCCACTTCCCGCCTTCAAACGGCCGAGCTGGAGGGCTTCGGCTCTAGGAGGTATAAAAAAAAAACCCTCCGCTTCAACGGGGGGGAGAGGAGAAGAAACACACACACAAAGGGAGGGAGAAGAGAAGAGGGAGACAGACGCATACAGGCAGAAGAAAAGAGAAGAAGAGAGAAGAAGAAGAAGAGGCTCCCTCCCTGCCGGGAGCTTCCTCCGACGACCACCACCACCACCGGAAGGGAGCAAGAGTAAGGGAGAGAGGGTTCGATGTAACGGGGAAAGAGTTAGGGGCGGCTGGCCTCCCTCCTGCCCTCCGTTCCTCCTCTTCCTTTTATGTCTTCTTTTCTTTTGTGGGGCCTTTTTCCCCTTTCTTGGCCATGGCATCATCTTCGGCATTCTTTTTTGCTACGATATGTATATAAGGCAGTGTCCTCTCGATTCCCATGAATGAAAGTTGTTCCTCGTGGGTTCTCTTTGATTTCGTTGGCTTGCGCTAGCTCTCACGGTTTCTTTATGGGGTTGTTCGGTTTCCCTCCGCCTCCCCATTTCTCTGGTATTTTTGGGGCCCTCATGTCGACTTGATTATTCCCCTATGAGCCTTGGTTTCACAAGCCCTTCAATCCTCTCCATGTCCATCTGCTGTGTCCACTGGCTTAAGGGAGAGGGAGACCCTCACCCTCTCTCCAAACACACAGTGATCAAGTGGCCTGCCCTTGGCCTTGAATCCCCTTTCTTTTCTTCAAACAGCTTCTAAGGCCCCCAGCTTGCACACTCTGTTTGAACTCCCAGCAATGCCTCTTCCTGGCCCTTCGCCGACACCCCTGTTTGGTCCCTCAGCGGTACGCCCCCCCCCATTTATCCTTGGCCGGCACGCTATCTCCTTGCCTTCAACGGTACGCCCCAAGTGCCCTCAGCGGTACGCCCTCCTCTGCCCTCAGCGGCACGCATACCAGTCTACCCCTTTGGCCGGCACGCTCCCTGGCCGGTACACCTGGTCAGCCTTGGCCGGCACATCGCAGGCCTTCAGCGGCACACACCCTCGGCCTCTCAGCATCCCACTCCTTGGCTTTGCCCCCCCGAGCCCTTCCCTTTACGTTTTCCGAGGCTCTTTAAAGGTGTTGCTCCCCCGGGGGCCCATCTCCAGTTGTCGGGTTCCGCCACTCCATGTGGGCGCGTTCCCTTTATCTCCCTTACGCCCCAGGTTAAGGGGAGATGCTGCCAAATTTTTGTGAGAAACTAATAAACCATTAAAAGAGGCAAAAGGAGGCAACAAACGAACAGGGTGATTAATGAAACCTTCCAACTCATCAAACCACTGCCGGCATCACGACGAGAACTGAACCGAACTAATTAGCTACCCGGCAGCCCGAACGTCCGACCCGCAAGACAAGAGACCGAACCGAGCAAAGAGAACAAAACAAGAGAGGAGTTTTATATAAAACTACACAAAAGTCAAGATAAGAAGAAAAGAAAAGCCTTAAAACAAATAATCGAAAACTGATCGAGCCTCCACCATCACGCCCCATTGGCCTTCAGCGGTACGCCCCATTGGCCTTCAGCGGCACGCCCTCATTGGCCTTCAGCGGCACGCTCCCTTGGCCTTCAGCGATACATCCCTTTCAACCTTCAGCGGTACGTCCCTTGAACCTTCAGCGGTACACTCCCTTGAGCCCCAGCAGTACGCTCCTTTGGCCTCCAGCGGTACGCCCCCTTTTTGGCCTTCAGCGGCACGCCCTCTGGGCCTCTCAGCGGTACACTCTTACCTTCCCTTCGCCGGCACACTACATCTATGCACATATACAACCTGATAAGGGCATTAACAATAGCAAATAAATTAATAAAAATTACGCTAATTAAAGGACTCCGAATGCCCAATATTAATCACGATAAAAGAGGTGGGAGGGGTAATAATAAATAAATAATAATAATAAGAATAATCATGAATAAAAGAAGAGAAATCATCCCGATCAAAGGCACGAACAAACGGTAAACATCGAATCAGAAATCCCAGAAGGTATAACTAAAAAAAAGGGGCTCCAGATAAAAGACGCTAATGCCCACGTCGCAGCCCGCTCCCTCCCCGGGACCCGGGGCAAAAGGAACAACAACGCTGCCCTTTCAGGTCGAGCCCGAGTCTCGGGAATTCCCCCGATATGGCCGGGCTTTGACCTAACCTCGGGCCGACATCCTAATCAGACCGGACTTGTTTTCTCGTTCCGGATACCTTCCGAATCTTCATTAAAAATTGCCGCATGCTCGGCAGACACTTGAAGGGGTCTACCCCGGTTTTCTCATTGTGACGCTGCCACGGACTTGTGTCCGAATACAAAAGGTCTACGAGTGGCCGACACGGCCGACAGTTTATGGCCTTAATACAACTTTCAGTGTGATCTATCCCTATTTCTCTCGCATTATTAGTGTTACTCCTTTCGGCCGCGGGGCCTCTAATTTCGACAATTAATCGAGGGTATTCCCTCGTATGAGGGATGTAAATGACGTCGTGACCTTCATGGCGTGACGGGATTCGGTCCCGACACGAACCACAGAATCGTCTGACGAAGTCAGATCGAGCGCACCATGGGCTCTTCGGAGCCCGAATAAATCATCACCTCGGTGACTGGCACGCCCACGCACTTAATAAACCAACGAACGCCATAAAATGATTGTTAAACGAAAAGTGCGTCCACAACTCTGGCACGCCCGGTGGGACCAATCCACCCTTCATCTCTTTGCCGAAATTAGGGGCCCCGCGGCCCCCTTCTTGTAATACTAATTGTGCTACTTTCTTAAATGCAGAAAGAAGAGAAAGGCATCATGGAGCCGACAATGGCTGTTGTCTGCAGCCCTAAGGTTGTGGAGAATCATGTGCGAGGCGGCTACCTGGTGGTGCCCCTCACTTTCGGGAGCTTCCCTCCCACCGTGGGCTTCCCCAACTTCTTGGGGGTGGCCTTCATTGACATCCTCGATGCACGAGCGCCCGAGGAGCCTCAAACCAACGCTCCCGCTCCGGGAGCCGTCAAAGCTGCCGCCGGCCGAGCTGTGGCCGAAGACAACAATAGCGTCCCCACAACGACGCTCAGCTGCAACATGCACCACGTGCACCACACCACCGGCCCATCCCACCAGGGGTCGACATCCCACCGGAGAAGGCGCCGGAGGAACAACACTAGCATCGGCTCAGGGCGTCGCGCCTCCAACTCCGGGAAGTCAATGACCGTCGGGGCCCTCCGAGTCCGCCTAGACAGGCAGAGGTCCCAGGTAACACCGGACCGCATCGTCCCTACCATCCCAGTCCGCAACTCTTTCCACGGACTGGAGAAGCTGAAAGAGAGGGCAGTGCCCGCGACCCCAGCCGTGACGCCAAAGAGGACGCCGGTTCACAGGCCGGCTAAACTGAAGCAAGTCTGGGTACCCAAGGAGACCCAGCCCACTGCACCTGCCCAGGCAGGGCCCAGCACCTTCCGCCCCAGGAGGGCCCGACGCGATGACAAAGTCGAGGCAGTGACCCCCACTCTCCGACCGGCACCTGTCATTCCGGTGCCGTCCGAGAATGTTCACCGCCATCGCTGAGGGCGCCGGCACAATGCCGCCCGCTCGGCTCGCACGGCCTACTCCCCTCCTGCCGCTGTCATCGACGCGCAACCCCAGGCCGCTCTCCCTGACCAGGAGTGGGAAGGGATTGAGCAGGCCATGAGGAACTACCTCCGAGGCCCGGGTAGCACCCCCGCTGGCCGCCAGAGACTACTGGGGGCAATGGCTTCCGCCTTCCAGGAAGAAAGGGGGGAACCTGCACCTAGCATGGAGTCGAGGACCCGCCCGGAGGAGCCGTGCCAGTCCTTTGTATGGGAGGAAGCGCCGCCCCGATGATCGGTCTTCGACAGACTGACATTCCCAGGAGGACCGTCCCGGAGGGCGTCAAGAAGAACTAAGAGTAAGAGACGGCAGACATTCACCTGCAACATGGCAGGAGTCCATGGTCGGTACGGGGCCTTACCCACCGACCCGGAAGAATTGACTAGAATGGCCGCCAGGCCGAGACCCCTTACCAGAAGAAGGAGAGCGGCAGGCGGCACGACACCCACGGCCGCCGAAGGAACTTTACCCGAAGAGCCCCTTGCGGCCCTCACGGCCAATGTGGTTACTACCGGCGACACGAGTGGCGGACCCTCGACATCATCCGAGGACGCCCCGGCCGAAGAAACAGGGGGCATGCCCAGTCTCCCCACAGCTGACCCAGCAATGCTGCTCATGATGCAACGATTCCAGCAGGAAATTGAGTCACTCAAGAAGCAGCTAAGTGAGCGGGACGCGCCGCCCCCGATGTCCTGGCAGACCGAGGTTATACCCGAAGTACCCAGGGACAGGGGGCAGTCTTCAGAGGCAGCTCTTCCAGCAACCCTCAATCCTCTCGGGGGCGCGCCCCCACAACAGACACATTATACAGTGGTGGCCCCGCCATAGGCTCCGCTCTCACAAGGGTCCCCCACGGCCCCCCGAGCAACCGTGGTAGCCACTCCGAGCGCGCAGCCCGCTCATTTTTACCCGAGCCCAGTCGACCCGGCGGCAGTCAGCCGGTTGATGCTCGAACAGATGATAGAGATGAAGCTGGCCGAGAGGGGCGATGGGGAGCAGACGCCTTTCGACGTCTACCGGGTACCCTACCCGGCTCATTATGCTGCCAGGAAGTTGCCGGCTGGCGTCACCAAGCCGCCGAAATTTGAAAAGTTTAACGGGCAAGGATCCCCCAGGTAACATATTGCCTACTACGTAAACATCATGGGAGATTTAGCTGCTGATGAGGCCTATCTTCTGAAGTTCTTCGGCTCAACACTTACCTGACTCGCTTTTGAGTGGTACTCCAGCTTGCTACCCGGGTCCGTTGCTGACTGGCCTGACATGCAGAAGAAGTTCAAGGAGAGATTTTACGTCGCTGAAAGGGAAATCACTATGGCTGAACTCTATGCCACAAAGCAAAAGAATGATGAGTCGGCCCTCGACTACATCAAAAGATGGAGGAACCTTAGTATGAGGTGCAAACGCCCCCCGCATCAGGAGGACGCAGTTAAGATCTGCAAGCAAAACTTAAAGAAAGAAATCCTAGAAAGGATGATCGGCACTGAGGTCAAGACATTTGACCGTCCGAACAATGTGGTAGCGGAGATCGAGGCATTCTTGGCCCGATACTCCTCCACCCCAGCCATGTCAAGCCAGAGGGCCAGGCAGGCGGAAAAGAAGCCGGCTCCCCCGGAGGTGCATGCACTAGACTTCCAGGCTTTTGAAAAGCAGAAGGAGAAAGCCAAGGGAGCGGCCAACCCTCCGCCGCCTAGAACCACAGAGCGGCGGGAAGGCCCCTCGCTAAGGGAGAAGATGAGAAACAAGTTATATTCCTTCTCCCGGGACAAGTCCAAGCTCCTGTTTGAGTGGGCAACCGGCTACAATAAGATCACATTGCTAGAGCCGAAAAGGCCTGGCGACTCAAAGAAGAAGGATGACCTGCGCTTCTGCATGTACCACAGGGTGCTCGGGCATACTATTGAAGATTGCTACGTCTTCAAGGATGTTATTGAGTCCTTAATTAGGGACGGGGAGCTGGACATGGGGGAGCATAAAGTAGACCCCCCGCAGCCACACGAACTGCCCAGCATAACCTCCTCCGTCAATATGATCTCACTATATCGGGAGTTGCCAGAAGAATGGGCGGAAGCCTGTGCCCGTACCACTTATGAGACCTTTATCATGGCCCCAGCTCAAGACCAAGAAGGGTGGCAGACTATACCCAGAAAAACTAGAAAGGCCCGCGCCTCTCGACCTACCCCAGGAATTCACTCGAGGGTAGCAGCGCCCCTGCCTGCACCGCCCCCGATAAACCCGGTTTGCCACGGCACGGCCCCTCGGCTGGTCATGAGGCGGCCCACTCACAACAAGAAGAGCTCGGCCCCATTGCGGATGTACAAGAAGACTAGCCCGGCGGTTGAAAGACTCCAGGCTATTATTGACGGGCTTGAAGATTATGAGCAGCCCAAAATCCAGTCCGTCGAATTAAAACAATATGTCCCCTGGGAGGAGTTCGAGTCACTTGAGCTGGCTCCAGGAACAGAAGCTGATGCAGACAAAGAGCCTCCCCTGTGGGGTGAACTTCCTCGAGAGCAGCCATCCGCTGCGACAGGCAAGAAGAAGAAGAAAAGAAGACCCAGGGGCAAGAAGAAGAAGGAGGTCGTCATGGCCTACAACACCCTCTCGGCGCTGTTCGACACCGCTCTCTCCCTGGAAGAAAAAGAAGAAGAACCACCCCATGAGCCAGCAGAGGTGAACCAAGCTGAAGCGTCCACCTCCCAGCACGCCACCAGGTCAGGGAGGAAGTGGGGGCGCCCTCCTCAGGGCAGCCTCAACATCCTGCTCAGGGGGGAACAACCATACCAGGTTCCCGACCCTGAGGTCCGAGGCACCGAGATCCCTCCCCCATCAGGTCTCTACCCCGGGGGTACCAAGAGTCAAGGCGCCCCGTCGTTCGCCGAGTTCCTGTCAGCTCGAGCAGGAAGGCGGGCGCACCCTCAGGGGTCCGCTGCGACCAGTAAAGCAAGCATTCCTCAAGCTCTACCAGCTACAGCTCCTGCCCAGCCAGAAGGAGAATTCAACGGCATCCCAGACCTCGCCGAATTCATGCGAGAAATAGAGGAAGCCCAGCAGGCCCCGCCAGCTCAACAGGCCGCAGCAGAGCCCACAAAGCAGGCATCCCTTGAGCTGGCACTCCAGCCTCAGGATGAGGGCAGACGCAGCAAGCCCGAAGAGATGAAATTGCTCAAGGTGCGGGCGGCCGAGCGAATAGTCAGACACCTCAAGAAACCGGTTCACGGTGTGGGAGATGCTGTCCTTGAACGAAGAAACGCGGCAAGCCATCATCGCCGCACTCCAGACGCCAGCACACCTTGAAGCCTGTTTGGCAGAAACACCACCTGAAGTGGCAGTGGCTTTCACAGAAGATGACATGCTCCTACCGACTTGCAGCCATAACAGGCCCCTCTACATGAAAGGACAGCTGAACGGCCAGCCTATCAACAGGGTCTTGATCGACCCAGGGGCAGTAGTAAATATACTCCCGTACCGGGTATACCAGAAGCACTACTTTGACGTACACCTGGTCGAAGTTAAAATGTCAAGATTGCCGGCTTTAACCAGAAATGTGAGGTTCCCATGGGGGTCGCAGAGTTCAACTTGACCTTTGACGACTTCACCTCCAAAGTCCAGTTCCACGTCATCAACTCCAACACGTCCTACAAGGCATTGCTCGGCCGGCCTTGGCTACACCAAAATAGGGTGGTGCCCTCCACCTTGCATCAATGCATCAAGTACCCCTGCGAGGGAAAGGAAGTCAGAATCTTCGCCGACCTCCACCCGTTCGAGGTGTTCGAGTGTCACTTGTCAGATGCCAACTTATACTTAGAAAAGGCAAAGCAAGCTCCTTAAGTCATCCAAGACAAGGGAAAGAAGAAAATGGAATCAGGTGGCTGGTTCCCTCCGCCACCCCCGGGTTATGTGGCTCCTCCACATGTATCATTCATTGCACAAGAAGAAGGGGTATTTAGGGCAGCTCCTCTCGCCATCTACCCTACACCGGGGGCACTCTGCCTCGAAGACCTGCTAGAAGATGTCAGGGTCCCGCCAGGGATCGTCAAGCCGATAGCGGAAATTGAATGCCAAGCAGTTGAACAACTGAAAACCTTCGAGGTGCCTAACTCTGAGGGGCCGCCCACTATTTTCTATGTGGCCGGGGAGAAGCCAGTCAGGGAAGACGATGATTGCCGGTTCCCTGACGAGTTGCATGACCCGCACGTCCCCATTACGGGACTTCCCCACATGACTGACCGGGCAGCCAGAATGGTCAGAAAGCAGAAGATTCCTCCCTACCAGCCCTCCAGTCGGAAGAAAATGTTTGAAAGAATGTGGAACCCACCAAACCTGGATCGACGGTTGCTGAAAATCACTAAGCACCTCGGTTTGGGCTTTTCACTAGAAGATTACTACGAGACTGATGTCATATCGGTCTCAACATGGCCCAGCGATGACCCCGCGGAAGCTGCAAATTCGCGGGAAACCCACCAAGACACATGTCCCGGGACCCCGGCCGAAGAGGCACAAGACGAAGAAGTATTCCTATGGAAGCCTCCCAGCCGCCGCGGCATGGGGAAGACCCCCTCCTTCTCCGAAGTGTCGACCTCGAAAGGGCACACCAGCGAGACACCTTCGCCCCGGCCGGCCGACGAAGCGAGGAGCAGCAGCACGGGCCATGCTCCGAATTCCCCTCGATACGACCCCGTCATGTACGCCTTGTACCACAGGCAGCAACGGGAGATCGAGATGCTAAAAGCACGACTGGCGAAGTTGACCTCGCTAGTCGCCGACCTGATCCAGGGCTCCCTCCCCCCATGGGGTGGCCGGATGCCTCGGCCCCGAGGCACCAGTCCCAGCACCCCCGCTTTGTCAAGGCGGGAAATGAGAGACATGGCAAGCTCGCTGACCGAGCGGCCAACCAGGCAAGGGCTGACACTCCAAGAGAAGCTACAGAAGCCTTATTCCTTTCCGAGAGAGAAGACCCGGGGCATCTTCGAATGGGCTTGCCACTACGGCAAAGTCTCCCTTCCACGGTCCAAGAGGCCGCAAGACACCCGAAGAAGCGGGGACCCACTATTTTGCCCTTACCACCAGATGCTGGGTCACGCCATTGAAGACTGCTATGTCTTCAAAGACATTGCTCAAAGCCTCATCGACAGGGATGAGCTCAGAATGGGGGACTACGTGGTAGCCCCGCCACGCCCCCACGTGGCGGACAGCCCCAGGGTCCTGCCTACACTGTGTCCGTCCAATGCCAGGCGCTTGAAGATGCGGCTACCCCGGCCCCCGCAGGAGCGGTCTATGATGAATACACAGAAGAGCCCGGGATGGACCTGTGCCCCTCCGAGCTAGCGGACCTCGCTTACCCGGCAGCTACAACCCAGGAGGAGTGCGAGGTGAATGCAGCCTCCATGACCAGCCATGATGAACAAGAAGAGGGAGATGGCATCATCGAGCCCGAGGACGATGAAGACCAGGATTTCGTTGACTTGTCATCGGCCCCGCCAGAAATTGAAAAAGGCGGCCAGGCCACAGTCGACGAGTTGATTGAGATCAACCTTGGCACAGAAGAGGACCCCAGACCGACCTTCCTAAGCGCTCTCATGCCCCTGTAGGAGAGAGAGCAATACGCAAAGTTGCTGCAAGAGTTCCGAGATTGCTTTGCCTGGAATTACAAAGAAATGCCTGGGCTCAGCACCGAAGTGACTCAGCACATCCTGTCCATTGATCCCAAAGTGGAGCCAGTGAAGCAATCACCCCGGCGCATGAGGCCGGAATTAACCAGCCAGATCTGCAAGGAGGTCGACAAACTCATAGATGTCGACTTCGTGGCGGAAAACAAATATACCACATGGTTGGCCAACATTGTACCAGTGAAGAAGAAGAATGGACAGATCAGGATTTGCGTGGATTTCCGCGACCTGAATAAAGCCTGCCCAAAAGACGACTTCCCGGTGCCTATCACCGAAGTGATGATCGATGCAACTACTGGCCATGAGGCCTTGTCCTTTATGGATGGGTCGTCCGGCTATAACCAAATCTGGATAGCCGACCACGACCGGATTCACACCGCCTTTAGGTCACCTAAAGGAATATTTCACTACAAGAGGATGCCCTTCGGCCTCAAGAACGCTGGTGCCACATATCAGCGGGCGATGACCAAGATCTTCGACGAGCTGCTATACAGCAAGGTCGAATGCTACATTGACGACCTGGTCGTCAAGACTAAAAAGAGGGATGAGCATCTGAATGACCTCAGGGTCGTCTTCCAAAGGCTCCGTCTGTACGGGCTGAAAATGAATCCCATGAAGTGCGCCTTTGGCGTGTCCAGTGGAAAGTTCCTCGGCTTCATTGTCCGACACAGAGGGATCGAGATCGACCCCTTTAAGATAAAAGCTATCCAGGAGCTGCCCCCTCCGAAGAATCTGGGAGAGCTGAGATCCCTACAGGGGCGCCTAGCTTACATCCGCAGGTTCATTTCCAACCTGCCGGGGCGCTGCCAGCCATTCCACAGACTAATGATGAAGAATACACCTTTCAGCTGGGGTCATGAATGCCAGCACGCGTTTGACCAGTTAAAGGAGTATCTGAAGACCCCGCCTGTTCTGGGGGCACCTGTCAAAGGTAGACCGCTTATTCTCTACATAGCAGCTACTGAATATTCACTGGGGGCAATGCTCGCCCAGAACAACGATGAAGGAAAAGAGCATGCTCTCTACTACCTTAGCCGGAGACTGGTAGGGGCGGAGGCCAAGTACACTCCAATAGAAAAAGTCTGCCTTGCTTTGGTCTTCGCAGTCAAGAAGATGAGGCACTACATGCTATCCCATGAAGTCAGTCTAATATCCAGAGCTGACCCCAACAGGCACATTCTCTCCCAGCCGGTCCCGAAGGGGCGCCTTGGCAAATGGGCCGTGCTACTCATGGAGTTTGATATTACCTACGTGCCGCAGAAGGCCGTTTTTTTTTTTTAACTAAAGTTGATACTTGCAAGGGGGGAGACAGGAGAGGGGGTTCATCTCTTCATTGCGGAAGAAGATGAATCCACTATCCCGGCCACCAAGCAAGCGATTTTCATATATGAAAGCATAAAGAGAAAGGGGCCGTTAAGGGACAAGCCGTCGCGGATTTCTTCGCAGCACACCCCGTGCCCGAAGACTCCCCGTTGGCCACAGAGCTGCCCGAGGATGAAACACTGGAGGTATACCATATACAACAAGCCATCTGGCAGCTGTATTTTGACGGAGCCTCAAGAACAGAAGCGACCCCGTCCGGACATACTAAGGTGCGGGCCGGAGCGGGCATCGTCCTCAAGTCTCCAGATGGAGAAGTGCTACACACTTCTTGTTGCATCAGCAAGCCCTGTACAAATAATGAGGCGGAGTATGAAGCTCTGATTATCGGCCTCCAGGTGGCCCTCCACATGGAGATCAAAATGCTCCAGGTATTCGGCGACTCGTTGCTAGTCGTCAAGCAGGTCCAGGGACAGTTTGATGTCCGGAAACCCGAGCTGCTCCCTTACCACGCTAAGGCGAAGGGGCTCATGGAGCGATTCTACCTCCTCGAAATAGGCCATGTGGCCCGAGGGGAGAACGCCTAGGCCGACGCCTTGGCAAAATTGGCAAGCTCATTAGCAGTGCCTCCAGATGGATCTCTCAGCATCCAAGTCATAAACCAACGCCAGATGCCCAGCATGGTAGAAGAGGAATCAGAAGAAGAAGACCTAGAGGTCACTACAGTGGAAGCCGTCAGCCTGCCCGACTGGAGAGACCCCTTGATGCAGTGGTTCAAACACCAGCGGTTGCCTGGCCGAAGAGAAGAAAAGATCAAGCTAGTCAGAACCAAGGACTCTTATGAGCTCCAAAGCGGAATATTATTCCGAATTGTAGCAGATGCCAGGCGGAAGCTGCTCCTCCGATGTTTGTCCACCGAAGAAGCTTGGAGGGTCATGAAGGAGGTCCATGCCGGGACGGCGGGTGCACACCAGGCGGGACCAAAAATGAAAATTGAGATCAAGAGACTTGGCTACTATTGGCCTGCAATGTTCGACGACTGCTGCAAATATGCTAAGTCATGTCAGAAATGTCAGGAGCATGCCGCCATACCCAGAAGGCCTCCCGTGCAATTGCACCCAACGGCGCCCAGCTGGCCGTTTGCCCAATGGGGAACAGACGTTGTTGGTCCCTTACCCGCGTCTTCCACATGATGCAAGTACATTTTGGCGGCAACCGACTACTTCTCCCGTTGGGCAGAGGCTATAGCCTTGCGGGAGGTCACCGGAGAAATCGTGGTCAGGTTTGCCCGCCGCAACATCATATTCCGGTTTGGCGTGCCCGACCGGATTGTGTCGGACAACGGCAGCCACTTCCGTAACCAGAAGGTTTACCGGCTAGCAGAAAAATACAGAATTGACTGGAGGACATCGACTCCTTACAACCCACAAGCCAATGGGTTGGCCGAAGCTGTCAATAAGACACTCTGCACTCTCCTGGCCAAGACCGTTAGCTCTAATAAAAGGGACTGGGAAGAAAAAATGTATGAAGCGCTTTGGGCGTACCGAACTGTATACAAGACCCCAACGGGCTGCTCGCCCTTCTCTCTCGTATACGGCTCGGAAGCAATCGTCCCCGTCGAACTGGAGATACCGTCCCTCAGGGTCGTCATTCAGCAGGGGCTTGTCCCCGAAGGGCAGACCAACACCGAGCGAAGGCTCGACGAACTCTCCAGTCTGGAAGGAAAGCGGCTTCAAGCCCAACAGAATATCCAGGTCTACCAGGCCCAGATAGCACGCGCCTTTGACAAGCTCGTCAAGGAACGCGAATTCAAGAAGGGCGACCTTGTTATGGTCAAGAGAAGAGATCTCATGGTAGCCAACCCCAAGGGTAAGCTAAACGAGAACTGGCTCGGACCCTACGTAGTCCAAACAGTCTACGAAGGTGGGGCCTATGTAATTGTCAACCACCGCGGGGAGGTTCAATTCCCGCCTCTTAATGGAAGGCACTTGAGATTGTATCACGCTCCGGCGCCCCTATTCAGGTAATAATATTACTCTTCGCCCCATTTTGGGGGCGGATTTGCGTGATTAATGTCCGAATGATTTGGCTACCAGCCGGGTTTCCAAAAAGGGAAAGAAAAATAGAAAGAGAAAAAAGAGAAGAAACAAAAGAGAAAAAAAAAGAAAAAAAAAATATAGAAAGAGAAAAAAAAAGAAGAAGCAAAAAGAGAAAAAAAAAGGAAGAAGCAAAAAAGAGAGAAAAAAAATAGAAAGAGAAAGAAGGAAGGAGCAAAAAATAATAATAATAAAAAAGAAACAAAAAGGAAAAAATAAAGAGAGAAAAGAAGAACCAGAAAAGGGGAGCGCCCCCCATTTCCAGTCGCCGCCCCGCATCAGCGGGGGTACTAGAAGTGGGCTAAACAAACTCTTCTCTCCGTCCTCCCCGGGCGGTGGGTACCCCTTTGGCTCGGACCTCACGTCCGGGTCATTGACTGAACAGACTCTTCTCTCCGTCCTCCCCGGGCGGTAAGTACCCCTTTGGCTCGGACCTCCCGTCCGGGTCATTGACTAAACAAACTCTTCTCTCCGTCCTCCCCAGGCGGTGAGTACCCCTCTGGTTCGGACCTCCCGTCCGGGTCATTGACTAAACAAACTCTTCTCTCCGTCCTCCCCGGGCGGTGAGTACCCCTTTGGCTCGGACCTCACGTCCGGGTCATTGACTGAACAAACTCTTCTCTCCGTCCTCCCCAGGCGGTGAGTACCCCTCTAGTTCGGACCTCCCGTCCGGGTCATTGGCTAAACAAACTCTTCTCTCCGTCCTCCCCAGGCGGTGAGTACCCCTCTGGCTCGGACCTCCCGTCTGAGTCACTGACTAAACAGATCCTTCTATCCGCCATCTCTGAACGGCAAAAAGGGTCTCTGGCCAAGTACCCCTCGCTCGAGACCAGCACGCGCTTCCAATATTGCGGCAAAACCAGGGAGTTGCCCGTTCGGTATGGTGGAGTGGTCCCCTCGTCCTCCCCTTGGGAAGGCGAGCACTCTCCTGTACCCTGACATGGGTCCCTGCCTGGTCCTCCCAAAGTGAAGCCCCGCAGAGACTCGTACCCTGCCAATGGGTCTCTACACAAAAAATATACAAGAGCAGGGGAAGAGGAAGAAGAAAACAATATGCACGGAAGAGAAAAAAGGGTGAGAAAGTTCCCTCTGGGACAAATGCATACACCAAGAACGCGTAAAATCATAAATGCTTTGCTCTATTCAAAAGAGGATCAAATGACATGCGCTGCGGGGCATACCCCTGTGTTACATTCAAAAAAAAAAGAGAAATTAAGGGATGCAGCGCTTAGTCGATGTCCCTGAAGATATCCTCGAGAGGGAGGATCCCGACACAGGGGAAGTTTATCCTGTCGCGCAGTCGGCCCCTCAATCCCTCAAGACGAGCGAGCTCCGCTTCGACGGACACCGTTTCAACGTCGGCGACGGCAAGAGCTTCCCTCTCCTCTGCCACCGCCCTCTCCGCCTCGGCGAGGTCAAGCTTGGCCGCGGCAAGGTAGCCTTCCAACTCCTCGACCCGGCTCTCGAGGGAGCGAACGCTGCCTTCGCCCTCCTCTAAGGCCTTCTCGTGACATTCCTTGTTACGGCGCCGGACCTCTAAGGCCTGTAGATACTCGCCTGCCTGGGCATCTAGAGCGGCGCGCTCATCGGGAGCTTGAGTCTCCAGGAATTCACGGCGTTTGACATACTTCAATAACAGTGGACAGCCTAACACTTGCAGCGCCCCAGTCAACTGCGTCACAATGGCATGCACCTCTCGATATGATAAAGACAGGTCGGCAGAAAGCATCATCCGCAGCGTCACTAGCATCTGGCGGACTGGCGCTTCTGACGAGCTGTGACTAACCGAAGGCATGGCTGGGAGAGTGAACTCCACGGTGTTGTCCACCTCTGCCCACAAACCAGCGTCCACCGCGACTGAAGAAGATGGAAGGACGAGGGTCAAGTCGCCCGGCCGGCATGGCTCGACAGAGGGTTCTTGGCCAACCACCGCTAAGGAAATGGCCGAGACCGGCGCCGAAGCATCTGGCGTCTCCATCATCCGCTGCTCCCCCGTCTCCTCTTCCCCGGCTCGGTCTGCTTTAGCCACTGGCTCGACAGGCGAGGGGGCAGGTGTCTCTACTCCGGCCAAAGGCGGAGCTTCGAGTAGAGCCGGACCTGAGAACGCCATCCACGAACTTCTCTCTCGCGTCTGGGATCCCTCCAGATGTGCCCGAAGCCCCGTAAATATTTGTCTCAGGAACGGGTCCTCCATCTGGGCCGGAAGCTTCGGGAAAGGCGGAAGTGGAACCATCAGTCGGGGTAGACGCCCCGCTTCCACTAGTGCAGCAAGATTCGCCGCCCCTAAGTCGGAGACGAGAGCCGGCCCCTCCACCGCTATCGGGGCGACGCTTGGCCACGGCCTTTCGGACACGACCAGAGGCCTTCTCCGGTCCCGGCATCGCCTGACCATGTGGAGGGAAATCAGCCATTCACTATCCAGAATAGATCATGCGAGGGCAGGAGGCGAAAAGAGATCTCGAAACCCGCATGCTTACCTCAGCCACTGACATGCCGCTTTCAGGCGCAATCTCCCCCTCCTCCAGAGGCTCGCCTGCCAAAGGTCCCAGCGATGCGTCCTCCTGAAGGGCCTCGAATAGAAGGGCCAGTTTGCCCATGCCAACAGCAACCCCCGCCGGGCGGTCAACTGGCGCAGTTGGAGCAGCCCCTCCTGCGGCCTCCGGCTTAACTGATTCCTGCAAAGAATCGACAAAAAAAACGGCGTCAGTAGGCGACCACACAGGCGGCCCTGTGCCAATAAAGCCACGCCTACGGCAGTAGCCTCCATCGAGCCGAGCGACTTAGCAAATGAAGAAGCCTTAAAGGCCAGCTCGGACGGCCCGGTGCCTCAAGACGCTACCTCAGCGGGAGCCGCTTCGTCGGAAGAGTAGTCGTAGTCTACCTCTTCCCCAGTCAGAGACTCGACTGCCGCTGGCTCGGCCGGTGCCGGCAAAGGGGCCTCCACCTCGAGCTCGATAACCGGCGCCTCCTCTCGCGGACTGGGTGAGGCTGGCAGCCCAGACTTCGGCCTCTTCCGCACATATAGCTGCGTCACCGGGGGGTGCATTCGGAGGCCAAATAGCCCGGTAACTGCTCCAGCTGCACCTGTCAAAAAAAAAAATGCGGGTCATGTCAGGCCCAATCGGCTCCCAAAGGATGAAAGAGGTAAAATAGGCCGACAAAGGCAAATACCTCCTTCGACCTCGGCAGACAAAGCCTTCTCCGGAGCCGCAGCCTCGCCCTCACCCGGGATCGGCACGGACGCCGTTCCCTCCACGCCGCCCTCAGAGAAGAAACACATCGTCTCCGCGCGGGGACGCAAGGCCAACTCAGGAGGGAGATCCACCATGGACGACGTAGGCGACCGCCGAGCCTCACCAGTATCACGGCTCGGCCCGGTCTGCATGGCCGCAAATGCCTCGAAGGACGGGATAGCGGCCGCCGGTGAGGCTACTGTCGTACCCAGGGCTTCCTTGGCCCGCCTCCGCTTGGCCGCCTGTTCCCCGGCCACCTTGGCAGCAGCCAACGCCTTCTGGACAGGCGACTTCGCTCGAGACCTTTCCCTGGCCTACAGTGAGGGAGCCGGAGCCGCCACCGAGGCCGCCTTTGCTACGACCGCGGCCGCACCCATGACAGGCGCGGGCATAGGAGCCGACCCCTCCACATCAGGGACGGGCGCGGACACGGGCTCTTCCACAAGGGCTGAGACAAAAAAAATACATTCAAGCGTCAAGGCCCTGCTTCAAAAATGATAAAAAAAAAAAGAGAAGAGAGAAAACTTAAAAGAGGCGCCGACGGTCGGAGGCACTGACCGACAGGCGGGCTGGACTCGGGCCGAGCGACTTCAAATTCCTCGAAGGTTGGGACCCGAAGCACCGAAGGAACGGCGGTCGAGGCTTTGGCCGCCTCCGTCTTGCGTCGCTTCGTATCCCGCTGCTTGGCCGCCTTCGCGGCATCCATTGCTTTCTTCACGGGGGATTTCGCCCGGGGCCTCTTCGCGGCCTTGGGCAAAGGAGCCATGGTCGGGGCCAGCGGCGCTACCTCAAAATATGCAGGCTTCTTCACCAGCCGGAGGAGATTCCGGTACGTGGCCATCTGCGTGCTGTCGGGATGGTCTGCCAAGAAAAGAGGGGAAAGAACGAACATACATATACCATTAGTACTTAACCCACCGCGAAAGCCGCAGCGCTAAGGGACAAAACCGAAGAGCAAGAGGGAACTGAGTACCATGAGGGCCAGTGTACAGCCGCAGCGTGATCGGCCAGTAGCTCAGGGACGTCTCCTTGTCCCGACGTGCCGCCTCCCGGACTAGCCAGCAAACGTCCTCAATAGTTTGACACCGGTCCATGAGGTTGGCCAGATCCGCGTGCTTCTTGGAAGAGAGGTGGCAGAAAAGATTGAAGTGGTCTATGCCCCACCCATCAGCATAGTAATAGGGGATGTGCAGGCGCTTGCTCAGGATGGAGGCCGTCACATCTTCAATCTTCATCCCATTTACCCGGAGAAGGACATATAGCCACGTGGTATCCTTATAGTTCTCGGGCCGCCTCTCCTCCCGCCTCATAAACGTGCGATGCGGGCAGGCCACGTCCCTCTCCGGGTGCCAGCTCTTGGTAGGAGTCCCCTCTTCCTCTATGGGGAATGGGTAGTTGATGAGCTCCAGACGGTCGCTCCCCACCCGGCACAAGTCCCGCAGCGTCTTCTCGTAGTCATCCTTAGCCACCGGGGTAGCTCCACCTTCGGCGTCGGCCTCATGTCCCGGGCTTGCTTACGAGCTGCCATGTACGCTACCACCTCCTTCTCCTGCCTGTTCTTGAGCCGAAGAAGATGATCCGGCTCAATATCAAGCACTGGCACTGGCTGCCGGCTAAGGAATCTCCTTTCGGCGCCATCCCAACAATCGGTCTTGTGCAACCGATAGAAAGCCGTCCGGGCATTCCACCACTTTATGTAATCTTGGGTCACTCGGGGAACACGACCGGGGCCGGTACTCTGAAAGAGGCGGAGTCCGCTCGGTGGAAGAAGTCCCACCAGCTCCTGGCGTGCTCAGGAACTGAGCCCCCCCGGACGCTCCGCCGAGGGCAGGCCGAACTGTGCGTGATAAGCAGGGATATGCTGATCATACCCGAAATTGCGACCGAACCGGAAGGGGTAGTACGGCTCCAGCAACACGTGCTCCCCTTTCCTGAACACCGCACACTCGGGCGAATTGACAACGCCCAATCCCTCAGCTCCGGCTCCAGCAGCGGGCGAATTACATTTTCCTGGCTGATAGAGTGGACATACCTCTCCACCTGGTCATCCTTGCATTCCCTCTTATTATTCACGAGGGGGCTTGAATGTGCGGCCAGCGTCCAGAAATGAATAGTACCGGCTGCATCCCGGGGAACCGTGGTCAACCGGCCCCGGATATCATACATCGCATGGAGGTAGAAGCCGGCTCTGCACTCGCGAACTCCAGCATCCTCGGTATCAGCCCCCAATCCTGGAGAACTCGCGGGGCAAACTCCAGGAACAGCGAAAAAACCCACGCGTTGAAGAAGTGCAGTGGGCACACATACCGGGCCTGCCGCGGAAACTGGTGCGTGCTAATATCCCCCAAGGCCTTGTAAATTAAGCAGAGGGTGGCCGGGCACAGAGAAAGCTTGATCCCCCACGCCATCTGGCACGCCGGGTAGATGGCATCCGACCGGATAGCTGTCTCGTCACCGTACGGCATGGCAAATGAGCATAGCCAGTACGTGAGATAGGCGGCGCAGTGGGTCTGGGGATCCAAGCCCATCGGGTTAGGCCCGCTCCGACGCCCCTCTGGACGGGATCTTCACGTCGAGCTTCGGCTTCGCGCGTTCTTGGGAGCCACGGCAAGTACCGACGCAGGGGAATTCCTCGTACCGCTTCGGCCCGTCAAAAAAATACTCCAGCCACAGGGGCATGCGCACCTCTTCCTGTCCCCGCGGGCGGGCTGCTTCCCCTTGTGCGATGCCTGGTATAGTTCCCGGTACGCCTTTCATCAGATACCGGTATGAGTACCCAAGAGAATAGTAGCCATCCCCGTTAGTCTCGTCCTTGATCAGGTCGGGGAGGCATACTTCCTCATAAGGCTCCCCGTCGATGGGCAGGCCGCTCAACTGGCTGAGACTCCATAAATCCAGAGAAGTCTCGCCCTCCGCCGTGTAGAAGGTGTTAGTCACTGCGCTTAAACACTCTATCATGCCGCAACAGAGGCCCTTGGAAATGGGATAGCCATATCGGGAGGCGTACCGCTGTGATAAATGCCGACCCGACCAGCAAAGGAGCATAGTTGAACAGCACATGCTCCGTGAACTCCACCGCCCTCTCCCGGAAGGTGTGGCATCCTGAAGCTTCATCTCCCCGAACCAGCCCAGTGATAAATCATACTTGAATCTGATGGCCAAACAGTCCAAGATGAAGGGCTCTTCTCTGTAGCCCCACTTCAGGGGAGCCAAAGAATAGGCCGAACCGAGGCGCCTCATTGTGCACCTTCCCGGCATACAAGTCCCATCTTGCCGGAGTAAACTGAGGCGCCCGCACCAGCTTTTCTTCGGTCGGCAGCACCCCTTCGATCCCACTGACTGGCTTCCACTCCCGGGCTTCTCCCACCAGGTACATCGGAATACTCCGGGGAACGCTGTACAATAAGCAATCCCGGGCCAGTAATATAGCCTGCTCGGCCTTCTTCACGACCCCGGAAGTCTCATCCTTCCCAGCGATGCGAAAATGCTTCAGAAATCGAACCAGGTGTCTGTCCTTCGGGAAGTCCTTCCTGTACTCCTCGGTGACCGGTCAATGTGAAGCCGCTGTCAACTCTGGCAAGCCTCTGGAAGTCCTTGGTCTCCCCGTCCAGACTCAGATGACTCTGCCAAAGCGGCTATTTCTACATGCTCCCGATCCAAGTCCTCTACATTTAACAGGTAACTGCTGGTACTGGGCCCCGTGGGATAAGATCAGCACCAATAGCAGCAGCAGGAGCCGAGGAACACTTGGGGCAGCCATTTATCTGCAAAGATACACAATAGAAGATCAGAATAAGCCACATGCAAAAGGAGTGAAAGACTGTAAAGGGGCTTTACTATAAGTCAAATGAGCAAAAAATATTGCCAATTTCTAACGAAATTTCGGCAGAGTTTCCCC
>JAHNEJ010002434.1:0-282942 GCA_022559845.1 Amorphophallus konjac | reverse complement strand
GAAAACACGGGTGCGCGTCCACAAGGAGTGACGGCCCCAACAAAGCATGGTGGGCCCCGAGAGGCAACACCAGAAGTCCGCCGGTCAAAAGAGTCTTCTCCCCTAAAACTAAAAGCCCCCACATACTGCCTAAAGCCCCTTGGCCGGCACGCCCATGCTAGTGCCTTCGCCGGCACGCCCCCAGGTGCCTTCCCCGGCACGCCCCTGCTGGTGGCCTCGCCGGCACACGCTCTTGGGCCTCTTCCCCGGCACACCCCGCTGGTGGCTTCCCCGGTACGCCTTGGAGCCGGCCTCCCCGGCACACCCTAGTGCCCCTTCACCGGCACGGCCCTTCAAGGCTTCGCCGACACACCCCACGCAGGCCTTCGCCGGCACGCTCACGGGAGACCTTCCCCGGTACACCCCTCACGGGGATCTTCACCGGCACACACGACGAGGGGCTTCGCCGGCACGCTCCCGGGCGCCTTGCCCGGTACACCCTATGGCTACCTCTCCCCGGTACGCACTGACTAGTGCCTTCCCCGACACAGCCCCGCGCCACTTCCCCGGCACGCCCACGGAGGGCTTCCCCGGTACACCCTTAGCCCCCCTTGCCGGCACGCTCCCCAGATGGTCTTCCCCGGCACACTTGGTGCATGCTTTACCGGCACGCCCTTAAGCGACCCTCACCGGCACACCCATGTGTGCCCTCACCAATACACTCCCCGCCAGCCGTACCCCGGCACGCTACCGAAGGCCGCTCCCCGGCACACCCGGAGGGCTCTTCACCGACACGCTCACTACCGCCCCTCCCGGCACACCTGCGTCCCTCTTCACCGGCACGTTCTGTGCCCCCGCAGGCCGCCACGCTCGGCGCCACCACCCACGACGCCGGAAAAGAGAAGGGGGAGGAGGGAAGACGAGGAAGGAGAAGAAGAGGTGGAAGAAAGGGGGGAAGAGGAAGAGAAAAGGGAGGGGGAGCCTCCCACGGTGGCGCCCTCACCTGATAGAGAAGACGGCGACGACGACGACGGCGCCGGAGTTGGCGCTCGGTGCCGAAAGGGAAAGGAGAGAAGAGAAGGGAGAGAGAGGGGAAGGGCCTTTGCGGCCGTCTCCTCACCACGACGGCGGCGACGACGGTCGTTCCCGGAGAAGAAGAGGAAATGGAGGGGAAGCCTCCGCTCGGTCGCCAAGAAGAGAGAAGGAGGGAAGAAATATAAGGGGGGGATTCGAACGGGGTAACCGTTCGAGGCACCCCTGCCCCCCCTATTTATAGGAAAAAAAAAGAAGAGAGAAAGAAAGAAAGAATAAAAGAAAAGGGAAAAAAGGAGGGGAAACAAGAAAAGAAGAGAAAAATAGAGAGGGGGAAAATAAAAGAAATAAAAGGGGGGGGGGGAAATACAAAAAAAAGAAGAAAAAGAAGAAGAAGGAATGAAAAATAGAGGGAGAGACAAAGGGAATAAAAAGGGGGGAGAGAAAGGAGGGAAATAAAAGGGGGAAATAAAAGAAGAAAATGAAGGGAGGGAAAGCAAAAAAAATAAATATTTGTAATATCCATTAAATAAATACGTATATATGTATATATATATATGCCCATATATGTATACACATTTACATATCCATCCGCTCACATATGCGGAGGAGTAAGTCGACAACACACAATAATAAATGCCCCCGGGGAAGACATTCCATCCCCACGATCCCAGTCAGACGAACGTCCACACCAGCAAAGACGACTCTACCCCTGTGGCTCTATCCTTGTCATAGGGTCACTACCCTACCACCAAAACAAGCCCGTCTCTGGCACATCGCCTCGGGCCTCAGCTACCACCCACGCCATACAATATCGCCATCACGGGCCTTACGCCTGGATTGGCAGAATCTCTACCTTTGCGTTGGCATTAGCCCCTTGCCAACGAATAAGTCCCTTTCCGGCGCAAGGCCCCGTGCCCTAGCCACCCACTCCGCACAATATTGCCATTACGGACCTTACGTCCGAATCGGCACAGATTCTCCCGTTGCGCTGGCATTCTATTCTTGCCAACGAGTGAACCTTACCTTCCGGCGCAAGGCTTCGTGCCCCAGCCGACACTTGCATATCACTCGTCAAAAAAAAAAAATATATAATAAAATAAAATGGGGTTAAAAATAGAGATACCCCGCCGGACTTGTCCCTACACCGGGACAAGGGTAAAAATGGCAATAACCCGGCTGTGGCGAAAACCCGAAAGGGCGCTACGGGCAAAATTGGGTACCCCGCCACGTGAAAACCCGAAAGGGCGCGTGGGCAAAAGCAAGAGGGGGCCGGTACCGGCGAAAACCCGAAAGGGCGCTTGTATCGGTAATATGGTACAAAAAGAAAGAAGAACAGGAAAAGACGAAGAGATCAATAAAGCATGTCAGTTCCCGGCATCCTGTCGACACTGGCGAAGAGACTAAGAGACAACAAAGCATGTCAGTTCCCGGCATCCTGTCAGCACTGACAAAGAGACCAAGAGACCAAGAGACTAAGAGATCAATCAAGCATGTCAGTTCTCGGCACCCTGTCGACACTGACGAAGAGACTAAGAGACAACAAAGCATGTCAGTTCTCGGCACCCTGTCGACACTGACGAAGAGACTAAGAGATCAACAAAGCATGTTAGTTCCCGGCATCCTGTCAGCATTGACAAAGAGACCAAGAGACCAAGAGACTAAGAGATCAATCAAGCATGTCAGTTCTCGGCACCCTGTCGACACTGACCAAGAGACCAAGAGATCAATAAAGCATGTCAGTTCCCGGCATCCTGTCGGCACTGGCGAAGAGACTAAGAGACAACAAAGCATGTCAGTTCCCGGCATCCTGTCAGCACTGACAAAGAGACCAAGAGACCAAGAGACTAAGAGATCAATCAAGCATGTCAGTTCTCGGCACCCTGTCGACACTGACGAAGAGACTAAGAGACAACAAAGCATGTCAGTTCTCGGCACCCTGTCGACACTGACGAAGAGACTAAGAGATCAACAAAGCATGTCAATTCCCGGCATCCTGTCGGCACTGACGAAGAGACCAGGAAACAACAAGCCAGGTCAGCTCCCGGCACCCTGTCGGCTCTGACGAAGAGATCAAGAGACTAAGAGATAAAAAGCATGTCAGTTCTCGGCATCCTGTCGGCACTGACGAAGAAACAAAGAGACCAAGAGACCAAGAGACCAAGAGGCCAGGTCGGTTCCCGGCGCCCCGTCGGCACTGATGAAGAGACAACACACTGCTTCAGCTCCCGGCATTCCGTCGGCACTGATGAAGAGACTAAGAGACAACAAACCAGGTCAGCTCCCGACATCCTGTCGGCACTGGCGAAGAGACTAAGAGACCGATAAAGCTTCAGTCCCCGACACCTCGTCGGCACTGATGAAGAGACTAAGAGACAATAAACCAGGTCAGCTCCCGACATCTTGTCGGCACTGGCAAAGAGACCAAGAGACCGACAAAACATGCCAGTTCCCGGCATCTCCTCGGCACTGGCGAAGAGACCAAGAGATCAACAAAACATGCCAGCCGGTTCCCGGCATCTCGTCGGCTCTGGCGAAGAGACCGAGGGATCAACAAAGCATGTCAGTTCCCGGCGCCCCGTCGGCACTGACGAAGAGACAACACACTGCTTCAGCTCCCGGCATTCCGTCGGCACTGATGAAGAGACTAAGAGACAACAAACCAGGTCAGCTCCCGACATCCTGTCGGCACTGATGGATAGACTAAGAGACAACAAACCAGGTCAGTTCCCGGCACCCTGTCGGCACTGATGAAGGGACAAAGAGAAAACAAACTACTTCGGTTCCCGGCACACTGTCGGCACTGATGAGGAGACCAAGAGACCAACATACTACTTTAGTTCCCGACGCTCCGTCGGCACTAACAAAGAGACCAACAAACAACAAACCAGGTCAGCTCTCGACGCATCGTCGGCATCGACAAAGAGAGAAGAGACGAAGACACCCACGGGCACCGCCCGGCTCATCCTTCGCCTGCGCTACCCGTGGGTGGGGGGCATTTGTGGACACCGAAAATTGCACATCCAGATGCCACGCTCGGCCCAGCATCAACAACGGCCCCGAGTAAAGAAACCCCGGAGAAATCAAGCACAAGAGGCCCCACGGCCCATGGGCCTCGAAGAGAATCAAATGGGCCACGACTCATGCTCACAATGGGCTCAAAATCGCCCTGGCAGAACCCTCCAGACGGTCGCTCCCTTCAGCGGCACACCCTGCCGCGGCCCTCGCCGGCACACCCCTATGGGGGTTCACCGGCACACCCCCACGGGGGGGGGTCTTCACCGGCACACCCCCATGGGGGGGGGTCTTCACCGGCACACCCTTTGGGGCCTCAGCGGCACGCCCTCAGCAGGCCTCAGCGGCACGCCCTCAGCAGCCTCAGCGGCACGCCCTCAGCAGCTTCAGCGGCACGCCCTCAGCAGGCCTCAGCGGCACGCCCTCAGTAGCCTCAGCGGCACGCCCTCAGCAGCTTCAGCGGCACGCCCTCAGCAGGCTTCAGCGGCACGGCCCTTTGGGGCTTCAGCGGCACGGCCCTTTGGGGTCTTCAGCGGCACGCCCTTCAGGCCGTTCAGCGGCACGCCCATCTGGGGCTCCAGCGGTACGCTCTTTTGGCACCACAGCGGCACGCTTGTTCAGCCCTTCAACGGCACAGCGGTGAAGCTCTTTCAACGGGCGACGTGAGGCCCATGCCCTACACATCCTTGGCGCGCAGTGGAGCCGTCTGAGGTGGCAGCCGATCGTTGGGCCACGTGGCCTAGTCCACTGACAGCCAGGACAGGCAGGTCAAACCTCATGATCACGGGCCACTTCCCGCTTCGACGCCCCTGCACGAGGACTCCCGCCGTCCGGGGTATAAAAACCCCTCCCCTTCATTTCGAACAGAGGGGAAGAAATACACACACAAAGGGAGAAGAGAAGAGGGAGACAGACGCATACAGGCAGAAGAAAAGAGAAGAAGAGAGAAGAAGAAGAAGAGGCTCCCTCCCTGCCGGGAGCTTCCTCCGACGACCACCACCACCGCCGGAAGGGAGCAAGAGTAAGGGAGAGAGGGTTCGATGTAACGGGGAAAGAGTTAGGGGCGGCTGGCCTCCCTCCTGCCCTCCGTTCCTCCTCTTCCTTTTATGTCTTCTTTTCTTTTGTGGGGCCTTTTTCCCCTTTCTTGGCCATGGCATCATCTTTGGCATTCTTTTTGCTATGATATGTATATAAGGCAGTGTCCTCTCGATTCCCATGAATGAAAGTTGTTCCTCGTGGGTTCTCTTTGATTTCGTTGGCTTGCGCTAGCTCTCACGGTTTCTTTATGGGGTTGTTCGTTTTCCCTCCGCCTCCCCATTTCTCCGGTGTTTTTGGGGCCCTCATGTCGACTTGATTATCCCCCTATGAGCCTTGGTTTCACAAGCCCTTCAATCCTCTCCATGGCCATCTGTTGTGTCCACTGGCTTAAGGGAGAGGGAGACCCTCACCCTCTCTCCAAACACACAGTGATCAAGTGGCCTGCCCTTGGCCTTGAATCCCCTTTCTTTTCTTTAAACGGCTTCTAAGGCCCCCAGCTTGCACACTCTGTTTGAACTCCCAGCGATGCCTCTTCCTGGCCCTTCGCCGGCACCCCTGTTTGGTCCCTCAGCGGCACGCCCATGGGGGTTGTCCAGCGGTACGCCCCCCCCATTTATCCTTGGCCGGCACGCTATCTCCTCGCCTTCAGCGATACGCCCCAAGTGCCCTCAGCGGTACGCCCTCCTCTGCCCTCAGCGGCACGCATACCAGTCCACCCCTTTGGCCGGCACGCTCCTTGGCCGGTACACCTGATCAGCCTTGGCCGGTATACCGCAGGCCTTCAGCGGCACACACCCTCAGCCTCTCAGCAGCCCACTCCTTGGCTTTGCCCCCCGAGCCCTTCCCTTTACGTTTTCCGAGGCTCTTTAAAGGTGTTGCTCCCCCGGGGGCCCATCTCCAGTTGTCGGGTTCCGCCACTCCATGTGGGCGCGCTCCCTTTATCTCCCTTACGCCCCGGGTTAAGGGGAGATGCTGCCGAATTTTTTTGTGAGATATTAATAAAACATTAAAAGAGGCAAAAGGAGGCAACAAACGAGTAG
This sequence comes from Amorphophallus konjac, assembly GCA_022559845.1. Classification (NCBI taxonomy): domain Eukaryota; kingdom Viridiplantae; phylum Streptophyta; class Magnoliopsida; order Alismatales; family Araceae; genus Amorphophallus; species Amorphophallus konjac. The sequence goes on along the minus strand of JAHNEJ010002434.1, from coordinate 276,838 downwards.
GATAACTGACGAAACCTTCCAACTCATCAAGCCGCTGCCGGCATCACAACGAAAACCGAACCGGACTAATTAACCACCCGGCAGCCCGAGTGTCCGACCCACAAGAAAAGAGGCCGAACCAAACGAAACGAAACAAGGGGGAAGTTTGTATAAAACTCCCTACAAATCGACACAAGAAGAAAAGAAAAGCCTTAAAGCAGGTAATCAAAACTGAGTTAACTTCCATCACTCCCTGCCCAACCCCCAGCGGCACACACACGCCCAGCCTTCAGCGGTACCCTCTCTTGAGCCTTCAGCGGTACGCCCCTACAGCCCCCAGCGGTACGCCCCTGCAGCCCTCAGCGGTACGCCCTTTGCAGCCTTCAGCGGTACACTCTCTACAGCCCTCAGCGGTACGCCCCCTGTAGCCCTCAGCGGTACGCCCCAGCCCTCAGCGGTACACTCCCGTTTTCCCCTTCGCCGGCACACTATACACATACACATATACAACTTGACAAGGGCATTAATAATAGCAATTAAATTAATAAAAATTACGCTAATTAAAGGACTCCGAATGCGTAATATTAATCACAATAAAAGAGGTGGGAGGGGTAATAAAAAAATAATAAATAACAAACAAATGATAATGATAAGAATAATCATGAACGAAAAGAAGAAAAATCATCCCGGACAAAGGCACGAACAAACAGTAAATATTAAATCAGAAATGAGAATGTACATAGCTAGGAAAACCCCAGATAAAAGACATCAAAGCCCGCGCTGCAGCCCCCATCTCTCCCCGTGACCCGGGGTGAAAAGGACAACAACGTCGCCCTTTCGGGTCGAGCCCGAGTCTCGGGAATTACCCCGATATGGCCAGGTTTTGATCTAACCTCGGGCCGACAGCTTAATCGGACCGGATTTGTTTCTCGTTCCGGATACCTTCCGAATCATCATTAAAATTGCCGTACGCTCGACAGACATTTGAAGGGAGCTACCACGGTTTTCTCGCCGCGCCCCTGTTACGGGCCCGTGTCCGACTATGAAAAGGTCCCCGAGTGGCCTATGCGGCCGGCAATTTATGGCTTTAATAAAACCCTCAGTGCGATCTACCTATATCTCTCTCGCATGATTAATATCATCCTTTTTCGGCCGTAGGGCCCCTAATTTCGGCAATTAATCAAGGGTGTTCCCCCGTATGGGGGATGTAAATGACGTCGTGACCTTCATGGCGCGACGAGATTCGGTCCCGACACGAACCACACAATCGTCTGACGAAGTCAGATTGAGCGCACCATGGGCTCTTCGGAGCCCGAATAAATTGTCACTCCGGTGACTGGCACGCCCACACACTTAATAATCCAACGAAGAAGCAAATAACTGTTAAACGAAAAGTGCGTCCACAGGGACTTACGGAGGTCCCAGTGTAGGAGATTCTAGTCCGTTGAGAGGAATTCCCAAACAGAGAGTCCTTCCTTCACCGGGAAAGGGTGATCCTCAAAAAATAAAAAAAAGATAGAAAAGAGGAATGGATGTATGCAATGGAATGCTGACAGATATATGGAGTGGGAAAATAACAAAAAATAACAGACATATAATAAACAAACAACGAATCACAACTGATAGTGCTGCCGTGAGCACAAAGGGGGCGCGCGGGGGCGCGAAGGTGGAGAGGCACGGGTGGTGCCGAACTTGCAAGGGTAGCCGAAAGAAAGCAGTAGGGTCCCACCGTGATCGCCAATCTGTGAGCGACGTCACGCGGTTCGGGGAAGAGCGGAGAAGGGGAAGCGGAGAGCGCTGTGAGCGACGTCACGCGGTTCGGAGTTCGATGGAGCGGGGAAGAGGATGCGGAGAGCGCGCGGGCTCCTCTTTTTGTTTGTTTTGCTGTTTGCTGCAACACAGAGATGAGAGAAGAGGGAGAAGGGGCCACCACGGGAGATTGCTCCGGCGGGGCGAGCGGGACAAGTATAATATAGCAAGATATGGGGTTCAAACGGCCATAGCGGGAAGTGACTCGCTGCGACCTCGGGGGGACGGGAATGGTGCAGAAATTAAATAACAAGAATTGAAACGGCCATTGGGGAAGTGACTCGCCGCGGCCTCGAGATTATGAGCAGAATATAGCAGAATATAAAAGAGAATATAAGAACAGAGATTTAAACGGCCATTGGGGAAGTGACTCGCCGCGGCCTCGAGAATATGAGCAGAATATAACAGAATATAGAGAGAGTATAAGAACGGAAATTTAAACGGCCATTGGGGAAGTGACTCGCCGCGGCCTCGATGATATGAGCAGAATATAACAGAATATAGAGAGAATGTAAGAACGGAAATTTAAACGGCCATTGGGGAAGTGACTCGCCGCGGCCTCGATGATATGAGCAGAATATAACAGAATATAGAGAGAATGTAAGAACGGAAATTTAAACGGCCATTGGGGAAGTGACTCGCCGCGGCCTCGATGATATGAACGAAATATAACAAGATATAAAGAGAATATGGGAACAGAAATTTAAACGGCCATTGGGGAAGTGACTCGCCGCGGCCTCGATGAAAAGATGTGATCGCCAGGGGCCGAAAGACCCCAAAATAAGAAAGTGATCGCGCCTACCTCAAGAGCGGGAGATGGCGGGTTGCTTCTTCCTCTCCTTCCGGCCGGCCGACGGAGAGGGCTTTCCTCGGCTACCCTTGCAAAACAACGACAAACAAATGACAAGTGGCTTAGAAAGATGAATGTGTAGTATTCATATCCTTGCAATAAAAATGACGAAATAACGGGAAGACACACACCTGGTTGGTGTTATCTTTTAAACCCCTCTCGGACTCGAGTAGGAGGAAAATGAGATGATGGATGCGAGATGATGAATGCAAAAGAACTACGAAGAAAAGGAAAGAGTTGGCTTATTGGATGTGCCGGTGGTGAAATTCGGCGGAGCTCCGGCAGCGTGGGGACGACGTAGAAGCGCGGTGGATGAAGACGACCTTCCTCTCGCGAGCGTGGGCACCCGAGAAGCCGGCAGAACCTCCACCTACAAAAGACCCCACGGGTTAGAAAAATGACTCCGTAGCCTCTGGGCTCCGGCAGCCTATCGGATCACTGCTTAGCTCCCCCAGAACTGAGGGGGTGGGCCTCTATTTATAGGGCTCCGGAGGGTGGAGGCATCCAAGACCCTGGACACCTCCATCAGGGCCGAAATAATATATTATTCTATTTTTATTGATTTTTTTGGAATACTTTTGAGGAGGCGTCCAGGGTCCCGGACGCCTCAAGCAGGTCCACCGAAAACCGACGACGGCCGCACGCGGTTCGGCACAACGCGTGGTTTTGTGAGTGGCGCCTCGTGATTCAGAAATGGGCGCGTCCAGCTGACCGGACGTCTCTATAATTTGGCTTTTTTCACACACGACAAACCGTCGTTCGGTGGGCGGCGCCCGTGAGGGAATTGATGGAAGCGTCCAGGGGGCTGGACGCCTCCAAAATTATATTATTTTATTATTTTTCTTTTGTCTTTTATACCAGGCTTGACATTATATATATTTTTATATGTTTTTATGGAGGCGTCCAGCGGCCTGGACGCCTCTATTAATATATATATTTTTTAATTTATTTTTTTGTTTTTTGTATGCCAACTGGCATTTTATATTTTTTTTTATATTTTGTTTTTATGGAGGCGTCCAGGGGCCTGGACGCCTCCATTAATTTATTATTTTTTATTTAATTTTGGGCCCTGAAAAAATAAATAAATAGGATTAAAAATATGGGGGTGTCCAGGGGCCTGGACGCCCCCATTAAAACCCACCCGGTTCCTCAATCGGCGGCTGCCCGACAGACACCCTCTTGATGCGTCTGACTGGTGTTGATGCCGTCCGAATGCCATGACGAGACGATTCCGGATGCCGAAAAGGGCGGAAGAAGACTCAAGAAAAGGAAGCACTCAAGTGATTCAAAACGCGTCAGCCGTCGCGGGGCGTTGTATAGTAATATGAAACTTTCTCAAGAGACGTCAGGAATGGCGTGTCTACAGCTGCCCCGCCTTGGCGTCTGCTTTGCAAGGGAGCGATACGTAGTGGAATGGTATCGAAGTGGAGTGAAATGGAGTGGGAGCGGACTGATAAGTCGATGCCAAGGTGTGATGAGACACGCTTTTGACGTTACTGTTTGGAATCTTTCCTGGAGTTTCAATGAGGCGACCTTGAAGAAGGTCTTTCAAATATTGGCGATTGCTTGGACGGAGATCAAATAAGGGAGGGTGAGATGTGCGCTCAGGCACGAAACAAAAAGGGACCAACTTCTCGGTGTGGAAGTACCTGGGTCATAAACCGGAGGTTTCACCTTTGGGGAGCGGTTACCAGCCAATGTGGAAGTGCTGCGGCCAAGGTGGGTCAAAAAAGGTAAAGGAATATCTGAGGGTCTGTCCAAACAAGGGTCTCCTTTGGAAGAGCAGCGTCGGGGCCGTCTCTAGGAAACTCGGTATTTCATTCGGAGTGGAATATCTCATATTTGTGGGAATTGAAACACAATGGCTTTCACAATCGAATCACTTGAATGATCTTCCGCAATAAATCAAAGTCCTATATGAATGCATGCTGGGTTTAAAGAAAAATTCAAAACAAACTAAAATAGAAAATAGCCAAGGATAATATTGTTAACTTGTGAAGAATGGGTCAGGATACCGATCCGGTGAGCTGATACTGGGCTGGGGCCCGTTTATCCGCGCACCAACTCACTGAATGGAACCGTCGTCCCCATGCTACCACAAATTAACGGCCTATCCGTACAACCCAAACTCTTCCGGGATCATCACCGTTTTTGTTGAAGGGGAACTCAAATCCCAGATTCGTTCGGGCCGCAAGGTCCTTGACATGTTCTAGTAGCGTAGGTATCATATACTATGATGCATGACATGGTGGGACCAACCAATGAAAGGTGGGACAGGAGATAGGACAAAGACGTCCGTTAGTAAAACCTGCACATGCCAGCAAAGGTTAGCAACATCAAAAGGTAGCAGAATCGCACCACAGTTCAAAAGGAGATCCAGAAAAAATCTTGACAATGACCACTGATGTGACATGTTCTGTCCTGTAGCACCCTCCCCTTCCTATAAGAACTCCCCTTAGGCTAGCTCATTCAAATGCACCAAGGTGGGTTTTGGAAGCTCAGGAGAGGAAGGAGAGGAGAATTTAGAGATTTCAGGATGGAAGGAGAGTCTTCCCGCGTTATGAAGTGGAGCAAGCCTAGCAGTGAGATTAGGCGACTTTCTGACCTCGAGGGTCATCTGAGTGGGACGATCATGTCGCATATGGTAAGCTGACTCTTTTCAAATTTCTGCACGTGAACCTTCTTCTTACTTCCTTCATTTCTTCTTCTTTCCTCTCCCAGCCATATCCACTCTTCCCAGGCCCGAGGAAGTTTTCCAAGCTGCCATGGCTTTCAAAGCTGACTTCCAATATCTCCATTGGCATGAGGGCCATACTCTCGAAGTGGCATCCGCAGGGGCTCCTTATTCACACCAAGCATTACGAGAAGATTCGTATGGACTGGGCGGCTATGGGCGCGCTAGTGGAGGTCTGGCATCCCCAGACCCACACTTTTATCTTCCCGACCTTCGAGGTGACCATCCTCCTCGAGGAGATGGAACTTCTGCTCGGATTGAAGAAATTCAAGAGTGACGGGAAGGTGAAGGCTATGCGGATGCTGACACGGGGGACTTCTGAAAGCGTCCTTGGAAGCTTCATGCCGCCCGACGCAGCCAGAAAGGTCCGTACTCAAAAGGGGATCGATCTCCAAAAGTTTGCGGAGTGGGTCACGGACGCCCTGAGAGGGTCACCAGACGATGACTATTTGGAGGGAATCATGAAGGGGTTCACTATCTGTCTGGCGGGTGCTCTCTTGTTCCCTTATACCGACAACATAGTGGAGGAAGACCAACTGAGTGCTATCTGCGGGATTTGGCGTGGAAAGAGGGTGGGACCCGCTGTCCTCGCCTACCTGTATAGTGGCCTTACTGCCTCGAGCATGGGTAAGTCTCCATTTGGTTGTGCACTTGTCTTAAATTGCTGGCTAGATTTGCATTTCAAATTCGACCACCGCGAGGGAATGCCAACCGCTTCGAAGCTCTTCCAACAAAGCCCGCTTCACCACATAGCCGACGTGTTAGGCTTCGGTGGTACTGTAGTGAACCGCGTTCCGTGGCTGAAGAAACGTGAAGACTGGCGGTCTCACTTCCGCACCGTGACACAAGGCTTCTTTACTTGCGCACCGGCATGTTTGCTTTTGCTAGATCTCCTCATGAGGTCTTCCCCCGAAGTTGATCTTCAACTGATCGGCGCGACCGAGTTCGTCCTTTACAGTGCGCATCGGTGCTGTCTCCAGATTGGCATCCCACGCCATTCGTTCCCGCCACCGACTGGCATTGTTCCTTTGAAGAAAAGGGAGTTGGGCACTGAAGCGGACGCGAAGGAAGCGAAGACCATTAAAGCTCCCTAGAAGACAAGTGTTGCGGGAAAGGCCTTAGCGCACGTGGTGGAGGAATGCGAGCCGTGGAGGGCTTATGTAACCGAACTGGGGAAGTTAAGGCCTAAAGCGCCTAAGCCCCTGATGTAGCTCACTCTGCTTTTCTGATGGAATAAAATCTGGCATTTGGATGTTTCGGACCCCCGTCCCCTTAATTATTATCTTTTTTGTGGTTTTCCTTTTTCTTTGTATTTTTTATTTTGTTTGGATTATATACATATTCTTATATAAATATTTTTTTTTTGAAAATTTTTTATTATGGGGGCGTCCAGGGGCCTGGACGCCCCTAATTTTATTTTATTATTTTATTATTATTATTATTATTTTTGAGAATTTATTTTTGGGGGCGTCCAGGGTCCTGGACGCCCCTATTTTGATTTTTCTTTTATTTTTTTTATATATATTTTTATTTATTTATTTTATTTTTGGGGGCATCCAGGCGCCTGGACGCCCCTATTTTTTTGAATTTTTGAAAAAAAAATAAAAATTGTGGGGGCGTCCAGGCGCCTGGACGCCCCAATAAAAGGTGATTCTATATATAGGGGGGGCTCCCCCCTGTTCACTTATACTGTTCATTCCGACCGTCCAGCCACTCCAAACGACCCATTCTTATAAGCGGAAACGACTGGCTCGTCGTGCGAGGAGGTTGAGGGATGATGCCGAGGAGGCCGCAGCAGAGGAGGTTGCTGCGGGGGAGGAGATAGAGGTTCCTCTCCTGGCCGCGGAGGCCGCTGCGGATGCTGGTGACGCGGGAGAGGACGATCACGACCCGGTAAGTACCTCGGAATTCTCACTTTGTGGTTCAATAGGCTAAAACGGGTGTGCGAGAGGCTGTGAGAGAAAGGCGGGTAGTGAGAGAAGGAGGCGTCCAGGGGCCTGGATGCCTCCACGTTTTCTTTTTATTTTTGGTTATTTATTTATTTACGAAAAGTAATAAAAATAAGGAGGCGTCCTGGGTCCAGGACGCCTCCATTATAATATATATTTTTAATATATTTTTCTTGTTTTGGCTTTGTTTTTCTTTTTTCTAAAAAAACAAAATACTCCACAAGAAAATATAAATATTTTTAACAAAAGTAAAAAAAAGAATAAGTAGTATATATACAGTGTTATTGTTTATGACTGTTCATGATGCTGATGTGTTCTTTGTTGGTTTTGTGGTTTGCAGGGCGTGATGAAGGGCCGGATCAGCTGGTCCTTGGTGGTGGCAGCATACCGTGGGCTGCCGGATTTCCAGAGGGCGCGTGTGGACGCCATGGGCTTTGGAGCTTTCCTTAGGATCGAGCCCTTCCGGCTCGACCTTCCTCTTATCCAGGCACTGAGGGAGCGGTGGCACGCACCGAGCCGGGCGTTTCTGATGCCCTGGGGGCACATGGTGCCGACGCTGGAGGACGTGGCTCGGATCACCGGGCTACGAGTTGACGGAGAGGCAGTCAGCGGGGTCACCTACCCCGACTACCGAGAGAGTGCCCTGGACCTGCTGTGGTTAGAGACGAGCGTGACTGATAGAGATAGCAGGGTAGTCGGCCGAGTGGAGATCATGGAGGCGCTCGGATTCGTCGACCCGTGTCAGCGGGTTAGCGAGACTGGAGCAGAGTTCTTGGCTCGACTGGAGGGGGATGCTCGTGCTGCTTTTACCCAGGACCCGAGCGAGCGGGAGCTGGTGGATCTAGACCTTCGGAGGTTCCTTTTCTTCTTCCTGGGCCGCCTTCTGTTGGGGACGAAGGGGGATGGCATCCACTGCCGTTTCCTCGGGATCTTGGCGGATCTGGACAGAGTGGGACACTACGCGTGGGGAGCGGATCTGCTTGCCCATTTGATTACTGATCTCTCCCAGACTTCGGAGAAGGAGACGACAGTCAGCGGCTTCGCACCTTTCCTCCAGGTAAACATTTTATTTATGCATTCCCACAGTTAAATATGTAATTATTGTACTAATGATGTATGATGGATGCAGGTGTGGAGCTATTACTATTTCCCGATGGGGAGGGCTAGGCATGGGAACAGGAGGGCCGTGCCTCTGGCGCGGCAGTGGAGGCCGGTCGTGGTTGCAGCACCCCACGGCTACCAGCTGGCGTCACTTCGTCGGGAGCTGAGCGAGTATCCCGAGGCCATGGTATGATGCGTATGATTTTTTTTATGTTTATGCATGTAACAATGGTAACTAACATGTATGTATGGTGATGCAGGTGGTGTGGAGGCCCTACCTGGGCATGGGCGATGCTGGCTAGCCCTGGGTGGTAGCGGGTCTTCCTAGTTTCAGGCGGGACGTGTGGGTCCATTGCCTGAACGAGATTGAGCCGCTGCGGCTTAGACTGGTCATGAGGACGTTGGGGTTGGCCCAGGAGTGGGTTGACGTAGATGCGCCGGCCCGCATTGGGTGGAAGACCAAGGGGAAGGCGAAGATCGTGGACTGGCGTACGCGCTTCCCAGCACAGTACCAGGACTGGCAGCAGGGCGGGGTCCCAGTAGTGTCCCACGTACAGGACAGCACAGACTACATGAGACGGTACCGAGTTACGTACGGGGACCGCCTCTCCTTGGGTGGTATGGCAGGGGTAAGTGAAATGAAACTGCTCCACCTTTCTATATGTATATGCATGGGATACTAACTTATGTGTAATACAGGATGCTCGTGATACCATGATCGCTGACCTGCGGGCCCAGTTGGCGGACGTCAGGCGACAGTTGGTGGCCATCCGACAGGAGTTGGAGATCCTGGTGAGTCTATGCAATGCATTTTTTTTGTGACCTGGATTTTTGATGCTTAGCCTTTGACTGACGTTTGCCCCGTGTTTCAGCGGGCCCACCAGACAGCGGCAGCCGGGATGGCTGGTGGAGCGGGTTCCAGTTCGCGGGGCCCTCCTCCGGAGGTTTCTGCCCTCCAGGAGCAGCTGGCGTATGCGGTGGCTCGGGCTGAGGAGGCCGAGCGTGACCGCGAGGCTCGAGTGAGTGTTTGCTTGGCCGCGACCCTTTTCTAGCTGCTTTCCTTCTATCACTGTTCTCTTACGGTGCATGCGTGCCTTGACAGGTGGCCGAGATCCGAGAGGCCCTGGCGCGTGCTGTTCGTGCCGAGCAGGAGCGCGACGCTCGGGTGGCGGAGCGTGACGCCCGGATTGCGGAGCGTGACGCCCGGATTGTGGAGCTGGAGGAGGAGCGTCGACGAGAGGCTGAGGAGCTCCCTCGTGACGTGCTGGATCTGCGGATCGCCCTCGAGCTGTCGAGGAGGGAGGCGGTGAGAGAGAGAGAGGAGAGGGAGAGAGAGAGGGAGGAGCGACAGCGGGATCAGACCAAGAGGAGGGCTCTGGAGGCCCAGCTGCTGGAGCTCCGATTGAGTCTTGGCACGGCGGAGGGGAGGCTTCGGGAGAGCGAGGAGCGGTACCAGAGGGCGAAGGAACGCGGGGCGCGACTTCGTCAGTCTGGTTCTTTTTCCATGGGCAGCTATCTGGTTTCTTCGGCCGAGGAGCGTCGTCGCGCCTTCGAGGCTGGAGTGCCACCGCAGGGCGAGGCGAGCACGGCTTCTCAGGGTTCACAGAGGTCGCGGAGGCCCCCTAGGGATCTCCGTCAGAGGAGGGAGGAAGGAGATGACCAGGAGGGTGACGGTGAGAGTTAGAGAGTTGCTTGTACGTCACCCTTCTCACTGTATGATGTACTTTCGGCTATTATATGAAATGGAAATGGCTTTTGTGTTGTGTGTACTTTTCTCTCTCCCACACTTTCTTCTTTGCACCGAGTTGTCCCTTGAGGCACGCTCCGCGAGACCTTGCCCTGAACAGCGGGGAACTACGCTTTGCACGGGGGGATTTTGTTTCCTTTTCCCCCTTTTGGGCGCGTCCAGGCGCGAGGACGCGTCTTAATCCTTGATTTTAAATTTAAAGCGACGGGTGGTCCTTTCTTCTCCCGTGCCTTACCCGCAAACGAGCCCGCCTTCCGCCGAAACGCGCTTGCCCCTTTTTCGTCTTCCTCCTCTTTTGATCGATGGAGTTCGGTGGGCCCGACCGTGGTGAAGGTGGAGAGGGACGAGGAACTCCTCGCCCAAGGAGGGACGCGCCCGAGCGCGGAACGGCGTCCATGGAGGAGGAAGGGCCGCTTCGGGCCCCCGAGGGACCCGAGGGGCCCGATGGCGTGGGAGGAGGTGAACACGGTCCGGTAGGTCCTCCGATCTCTTCCTCTTTTAATTCATTTTGGGTTTTGAAGCGAGCCGCGCGAGGAGGAAAGGGTTCGGCGAGTGTTGCACTCAAATGATGGACGCGTCCTAGACAGGGGACGCGTTCCTTTTGACTGATATGGGACCCCTTTCTTGGTGCAGGACATGGCAAGGACCCTGGGTCTGGCCGATGAGTGGGCGAGTGCGGACGAGCCGAGCCGCGTCAGGAGGGAGAGTCGCGGCAAGGCGAGGCTCGAGGACTGGCCCGTACGTCTCCCTGGACAGCAAGGGGGTGTACTGGTGCAGGACAGTGCCGACTTCCTGCGGCGGCAGAGAGAGAGTTACGCGGGGCTTCCCCAAGCTGGGGACACGCGTGGCATCGGCGGCTCGCGTGCCCAGCTGTCAGAGACTAGGCGGCAGCTGGCCGTCGCTCAACATGAGTTGTCGCTCCTGGTAAGTTACGTGCCGCACTTTTAACTTCAGATTTTGGAGTTTCACTGACGGCCGTTGTTTATTTTGTTCCAGCGTGCCCAGCAGACAGTGACGGCGGGGATGATTGGTGGCACATCTTCCAGTTCCTCGGCCCCTTTTCTCTAGATTGCTTCCCTCCGGGAGCAACTTGCCGGTGCGGTGGCCCGTGCGACCCGGGCGGAAGAAGAGCGTGACGCCTGGGTGGCGACTGTAGCGGAGATGCGGCATCGTGGTGAGGAGAGGCCTTCTCCGGACATCCTGGAGTTAAGGGTTCTTCTGCAGATGATGAGGAGAGAGGTAGAGAGAGAGAAAGCCGAGAGAAGGTCCGAGCGACAGCGGGATCTGACCGAGAGGAGGGCCTTGGAGGCCCAAGTGAGGGAGCTCCAGCTGGGCCTTCAGGCCGTCGTGCAGAGGCTAGGAGGGATGGAGACGCTCTACGAGAGAGCGCGAGAGTTCGGGGAGCGACTCCGCCAGTCCGGTCGCTTTGCCGCCAGTGGCTTCTTCGCCACGCCAGGGTAGGACCAGCGAGTCACTGCTGCGGAGCAGGCGCCCAGAGGCGAGCCAGGTGCTACTGCACGGGGATCCCGGAGGCTTCTGAGGGACCCTCACCTCGGGGGAGAGGAGGAGAGTGCCCGGAGAGATGAGTGATGGTGAGGATTGGCGGGCTAGTGGACCCGCCACCTCTTTATGTTTATGATGTTTTTGACAGCTTATGTAGAATTATGAATTGAGTGATTTGATTTTCTGATGCTTGTTTGTCCTCTTGTGCGTTCCTTCTTCCCTACACTTCTTCTCCTTTGCACCGTTCCCATGTGACGGATCTGTCGAGACTCCGCCTCGAGCGGAGAATCATGTCTTGTTGTGACCATTTTCCACGGGAATCTGCCGTCGAAGTCAATACTGACGGCCCTAGTTCCTTTTCCCGGATGTTGTGTCAAATTTTGCGGGCGTCCTCCAAAACATGATAGGGTATCCCTAGATAACATAGGGGCTATTCGTCCTATTCTTCGTCCAGTCAATCACCCTGTGCGAGTGGTGAAGCGACACATGGGGCCGCTTGGCCGGTGTCTTATTGCGAGGGCTATCATCGACAGGTGATGGAGGCAATCTTGGCCCGCACTCCTTTCATTTCTATAAATTCTTGTCCCTTTATCTTCCCAGGTATATCGAGGAATAACTCGAGGAGCACAAGTTCTCACGGGAGAGGAGGAGTTCAAAATTCTGAGAGTTGGATAGAGGGCGAATCTTCCCATTCCTCGAAGAGAAGCAGGTCCAGTGGTAGTAGTTCCAGGAGGTTTTCAGACCTTGAAGGGCACTTCAGCGAAAGGACCCAATCACAACTCGTAAGCCAAGTTTTCTTGCCCTTTTCTCATTTTTTCTTTCTTTCTTCTGACCAAACCTCACCCCCATTCCTGGTATGTGTAGGTTGTGATGAAATCACAAATCTTATGGGAGTTGGTAGTAGCAGCGTACAGGGGCCTCCCAGATTTTCAGAAGGCGAGGCTAGACGTGATGGGATTTGGTACCTTCCTTCGGATCGAGCCGATCCAGCTTGACCTAGTCCTGATCCAAGCCTTGTGTGAGAGATGGGACCCAGTGAGCCGGGCATTCCTGATGCCCTGGGGGCACATGGTGCCCAGCTTGGAGGATGTGGTCCGGATCACAAGCCTGAAGGTAGAAGGTGAGGCAGTGACCGGAGTCACTTACGCGGACTACAGAGAAGGTGCCCAGAAGTTACTGGGTTTGGACCTAGATGGTCGGAAGAACAGGTCGGTAGCTAGGGCGTCCCTCATGGATGCATTAGGGCTCACCGACACTCGTCGGCGGGACGACGAATCCTCAGAAGAGTTCATGGAAAGGATGGAAATAGGATGCCGTGCCGTCTACTGCACAGATTTCGGCAACTGGGAAAGATGTAACATAGATTTGAGGAGATTTCTCCTCTTCCTTTTGGGGAGATTGGTACTGAGCTCGAAGGGGGATGGTATCCAATGTTGCTTCCTGGAGCTGCTGTCAGACCTTGAAAGAGTAGGGTATTATGCCTGGGGAGCCGACATGCTGGCACACTTGTTTGCAGGCCTATTCCAAGAAACGGATCGTGAGATGACTGTGAGTGGTTTCACACCATTCATCCAGGTATTTTTTTTTGGTTTTGCTTGTTTTGTATTTTTTTTTGTTGTTTTCGCAAGGTGCTGATGACCTGCGCCGAGTAGTTATGGAGCTATTATTACCTCCCTATGGGGAGAGCTCGACATTGGCGACCCGTGATGGTGCCGCTAGCCAGGCGGTGGGAACCTGTCATGAGTGCGGCACCCCTAACCTACCAACTGATGGTGTTAAGACGGGAGCTACAGGAGTTCCCTACAGCGATGGTAAACTGGAGACCCTACTCAGACATGGTCGATGCCAACCAGCCGTGGGTTCTAGCAAGTCGTGCCCGGTTCGGACGGGAACTATGGATGCACTGCCTGAATGAAATCGAGCCGCTTCGGCTACGATTAGTTATGAGGACTTTAGGACTGGCTCAAGAATGGGTGGATTCAGCTGCGCCACCTCGTGTCGGGAGAAAGACGCGGGGACCGGCGACTTGCATTGACTGGCGCGTGCGATTCCCCGAACAGTATGAGGATTGGCAACGGGGTGGCACGATTGTAGAATCACAGGCGCGGGACAGCGAGGACTACTTGCGTCTATATAGGACAAAGTACGCAGAACGGTTCCAACCCCGGGGACTTGTGGAGGTAGGTTTCCCCTTTTTCTCTTCTCTTCTTTCTCCTTTTCTTGGTTTTTCTGGTAAAAATGCTGACTTGTAAGGCTGCAGGATGTCCGGGATGCCATGATAGCGAATTTACGAACTCGCTTGGCAGAGATGGAACAACAGTTGGGTGATGCCCGCGGAGCTACGAGCGCCTTGGTAGGTGTATAGTACATTCCTAATTAAATCCCCAGATTCCAGATGTTGGCTGTTAATTCACATGGTCGTAGCATGCCTAGATTGGCGCGGCCTCCCCAGCGATGGGAGTAGGTGGTGCCTCTTCCAGCTTGTGGATTCCCACCTCAGAACTTGACTCGCTTCATGAGCAACTTGCTCACGTCACGCAGCGTGCTGCGGAGGCAGAAGGGATGCTCCGTATACAGGTAAAAGTTTCAGCGTTGAGTTCTCTTTGTTTACGCCTTATCGCGTATCTGAGATAGTACACTCGGCAGGAAAAGGAGACGGAAGAAGCGCTTGCCCAAGCTGCGCAGAAGGAGGCTAGGATAGCAGAACTGGAGAGGGAACTGCGGCGTCATCCTGATGACGACTCATCCAGGGATGCTATGGAACTGAGGATCACTCTCCAGTTAGAGAGGGAAGACCGTGAGAGAGAACGGGCAGAGAGGGAAAGAAACGCAGAGAGAGAAAGAGCCAACAGTTTGGCTGAAAGGGAGGAGCGAAGGGCCATGGAGGCCCAACTATTCGAACTCCGAATCGGCCTTGGTCTTGCTGAACAGTGGCTGAGAGATGGTGAGGAGCGCTACCGAAAAGCACGAGAGCGTGGCTTTCGTGTTGGTAGCTTCTCTGCTGCTTCCGTGGATCAACGCCGGGATGTGGGAATAGGAAGAGGAGTACAGAGCGGCAGGAGTACCGCTTTTCGTAGTTGGGTAGCACCTTTGAGAGTGTTTTGCCCGGAGAGTAGTGGGACGAGTAATGCAGAGAGAGAGGACGGAACTTGATGTAAATTTTTTTGGTTTTTTGGAATAAAACACAAGGTTTGGTTTGTTTGTTTTTCACCTTTGCATCAGTTACCTGAATCCCTGCACACATCATTGAAACAAACAAATCAGAATTTCTGTTCTGACTTGGCCCCTTGCTCAATAAGCAAATGGTCACTGTGACTGTCCTTGATAACTGGTCAAGGGGCCAAGGCTTTATTTAACGAAGGCAAGGGAAAGATGCGGTGATGATAAATGCGACAGGCAAGCACACGAATGCAAGCGGTATTAAAAGTGAGATGCTGCACGCAAATCTAATCATGCAAAATTGATTTGTTTTCTTTTTTATATTTGATTTTTTTTTTATTTTATCATAAAAAGATTTTTTTGTTTGCAAATATGTACATTTCTCTTTTCCACTTTTGTTTGCTTTTATCATTTCAATTTTTTTTATTGCTAACGCCTGGCAAGCACCCAAATGGCACCTAACCTACGTGAGACAGGGATTTCTTACTAACCTCCCAGGTATCCTAAGTGCACATCTAGGTTGATTTGGGCCTCTAGACCCCTCGAATGACGATCCCGCCGGCTAAGACTTACCCTGATGACAATACCGTCATGCCATGCTTAGGCTCCCAGTTGCTTCCGACCACAGGGATTCACCCAAAAGGTGTTCGAGGTAAATGATTTGCCCGACCCGGGTCTGTTTCCTCACAACTCTAGATGGTATAAGATGGAACACCCTGGAACCCTAACGACCAACCGCGCGACGCTGACCCGGAATCAAACGCCGTCGCACCCATAGGTGACGCGCTTGCATTGGCCTAAGCCCGAGGTTAAACAAGAAGACATCAAGGTGGTAAACAGGGGTCTTGACCAGCCAGAAACACAGAGACTCCTTCGCAGCGATAGTTTTTGCTTTTCAAAGTAGGCAACCAAATGTGTATATTAAAATAAGGTCGCAGACCCTAGGCAGTTTTCACCCTTCAGAAACTCCATCGAACCTTCATCTTTAGAGGGAGAAGGAAGAGTGTAGGGGATAAACCTCCTGAGAGGACCGGCAAAGCCGTTAACCCGGCGAGCGAATAAGGGCCCATTAACTCTTTCCTTTCGGACAACTTCGGACCAAATCTCGAGCATTTACATTCCACGGCCCCCTTTGTGGATTCAGACTTTTGCTTTGAGGGGTTCCGTTTATCGCAATAGGCACGGTCACGACCAGGCTTTTCTCTTGATTTTGATTTTGTATTTCTTTTTGTGAGGGAGATAAAGTCGTTTGACGTTTGTGGGCTCCCTTTTTGTATGCCTGCGGGGACACTGCCCTCTTCTCGTGCTCTGATCGATGCTCGAGGAAATGGATCCTACTCTTGTCTTTGGGATTTGAGTTTCGGTTTCTTATGCTCAGCGTTTTAAGGGCGCCGACTATCTCATTTGGTCGAAGAGAAAAGAATAAAGATTACAGCTTCCGGAGATCTTCTAGGTGTGGCCCTATCGTAGGTGATGCTACCGACTTCTTTGAGTAAAATACATAAGTGAGCACATGTTAGCTTCCTTCAAGCGAGCATAGGCCGACGTGGCCGGACAGGGGTCTCCACGGTTCTGGCAAACCAAGACCCGGTGCCTACCAAGCCTTAATGGGCCCTATCCTAACATGAAGGTTAAATGCATGGACTTAACTACATGGTGACTGCCGGGCATCGGCATTTTGAATTTTCCATATTTTTAGTGGTTTTCAATATTTCTTTGTTTTTGATGTTTTTTATCTTTTCAACATTTTTTTTGTTTTGTGCTAAGGGTAGTATTTCTTAAGATAAAGCCCATTCCAAGGGTGGGATAACTCGGTCCCTTCGGCGTTGATTAGCTTGTAGGCGTTGCCAGGGTACACGGCTTGAATTACAAATGGTCCTTCCCAATTGGGTTGGAGCTTAGAACGCGGCCCTCCAGGTTTGACAAAAATTCTTTTTACGACCATCTCACCGACTTTGAATTTTCTCTCAACGACTTTCTTTTGGTAAAAGCGAGCGAGTCTATTTTGATACACACGCGCGTGTTCGGCAGCGACCAGCCGCTTCTCATCCAAGAGTTCCAACTGGGCGAGGAGTGAATTACGACGATCGTCGAGGGGAAATTCCTCGTCCAATTGTACCCTGAGAGTAGGGATCAGAGTCTCGTACGGGACTACCGCTTCCATACCATAAGTGAGGGCAAATGGAGTCTGCCCGGTGGGGGTACGGATTGAAGTGCGATAGGCCCATAGGGCTTCGATAAGCTTTTCTGGCCAGTCTGAAAACTTACTAGACTCGCAGGTTTTTTTGATGATTTTGAGCAATGTTTTATTGGTGGCCTCCGCTTGGCCGTTACCTTGTGGGTAATAAGGCGATGAATGATGCAATGCAATTGCGTACCTTTTGCAGAGGTCCTGTAGGTCCTGAGAAATGAATTGTGGCCCATTGTCGGTGACGATTGTGCTTGGGACGCCGAATCTGGCGAGGATGCTTTTCATGACGAACTTGCAGACTGTTGACGCCTTGATTTCCGCGTAAGCTTCGGCTTCGGCCCATTTGGTGAAGTATTCCGTCGTAGTAAGGATGAAAGATTTCTACTTGGTGAGGGAATTGGGATCACCTAGGGGACCAATGATGTCAAATGCCCACATGGAGAAAGGCCACGGGGAAGATATTGGATGAAGTGAGGAAGATGGTGAATGGATTTTATCGGCGTGAAGTTGACACTTGACACACCTACGGACATAGACAGCACAATCCTCTTCCATAGTGGGCCAATAAAAGCCTTGACGAATGATCTTCTTGGCGAGCATCTGACTATTCACGTGGCCACCGCACACACCCGAGTGCATCTCCTCTACACATTTCCAGACCTCATCGTCACCAAGACATCTTAACAAAATACCAGTAAGGCTCCTCCTATACAACAATCCTCCAACTAGGGCGGTTTATTTTAAATAAGTGGGGGATAAAACAAGATTTAGGTGAAAGATACCTAGAAGAATTTACAGGATGAGAAGAAATCAAAGAAATCAGTGAGGACTAAAGCCTCGGAAACAGTGTGAGAACGGGCAGGTGCCCGAGGAAGTTAACGTGGAAGGAACCGGGTCGAACCCGGGAGCGGGATCGGGAGGAATCAGAAATTGATGAATCGAGAGAGGCAGATCCGAAGGGTCCGGACGTAAAGGAGGAGAATCATGGGGAAATGAATCTGGAGGTTCCGGAGGAAGAAGATCATGAGGGACCCGATGCCCTGGGAGGTGTGTAAAAAGACAATTCAAAGGGGTGAAAAGAATGAAGGGCGTGATGACTTGGAAGAACAAAATGATAAATCGAAAGAAGGAGAGGCCCAGAGGTTCCAGGTGGATATGGGAAGGAAGGGCGCGATGCCCTGAGAGAGATGGAGAATAAGATAAGAAATCCGGAGGTTCCGGATGGGGGTGAGAGATGGATAAAAACATGGAATTAAATAGGGAGGGGTCCGGAGGTTCCGGACGGGGATGAATGTAGGGGTCCGGAAGCTCCGGACAACGAGGAATGTGAGGGTTCGGGGACCCTAGAGCAGAGGAGCTTGATGACTTAGATTTAGATGACGGGAGGCGTCTCCTTAACCAATGGACTGCCCATAAAAAGAAGTTGAATAGCAGCATGAGCAGTGATGGACCGGGATAGGAAGTGGATGAACTGATGTGGGCTCCTTCAACAAGGGATTTATTGTCCTTAAGCTTCACTTTATGCTTTTCCCTCTTCTTGGTAAATATTCTCTCATAGTGCGGCCCTTCAACCTTCAACACGAGTTCTCGGCCGCCTGGGTTTGCAGGCCGATCCCAATGATGTGCCCAGGCAGAAGGCCTCTTCTTTCTCTGACCAATCAGGTCCATTAGTATGGTCAGGGCCCACAGGCTCTCATTTGACGGACTTCTAATAAGCCCCTTTGGACATTCATACATGAACGGTAACTCTCTTGGCAAAATATCAAAACAAAGATTTAAGAGCTTCGCTTGTGAAGTAGGGATCTTGACATGAAATGGCTCCCTTGGAAATAACTCCCGTGGCAGATGAACGGTGTCTATCATTGGAAGTTGGATGCTTGGCATAAGGAGCTTCATTTTGGGGGCACTGCTCAAGGCTGTTGGAATATCACACGTGGTCATGCTGGGTAGCATAGGCGTTCGTCCCTGGCATGGGAGTTGGTGGGAAGTAGACATGATGTCAAAAGCTTCCAGCAAGAACTGCCCTGACTCGCCCTCGAGTACAGAGTTCATTATCCCCTTTGCAGTGGAATGTGTCATCACCATGCTGGAGGAGAAACTCCTCTCTTGATTAGTCAGTTGGACTATGACCGAACAAGGGGTAATAAGAGCCTTGAAAGCATGTTGGCCAATGAGTAATGTGATCGTGGTTATTTTGGCCCCTGATTTGGTCAGCACCAATTCCTGAGGGTCCTTCTTGATGGGCATTGGTGCAGATGGAAATTCGGCATTCTCAAAGGTGACCGGCACAAGAACCCGAATCGGCATTCGGCAAATTAAATCTTGGATCTTGAATGGCATTGCCGCGGCCAAATTCTTCTTGTCCGATTCTTGAACATCATCTTTGGCACATGTATTTGTAGAAAGACACCCACTCCGAGAGGTGGTGGAAGGGGGCGAGATTGAGACAACAGGCTCAACGGGTAATGGAGATTCAATGATGGGGGCTATAGGAAGGGCAAGTGGAGGTTGAGACACGACGGGCTTCTCCTTGTTCTCGAGAGGAGATGAGGTTGGCTCGTGTGCAACAATCAATGGGCCCGGCTCAGGGTTAATCACGGGTTTAGGTAAGGGGAGTGGAGGAATAGGAATGGTTGGATTCGGGGTTACAAGGCTAGTGGAGGTTTTAGGTGGAGACGATGGAGGATTACTCGGTTCGGAATAAGAGTTAGTGGAATGCTCAGTGGAAGCCAATGGTGTGGGGGTTATTTGTACAATTGAAGGGGTGACAGTAGAAGGCTTGGTATGTAGGAAACGTCGGATTTTGGTGATACGTGGGGGGTTAAGGGTAGAAGGTGATTCATGGTGCATTGATGCGGGTTGTTGGGGTGTAAACCCGTCATCGTAACACCATGATGACTCATAAGCAGGGGTAGAACTGGTGGCTTCATCCTGAGCAGGGGGTTCTTGTGGGAGCAGTGGAAGAGGGAAACGAAGAAAACTCGGAGTAGGTGTATATTCAAAATCTTCATAAATTTCATCATGTGCCATTTCTAATTCTTTATGATCATCAAGTTCAAATGGACGCCGTGGTGGAGGCGTGTTGATGAGATGAGGTGACGTATATTGACATGGAGGAATTTGCGTATATAGATGTGGATGTGGAGGCGGAGAGCCGTATGGATTAGTGTGATGAATGGATGGTGGGCAGACGGCGTCCACTTGATCGTTAAAACTTGGGAGAACTTCTTGCTCACTCATATTCTCAATGCCATACTCATCTCTTCTCTCCTTCCAATCCTTCTCCATTTTAGTGATGTTATTCATGAAAGTGTGAAGGGGGTTGGCTTGAGGAGGGGAAGGAGGAAGAAATTTCCTCTCAATAACAGCCTGTAAGGCTCCAAGTTGAGAGCTGAGAGAGTCGACATGAGAAGCCATGAAATCCCAGGCATAGGGAACACTAGTGGAGGGGGAAGCTCCACTAACAGTGGCCTGTATTCCATATGAGGACTTATAGGACGGGCCAACGTCCATGGGATGAACCTGTGGGTCAGGATGATAGCCCCAGTCTGAGTTGTAGACCCCATAAGAGTCGTGACCTGGGTCACACATTTGAGACCCATAACGGAAGGCGTCGGCCTCGAAACAATTGTAATTATATTCAGCCATCCATCATGTTTTTCGAGAGCATAATAACATACACGAGCAAACAATTAGCATGGATTAACATACAAGTGAATGCCTTACGTCCAATTTTTTTGTTTTTCCTTTTTGATTTTTTTTAAAACCAAATCTGAAGTTCACACAAAATAGGAAGGACCCTAATTCCAATTTGTTTCACCGCCGTGTCAGCTAGGGTCTCTCGTCTCACCACGAATGAAATGACTAACTCCGGGGAACTTCAATGGTACAACCAGCCCAGTGAACGAAGAGGAGATTCTTCGATGTCGGGGACTTACGGAGGTCCCAGTGTAGGAGATTCTAGTCCGTTGAGAGGAATTCCCAAACGGAGAGTCCTTCCTTCACCGGGAAAGGGTGATCCTCAAAAAATGAAAAAAAGGATAGAAAAGAGGAATGGATGTATGCAATGGAATGCTGACAGATATATGGAGTGGGAAAACAACAGAAATAACAGACATATAATAAACAAAGAACCAATCAGAACTGACGGTGCTGCCGTGAGCACAACGGGGGCGCGCGCGGGCGCCAAGGTGGAGAGGCACGGGTGGTGCCGAACTTGCAAGGGTAGCCGAAAGGAAGCAGTAGCCGTCCCACCGTGATCGCCAATCTGTGAGCGACGTCACGCGGTTCGGAGTTTGATGGAGCGGGGAAGAGGATGCGGAGAGCGCGCGGGCTCCTCTTTTTGTTTGTTTTGCTGTTTGCTGCAACACAGAGATGAGAGAAGAGGGAGAAGGGGCCACCACGGGAGATTGCTCCGGCGGGGCGAGCGGGACAAGTATAATATAGCAAGATATGGGGTTCAAACGGCCATAGCGGGAAGTGACTCGCCACGACCTCGGGGGGACGGGAATGGTGCAGAAATTAAATAACAAGAATTGAAACGGCCATTGGGGAAGTGACTCGCCGCGGCCTCGAGAATATGAGCAGAATATAGCAGAATATAAAAGAGAATATAAGAACAGAGATTTAAACGGCCATTGGGGAAGTGACTCGCCGCGGCCTCGAGAATATGAGCAGAATATAACAGAATATAGAGAGAGTATAAGAACGGAAATTTAAACGGCCATTGGGGAAGTGACTCGCCGCGGCCTCGATGATATGAGCAGAATATAACAGAATATAGAGAGAATGTAAGAACGGAAATTTAAACGGCCATTGGGGAAGTGACTCGCCGCGGCCTCGATGATATGAGCAGAATATAACAGAATATAGAGAGAATGTAATAACGGAAATTTAAACGGCCATTGGGGAAGTGACTCGCCGGAAATTTAAACGGCCATTTGGCTGTGTGCATGATAGACTTGGTCTTATTGATTTTCATATTCCCAATTGGCATGTCAAAACTATCCTTTCAGTTTGGACCAATGAGATGTTGCCTCTAGTTTTTAAAACATAACAAAATGGCTTTCCTCACCAAGTCATGAGCAACCTTGATACAGTTATTTAATACATACATCAAAGTTTTGAATTTGGCATCTACCGGCATTCTCATAGTTTATTGAACTGTATCAGAAAGCTTTATCAAGTGATCCTGCCAGAATCTGACATTCAACTGCTCCAACTTTAAAAGGAAAACTTCCATGAAATCAACTGTTAGTTCATGATATTCCTTCATATGTAAGAAAGAGATGAAAAGTAAGTAGGAGAGCTAAATAATTGGCTGTCATTTCTAAGAGAGGTACCTCCCCTTTGGCAAATATGGCCAAAAAAATCTCTTCCTCTTCTTCCAACATGTGCTGTCATTTAGCTGACATTTCTTTGTTAAAAGATACTATTTTCTAAACTCCACCTCAAACTTTCTTTTTACATACTTTGTCCAAAGTGACTGAATGCATACTACTATTTTTTCTTTGTTAGGATCTGACCAGAAAACAAACTCCGAATGGCTTCAATTTTCTTCTTCACGGAGCTAGGAATCTTAAATAAAGACAATTGATAGTTGGCCAAAGCAGAGATGCTATGTTTATATAATCCTCTTCCTGTCAGCTGAAAGGAGCATGGCTTTCAGACCTAATCTCTGATCGGACTTCTTAATAATTCCTCATAGTCTCTCAATCTTAAGAGTTCATACATCAGAGGTAGGCCCACATTTAATAGTCTTTGACCACCTGCACCCCAAAATGATAGCTACGTACTCCAGCTTGTTCTGCAACATGCCAGTTCCCTTTACTCCAGTTTAGAGAAATAGGACTTAAGACCTGTCACATCTCTAATCAGCAACAGAAGTGTGACGACCCGGATTCCGGATATCAGATATACCCAGTAGACTACCGGATACACGTGGTACCGCATGGGACCCGCGAGGCCTCCCAAGCGCGGGAAAGTGCCGAAGGGAAAAAAGACTGTCGTGTAGTACATTGAACCGACAGATACAACAGCAAGCAATTAAATTTCATTAGAACGGTTTGCTAAAGTAGCAGAAATAAAATTATATTTTTCATTAATAATTCAAATTTTACAATTATACACCAGAGTCTAGTCCAAAGGAAAGACAACAAGTATAGTCTGACAGAAAAGAACGTACACAGAAGTCGGGGGAAGCCCGACACAGGTACAGCTGGCAGCTACAACAACGCGCTCCACCAGGAACAGTAAAGGTAGACGGCGAAACCCACCTGAAAAGCAGGGGTGAGTCTCTAAACAGAAACTCAGTAGGGGTCACGCGGATCCCCACTGGAAAATGCACAGTGCAACGGAAGCAACACTAACAACACGTGTAGCAAAACAGAAAAAGTTACACTACAAAGCTGTAAACAGAACAGGGACAGCAGGAGTAGGGAACAGGCTAAGAGCAAGGGGAGCTCAATAACAAAGAAGAGCGAGGCCGTAAAACACGGAACACCACCGATGAGAACTCGACACTCTAAGCTACTCCAAAAGGCAACAGACGGTCAACCCTAAACTCACACGGTAGGGTACACCAGTCTGTCGGCCAAAACCGAGAAGAGGGCAAAAGCCAACAACACACGGAAAAGGTCTAGAAAAGACCTAGACAGACGACAACCAAACACGAGCAGAAACGTCGTGCACACAGCCCCACGCACGACCAGAACGTCGCGCACACTACAGGACACCGACCTCGAGTACAGCCACGAGAGGGCCACTCACAAAGGTCGCAATGCACGAGAAACGTCGAGAGTCACTGGTCAAGTGATAGGAGTACCCTCACACTAGAAGAACAGCCAGATGCGTCCACTGACGTCTTACACTGCGTCTCAAGTGTCACGTCTACCAGACCGTGTGCAGCATGGAGGAGACTAGACACACTAAGAACCAGGTCCAAGGAACAATAGTCCCAAGGAAACACGGTACCACAACACAAGACTATAGCACCAACTGCGAGTGACTAGTCAGGGCCATGCCCGTCGGCGCAAGTCCCCAGTCCCTGACCACGTGTGCACACACTGACCACTACCTAGGCCAGGCCTCTAGCTAGTATTCCCCTCGGTAGGATGCTACCGCTGGCCGGGGCCCATGGAACTAGCTTAAGAACCGTACGTAACAAGACGCAACAGGAAACACCCCTCCACCACTCCCGGTGGGTCGGCAAAAGCCTAGGGCTACATCTAGTGGAGGCTCACAAGGCACAGACTCCAAAACATCGGTGCTAAAGCACAGACAGTCTAAGAAAGACCCGTCTCGTGCACCACAAAGCACCAAGGCAGCTAAACAACCGCCAACAGACTCAGGACCAGGCAACTAGACCTACCACGTAACGATCCTGAGTCGAACGACTCAAGGGCAAGATCGTCACACTCAGCGGAACAAGCCGCCAATCGGTCTAATCCTAAGCCAGAAGAAACCACGCTCCGCAGGAAACAACACACGGAGAACTGAGGGAATACCAGAAACCCTCAGCACGACTGGACACACAAACCGAGGTAGAACAACACCTCGATGCATCCAGAAGCAGTGTCTCGGGCCCGACAGAACCGCCAAGACACGCACACACAAGGTCACACGTCAACCACTGGGTCACACCGGGTTGACCTGAACCCAACAACGATGCTCAAAAAGTAGGAAAGAGAATCCTACCTCAAGCAAGAAGACTCCTGGCCGCTAAACCACGTAGTCATAGCCCTCATAGGACGTCGGGAGACATCAACAGGACAACGGGCAGACCACAAGGATAAGCCAAGACAAACAGAAACCAACGGACGGAAATTAAGGCACAAGGAATGTAACACACCACCCCTAGACCGCTACAGGCAAGTGACGGTCTAGACCAGGGCCATTACTTCCAACGCGACGGTCGGGCGACAGGCCATCACACACACTGCCCTAACCAACCTCGAAAAAACGTAAAGGCATGTAACGCGTGTGAATTATGGAAAATCCACTTTTAAGATAAAAAATATTTATATAAGATGAAGAATAATGAAAAGGAGTAAAGGAGCACGTGGTGCTAATAAGGAGTGTGATCGCCAGAGGGGTTACCTCAAAAATAAAGGAAATTGATCGCGAATACCTGGTGAAAATAAGGATGCGGGATGGATGTAGATTCCTTCCTCCTCCTTCTATCGGCCGGCCGATGAATGGGGTTTTCCTCTTGATTACCCTTAATCAAAGAACAAACAATCAACAGAAGAGGGGATCAGCCAACGTGTGTGTAGTATCAATCCAAGGAAATAATATGATGATGAAAGAGGAGCATAAAGTGTGCACCTTTTGTTTATTTTTTTAAAACCCCTAGAGAATTAGGGAAAGGGACAGAGATGCAATACTAATGCAAAGGAAGAATATAGTGATCGATGATGAGAGGATGAAAACAAGCGGGAGAAAGAAAGCCCCTGCTGTTCCTGTAAACAGTAAAAGGGGAAACCACTTTGATGCTTCGGTTGCGGCAGCAGGAGGAAGGAGAAAGCCTCTGTGAACTAGCTTCTGCAATCTCAATCGCCAGCACCCGTAACCTCAATCGCCAGCACCCGTCTCACCTCAATCGCCAGCACCCGTTTCTCGCGCGAGATCAACTAGGGCATCCTTTTATAGGGTTCAAAACCGTATTCTAATGGGATAAGAACAAGCAATGATCATTAACGGCAAGGACTCTAGTTCCCAGATCGAGCAAGTGATTAATCAAGGCAGGGAACTCTCCAGGAAAGGTGTGTTCAAACCGAACACGGAATGGTAAGAGACGACCCTCAGAAGGGCGTCAATTAAAATTGACGACATGCCCTAAGGCGTTAATTCAAAACACGACTGGGACAAAGGCGTCAACTCTTGGATTCAATTTTAGCAATAAAAACTTTCTTTTTCTGAAAATTATGAGACGACGCCTGAAGCAAAAGCGTTAATTGAAAACACGCCCTAAGGAAGGACGTTAATTCTTGATTTTTCAACTGTGGTGGGACTCGTAAAATACCAGAAATTGACGCCCTTAAATCCAGTCGTCCTTTCTTGAGAACACGCCCTAGATTAGGTCGCTATTTAAATCACGCCCCTCTTCAAGTCGTTAATCACAAAAATGCAAGAAACATCATAAAAACCCACACAAAATAGAAAAACTTTATATTATAGAAATATTGAAGTTCACTTTGGGGCGTTAACATAGTGACATGAAATTTGATCAACATAGTATCAATTTTGGCGTGTCTATAGCTGCCCCGCCTTGGCGTCTGCTTTGCAAGGGAGTGAGACGGAATGAAAGTGAAAGTGAAATGAAGTGGAATGAAGTGGAGCGAACTGATAAGTAGATGCCAAGGTGTGATGTGACACGCCTCAGACACGAAGCATTAGAAATCTTTCCGAGATTCTGAGTGAAACAACTCTAGGTGATTCCAAGGAAACATCAATTTGCTGGATGAAGGAGACTAAACTAAGAACATAAAATGTGCGCGTGGGCACGACAAGGAGGCACCATTGGAGAGCTTTTACCAGCCAACGTGGACGTGCTACAACCAAGGTGGATTTGTAGAAAAATAAAGGGAATTGAGATGAAGACCCAGCAAAGGGACATTTTTCGAAGAACTAGCCTGAGCGGCTTCAGAGAGAATAAAGCACTCAATCTGGAGTGGAATATCTCATGTCAACTCAATCAAGAGCGAGTGACCTTCATTATTACCATAATATGAATATTTTCAGCACGAAGTTCAAAGTCCTACATGATGCATGCTGGGCTAAAAGAAAAAGTAAAACAAATGAAAATATAAGATAATCAAGGATAATATTGTTAAGCTGCCCAGACTGGGTCAAAAAACCGATTTCGCGAGCTGATACTAAGCCGAAGCCCGTTTATCCACGCATCAACTCGTAAAAGGGAACCATCGTCCCCAATCTTGGACGGCTCAACGGCCTATCCGTATGACTAAGACTCATCTGGAATCATCATTATTTTTGATGGAGGGGAACTCAAATTCCAGATTTACCAAAGCCACAAGGTCCTTGATATAATCTAATAGCGTATGTAACATATAGTAAGAATGCATACAGGAAGATGGTGATAGCAATGAGCATGAGGGAACTGAGAAGAGGTGCAAACGCCGTGGGACTTGGATGATGATGATGCCCAGCCAGTGGGACCAAGAGCTTCTTATCCTGCGCTCAAAATTTCATTAGCCAAGATATAAGGGAGATAACAAGCAATGGATAAGGCATTTAAGCATAGCAAACATAGCATGAATCAAAGCATCAATAAGCAATCATAAAGCTATCATGAGTTAAATCATATCATTGCAAAGCATCATTGTTTGTTGTTTTGTCATGAAGATGACAATCTTGGCAAGTGAGATTGAGATTGGATGATCAGGATCAAGTAATGCCCAGTGGCAAAGTGATCAAGTGAAATCAGCAGGAGTTTATTAAAAGATTTTGGGAGATGAACGATCAATTAATGTCTAGCAAATCATGAAGATGTGATCATTGTGAATATGGAGGGAATCAAAAGGTAGATAACAATGAATGGAGAGGACTTATCCCGTGCTCTTGGTCCTTACAAAATTCTTGTTCCTGCAAAAAATACCATCAGAAAATACAATGCAAATTTTTTTTTAGATTTTGGAATATGCAAGTTTTTGTGGGTTTTGAAAAAGATATTCAATTTTTATGTAGATTTTGGAAAATATGTGAATTTTTTTATGAATTTTGAAAATATTCAATATTTTTGGATTTTGAGAAATATTCAATTTTTTTTAGATTTTAGTGTAGGAAATATTCAAATTTTTTTTTTGGATTTTGAGAAATATTCAATTTTTTTATTTTTTGGTTTAGGCTTTGTTAATGCAGCATCAAAGGGTGTTTTTAAACCACTGACTAGGGGTCCTTGTTCCTTCCCCTTTCGCTAAAAACTGCCCAAAGCTGAGCGTGCATTGAAGGTGGCGCCCTACGACCGACTACCCTTGTATAACGATGCCCTTACCAAGGCCATACCCGAGAAACATTCGATCTTGGAGGGAGGAGAGAAGAATAATTGGAGATAAGCTTTATGCAAGATGGGAGATGTCGGGACTTGAATTCCTTGCAAGGTATTAACCCTCAAAGAGGTGGTCTGTTGTGCCGGAGCTTTGTGCCTTTGATTTTTATACCCTTGACATGCATACGACCAGGGTTTTCCCTGCGGGGACTTTGCCACTCTTGTCATGCCACAATTCATACTTTTGAATTTATCGAAATCTTGACTTGATTTTCATAATAGCCCTTCTTGGCTAGATGTATCATGAAATTTGACTTTATTTTTATTATTTTGGGTCAAGACTGCCCCTATTTGAGACTTCTCTCGTATTGGGAATTACCTAGGTTAGTCATCTCGTCCGCCAACCTCTTGCCCCTGCACTTGGCCGAGTAGAGAAGAGAAAAGACTTTCAGATATACTCATGGCATGGCCAAAGTAGCAACGGTGTTTAACCAAAGGAGCCGACTAAGGACGCCGTGAAGTGTGTACGGTACCCAGCTAAGGGTTGCTCTTAACAAGCAGGGAAAGAATGTCGAATTCCCAGCGCGGGGTTCTTATTAACCAAAGGTTCTGCATAGCAAGCCTAAAGACTCTTTTCAGAATAATTGAATTAAACAAAAGCCTAAGATGAAGGTAAAGATTCTTAATCTTGTTAAGAAGCACTTCATTTTTAAAATCATGCGTGAGACAAATGAGGTAATGATATCATAAAAAATGTTTACTTACGTCAACATTACCTTGCAATCTTTGTTGAAGCAGCTGCCAGGGGCGAGGTTGATCAACATGGGATTTGTCCTCAAGTGGCAGATAAAAGGATTGGAAGCAAAGGATTTGGAAGTGGCTTAACAAGAAGGAGTGGTAGTTAGACCAGACCCAGACGAATAAGGAGAAAAGGAAGAGAGGCGAGGGCTAGAACTCCCTCACTAAGGTGCGGAGACCTTGATCACATGGAACAGTCTACAGAAGGAGAGGAGAATTAGAAGGGGGAGTGAGGACTAAAGCCTCGGAAGCAGTGGGAGAAAGGGCAGATGCCCAAGGCAGTGGATGTAGAAGAAGTTGGGTCGGACCCATGATCAGGAGGAATTAGAAGAAGAAATTGATAGATGGAAAGAGGCGGATCTGGAGGGTCTGGAGGAGGAGGAGGAAAATCATGAGGGGAAGAAGAATCCGGAGGATCCGGAGGAATAAAATATCGAGGGACGGGGTGCGCTGGGAAGAAATAGAGAAAAAGATGATGGAAAAGGAAGAAAAGGATGAAAGATGTGATGTCCCGGAGGAGCAGAAAGATGAATCGAAAGAAAGATTGAGGGTCCAGAGGTTCCGGAGGGATGGAATTAGAAGGGTCGGGATGCCCCGAAAGAAGATAGAAAGAATAAGATGGAGAATCCGGAGGTTCCGAAGGAGGAAGATAGAAAAGAGCTCGATGCCCAAGGAGAAGAGAAAGATCCGGAGGTTCCGGAGGAAGCAAAGACCGAGGGACATGATGCCCTGGGAGAATCAGTAAGAAGCCCAGAAGATTCAGACTTGAGGGTGTGCAGGGGCGTGATGCCCAAAGAGCACGATCCGGAGGTTCCGGAGGGGGAAGATACCATGGGATGCGATGCCCAAGGAGGACGGGAGAGAAATCCGGGGAGTGCGGATGCAAGAGCTGGAAAAGGGCGTGATGCCCTGAGGGAAGATTGGAGGGGGCACAATGCCTGGTAAGTGTAAGGGGACCCGAAGATCCTAAGGATGAAGATGAATAAGATGGGAAATGCGGAAGATCCAGAGGTTTCGGAAGGCGGGGAAGATACAGGTCCGGAAACCCGGGAAAGAAGAAGTGCAAATGTATGCGAATGCAATGCAACAGATGCGATGAATGCATGGATGCAACAGAATGCATGAGATGCAAAGAATATGAAGAGCATGAAGGGAGAAAGGATGAGATCTCCCTCCTTACCCTTGGAGTGGCCCATGAAGAAAATGTGATAGCCAAGAATGTGGATGACATTGAATAGAAGGTGGACGAAATAGTGGAAGGCCCCTTAGCACCAAGATAACCGCCCCTCCATGGCAATGAAAGTGTATATCTAATTGGCCCAGTAGATAAAGCACAAGCCCATGATGAAGCTTCAATGGTAAATGACAACTCCCTTGTAGAGTGGGAAGCAATAGTGCGAGGGAGTTGGAAAGTCGGGATAGGAAGCATTGTGTTGTCCAGGGGTTGTGGTGTATAGGGAGTGTTAAACAAAATGGTCATGTGCCCCTTGTATGGAAGAATGGGTTTAAGATCTGAAAGTTGGAACAAGGGGTGCCCTGCTCGGCCCTTACAAAGCATCAAAGTTTGACATTCTCTCTTGGCGAGCAGTGGCAAGGATTTGGCCTCTTCGACCATGCTCGGCACAACAACACGGCCTGGCATCCGGCAAACAAATTCTTGCATCTTGAATAGCGCGGCCAAATCCTTCCTGCCCAGCTCTTGATTATCTTCGGCGCAAGTACTTGACGAAAGCCCCCCATTCCGAGTGGTAGAGGAAGGCAAAGCGGAGGCGAAAGGTTCCATGGACGGTGGAGGTATAATGGAAGGGGTTGAAGAAAGGGTGAGTGGAAGCGAAGGTTCAAACACGTCGGGCTTCTCCCTTTGCTCGGAAGCAGTCGGGGTTTGCTCGAGTGCAAAAAGGGGTGGATCTTGCTCTGGACTAGCCACGGGTAAGGGTGAAGGGTTAAGCAGTGGAATAGGGGTAATAGGCATAGTGGGTTTTGGGGTTAAAGGGATAATGGAGGGTTGAGGTGGTGAACAAAGAGGAGTAGTAATAGAAGGCTTGAAGGAGACCGGCGTAGTGGAGGGTGATGGAGGCTCGGCGGAGGCCGACGGAGTGGAGGCTATTGGTGTGGTTACGGGAGGTGTGAACGGAGAAGGTTTAGTGCATTGAAAATGCCGGATGGGGCGCGAGGTGTTAGGGATAGGATGAGACTCATGGTGTGGTGGTATGGGTGATTGGAATGTCGACCCGTCATCGTAACACCAAGAGGTCTCATAAATGGGAGTTGGATCGGGGACTGTGGCATAGTCCTGAGCAAGGGGTTCATCCAGTGGTAGCGGAGGGAGAGGGAAGCGAAGGAAACTCGGAAGGGGTGCTTGCAGAGCTTCGTCGTATGCCGCCTCAAATTCTTCAATCGCGGTTCTTCATTAGCAGGTTCAAGTGGACACCGTAGTGAAGGCGTGCATGTGGGTGGTGGAATGTAATGGTATTGTGTATGCGGGGGCGGAAGGCCATATGCGTGAATTGGGTGAATGGGTGGAGAATGAACGGCGTCCACTGGAACGTTGAGACCTGCCGGCTCTTGCTTGCTTGTACTGTTGATGCTGTAGTCGTCTTTCCTATCCTTCCAATCTTTCTCCATATTTGTAATGTCGTTTAGAGCGGTGTAGACGGCAGGAATCGTCGTCTACCCTCGTGGAAAAAACACAATAAACAAGATGGAATGGTGATCGCCAGAGAGGTATAGGCGGCGGGAGTCGTCGTCTACCCTCGTCTGTCTTAGGAGATGGAAATGACGAGATCAACTCAAGGAGAGAAAGAAAATAGGGATGCAGAACGGACTCCGGTACGTGGCGGAGATAGGGGTCGGAAGACCCTCTCGCGCAAACTGACCCCTTCCCGGTAAGCGTGACTTACCGTTCCACGAGCAATTTTTCATATACTGGGAAGTCCGAGAATCTAAGTAACAGAAAGGGAGAGGCACGAAGACTCAGAAATTGCAACGGAATATCGTTCTCCAGACAATTACAACGACAATACGAACAAAGACATACCACCACAAGACATTGGTCTTTGTGGGGTTCTAACAGCGATGCAATAATATCAACACTAATGAATATATATGTACATATTAGGACCACCACGAGACATTGGCCTTTGCGGGGCTTTTGCAGCGATATAAGTAATAAGTATAACTATATACAAAAGACCACCGTGAGGTATTACCCTCCGCGGGGTTTTTATTATAATAACTATATATATATATATAACAAGAAAAGAAAAATGGATCAAATAAACCGCCGCGAGATGTTACTCTCCGCGGGATTTTAAAGCGATGATGGGGGATGCTAAAAATTGAATGGTTAGGGGTTAGGAGGTTAGCATGCAGAAATTAAGTTACTGGAATGAAAATGGTCACGGGAGATGACCCACCGCACCAGTTAGATAAGACCGCCGCGAGGAACGGGTTCCTTGATCGGGGTCGGAACAAAAGAATGCAGAAAATTAAACCACCGCGAGGAACGAGTTCCTTGATCGGGGTTGGAATTGAAAGTGCAGAAAAGTAAACCACCGCGAGGAACGAGTTCCTTGATCGAGGTTGGAATTGAAAGTGCAGAAAATTAAACCACCGCGAGGAACGAGTTCCTTGATCGGGGTTAGAATGAATGTACAGGAAATTAAACCACCGCGAGGAATGAGTTCCTTGATCGGGGTTGGAATGAATGTACATGAAATTAAACCACCACGAGGAACAAGTTCCTTGATCGGGGTTAGAACAGATGAAAAGGGGATCAAATAAACCGCCGCGAGATGTCACTCTCCGCGGGGTTTTGAAGCGATGATAGGGGAGGGTTAGAGTTAAGCAGTTAGCGGTTAGAGTGTTAGAATGCAGAAATTAACTTACTGAAATAAAACGGTCGCGGGAGATAGCCCACCGCACCGGTTAGATGAGACCACCGCGAGGAACTGGTTCCGTCAACGGGGTTTGGTCAGAAAAATAAATAACAAAAGAAGGGGAAGAGAAGTGTGATCGCCAGGGGCTGAGAACCCCACAGGAAATGTTCTGATCGCGTTCACCACCGAAGCGGGAGCAGTGCGGGTCCTCTCTTCCTCTTCGGTCGGCCGGCCGACGAAGAGGGCCTTCTTTGGTTACCCTGATTTTTATTATTCTTTTATTTTATTTTATGTTTTGTTATTATATTTTTTGGGGGTTTTGTTGCTTTTATTATTTTTTTATATTTTTATGTCTTTTAGAGAGACGTGAGAAGATGAAGAAAGAAACCGAGAGGTAGATGATAGAATAAGATAATATGATATAAGGAAAAACCACTAAGAAAAATATAGGTAGAGTGAGAGACGTATTTTAGACAAAACAGAAAAGAACGGGAATGAAGATTTAACGATATATGATAACAACAAGAGAGGGAAGATAGACTTATTTTTAGACAAAATAGAGAAGGGTGAGGATGAAAATTTAACAACAAATAATAATAATAAGGGAAAGAACTAAAATGGGATGAGGGAGATGATAGCCGGGTACCTCAAAACAGGAGGTCACATTTCATCCTCGAACTGGGGACATGTGAGTTGCTCCTCCTCCCTTTTCGACCGGCTGAGGAAGCGGGCTTCTTGACTGGTTATCCCTCGCAAAACATAACATACAAAAGAAACAGATGGTGGATTAGAATAAAAGTAGTGTAGTACCGGTCCCTTGCAATGACAATGACATGATCATGTTCAAACACACACATGTTTAGTGTTGTTTAAAACCCCTTTGGAACTAAAGGATGGATGAGTGATATGGTGAATGAATGACTAAAGTTCTCTCAAAGAGAAGAATTTGATGAATATGGCAAATGATGCATGCATGCAATTAAATGAATGAATAGTAGGCAACAAAAGGAGGAAGAAAGCTTATTCGAAAATGGGTGATGGACTCGAGGGTGAGCTTCCTCAGCAGAGTGAGAACGGTGTGGGCACATGGCGCAGCAGGATAGCTTTCTCAGTGCACTCGACCGCGCTGGAAGTCGATCTTCTTTTCTTCGCAGGCTTCAACGTCGATCGGACTGAAATCTCTTTTCCAATTCGAATCGACCCATGCATACATTCACAAACACGTACTCCTATACAAACACACACATGCACATATACATAAACATAAACATATTACATGTATATATGTATACATATCTATATTATAGGTATTATAGAATTATATATGTATTACATGTATTATACATATATATTAGCAAATATTGCATATACATATGATATACCCAATATATATATATATATATTACTTATATACAACATGCAAAGATTACATATAGATGCTATACATACGTAAATAATATATATATATATAATAGTTACATAAGAGGGAGGGAAAAAGACAGAAAAGGAGAGAAAGGGGGAGATGGGCAGAGAGGGAAAGAGAGAGAGATGAGGCAGGGAGAGAGGGGAGAACAGAGAGTGAAACAGAGGGAAGATAAATTAAAAAAATAAAAAAAATAAAAAAAGGTGAGAGGGGGTAGAGAGAAAGAGAGAAAGAGGAATAAAAAAAAGAAAAGAGAATGAAAATGTGTACAAGAGAGAGAGAGAGAGAGAGAGATCGGACGGTGAGAGAGAAAAGATAGAGATGGTGAGAGGAAAAGAGAGAGTATGGAGAGAGAGAGGAAGGGAGTGAGGGATAGACGGTGAGAGAGGGAGGTGAGAAAGAGAGAGAGAGAATGAGAGAGAGCCGTGAGAGAGAGAGAGTGGGAAGGGGTGGTGAGAAGCAGAGAGAGGGAGAGAGAGATGGTGGGGAGGGGATAAGAAAAAAAAAGAAAATAGTGAGAGAGAGAGGGAGATCGAGAGAGAGAGAGAATGAGAGAAAGAGAGAGAAGAAGAGAGGGGGAGGAGTGAGAAGCAGAGAGGCGGTGAGAGGGGGATTAAAAAAAAAGAGAAAAGAAGAGTGAGAGAGGGGGAGATCGAGAGGGAGAGAGATAGAGAGGAAGAGAGGGAGAAAGGGAGAGCGAGAGAGAGAGAGAGAGAGGAAGAGAGTGAGGCGACGGGAGAGAGAGGGGGGGTCCGGCGGTGAGGCAAGGAGCAGGCGGCGGCGGCCGGCAGCGGCCGGAGGCGGTGGCCGCGGGGGGTGCGTGCAGGCGGCGGTGGCGAGCGGGCCAGGGTGGCCGCGGGCGGTGACGGAGGCGGCCGCGGGCGGAGACGGGGGGTGGCAATGGCGACGGCGAGAGGCGGACGGTGACGACGGCGGGGGGCGGCCGGAGGCGAGCGGGGGGCGGACGGAGGCGGAGGGCGTCGGTGCAGAGGGCCGTTGCGGAGGCGAGCGGGGGGCGCTGGCGTGCAGGCGGGCGAAGGCGAGGCGGTCGGGGGGCGCTGGCGTGCAGGCGGGCGACGGCGAGGCGGCCGGAGCGGGCGACGTGGGGTGGGCGTTGGTAGTGGTATTGGTGAGATGGGAGAGAAGTTCACGGGAGGTGGAGGGTGTTTACGTTGTGGGTGGTTGGTGTCGCCAGGTGATGAGGGGGGGTGGTTCACGTGTGTGTGTGGGGGAGAAGTGAGAGAGAGAGTGTCGTGTGAGTGAAGGAGGGGTACAGTGTGTGCATGTGTGTGTGTCGTGAGGATGAGGGAAAGTAATAGTAAGATAGGATAATTAGTGTTAATTAAGGATTAATAATGATGTTAGAATAAGGATTAACATATATATATTATATTTATATTTTTATTACTTTCTCTTTATATATATAAATAAGATTATTTATTTTTATATGTTAGGATTTTTATTATTTCATTCTTTTTAAGAAAAGAAAAACATTCTCACTTTTTTGGCATTTTTTAACAACCTTTTAACCCCTTTTTTGTATTTATTTATTTATTTTAAAAAAAGTTTTTTTTTATAAGCCCTTACCCACTTTTTTGTATTTTAACATCTTCTCAATTTTTATGACCCTTTTCAATTTTCTAGATTTTTTTTGTATTTTTATATAAAAATCAAGTAAATGTTACGGCGTCCCTTGTGGTTCAATCGCTTAAATTAATCGTGTAAGGCACTCTGGGGCATCATGGTGTAACATGAGATTTACTCGTGAAAAATGTGAAAAGAGCGTGTCTACAAGCGGCGTGGATGGGATTGACTGGAGTAGAAGGAGCGGGCCGTGGGCGAGTAACCCTCTTTAATTGTTCCTCCA
Organism: Amorphophallus konjac; assembly: GCA_022559845.1. Lineage (NCBI taxonomy): Eukaryota > Viridiplantae > Streptophyta > Magnoliopsida > Alismatales > Araceae > Amorphophallus > Amorphophallus konjac. Next base: position 240,842 of record JAHNEJ010002434.1, on the reverse strand, counting down.
ACGAAGTGACTTTGTCGAGAAGCGTTTGTTGGTGGGGTGTGACCTGAGTAACAGAGAGTTGGCAGGGCCTTGAAGAAGGGGCCGCATAAAAAGGCCGTGGAGGGGGCGTGACGAGTTGACCCAAATGAGGACCCGGCCGGGCCAGGTTGGAAGGAACAGATGGGCCTTGGGGCCGTGAATAGGGAGGAATAGAAAGAGGCGGGTGATGGGACACCCGAATAGGAGTATGTGTGGATGAAGGAGGCGGGTGATGGGCCACCCGAATAGGAGTAAAAGGAGGATGAGATGAATGAGATGCGCCCTCAACAGCGGCCTGAAGGGCTTGGATTTACTGAGGGGTGAGATGATCTAAGGTGTGAATGATCTGGGAGACCTTCTGATCGTCGGGAGGAGACGTCCCCGAAGGAGTGATGGCTCGCAACTGAGGCAAGGGACCATGAGATTGGATATTGCCCATGGGTGGGGCAACACCGTGAAAGTGAGGGCATGGTCCCTTTAAAAGATTATGGTGAGAGTTGTGATGAATATGTTGAAATTGAGGGGAATAAGATGTGCTAGTTTGATCACCCTCATGAACATTAATTGAGTTAAACATGTTGACTTTTTTATCAAGGTAATCCAAACAATGCAATGTGCAATCAAAACAGTTCACATAGATAGCAAACAAGTTGGGATGGTTACCTTTGATTTCTTTTGTTTGATCCTTGGTGAGTTAAAGTGATTTTTAACAAAGTTGATGTGATCACTCAAGGTCTTGGACCTAATTTCAAATGCTCTTTTCTCCAGTGCCAACTAGGTTGATTCTCACCACGAATGGGCCCACTAAAACCCGGAGACTTCAAAGGTACAACCTGCCCAAGCGTCCGTGAGGGAATCCACAGGTGCGGGGACTTACGGAGGTCTTAGAAAAGGGATTTCCGGTCCAAAGAGACGGAATGCTCAATGGAGGGTTGTCCCGATTCCAAGAGAGGTGTGTGGAAGCCTAGTGTAGAGAGAGGAGGTCTCTCAACCAAATGCCACAAAATGCAGTATAAGATAAGCAGATCACACCAATATAATCAAATAATCAAGGTAAGTATCAATCCAGCATGAACAAACATAGGAAGCAGGTCTCTGTGAACGCAGAGGAAAGAGACGACTCTGAAGCAGTCGCTACTAATGGAAGAGACGACAGCGCGGCTGTCGTGAATCACTGTGAGGCGCTCACAGACAGTGCAAAACCGCGCCTTAGTGTGAGGCGCTATATGTGAAAAGGACGCCTCTGACAGAGGGCGTCAAATGTGAGTGGTGCACACGATCAAAATAAAAACACGCCTTGATGTAAGGCACTAATAAATAAAAGGACGCCCGGAATAAAGGGCGCGAATTCACAGACAGAGTAAAAACCAAGAGACGCGATGAAAGACGCCTTGGCAGAAGGCGTTAAATAGAAAAACGACGCCCTGGATCAAGGCGTTAAATCAAAAAGCGCCTTTATAGAAGGCGTTAATTTAGGAAAATCACAGGACTGGCTGATCCCGGAGTGTGCAGTGTGCACAGTGGTGGGTGCCCGTAGGGCACAAGGGAGGGGTACCGTGGGTACCAAAGGGAAAGGGCACACGTGGGTGCCAAAGGAGAAAGGGCACACGTGGGTGCCAATGGGAAAGGGCACGCGTGGGTGCCAATAGGAAAGGGGTAATCAACAGAAAAACAGTGGAAGTCCCACCGTGATCGCCAATTTGTGAATTATGGAAAATCCACTTTTAAGATAAAAAATATTTATATAAGATGAAGAATAATGAAAATGAGTAAAGGAGCACGTGGTGCTAATAAGGAGTGTGATCGCCAGAGGGGTTACCTCAAAAATAAAGGAAATTGATCACGAATACCTGGTGAAAATAAGGATGCGGGATGGATGTAGATTCCTTCCTCCTTCTATCGGTCGGCTGATGAATGGGGTTTTCCTCTTGATTACCTTTAATCAAAGAACAAACAATCAACAGAAGAGGGGATCAGCCAACGTGTGTGTAGTATCAATCCAAGGAAATAATATGATGATGAAAGAGGAGCATAAAGTGTGCACCTTTTGTTTATTTTTTTAAAACCCCTAGAGAATTAGGGAAAGGGAAAGAGATGCAATACTAATGCAAAGGAAGAATATAGTGATCGATGATGAGAGGATGAAAACAAACGGGAGAAAGAAAGCCCTTGCTGTTCCTGTAAACAGTAAAAGGGGAAACCACTTTGATGCTTCGGTTGCGGCAGCAGGAGGAAGGAGAAAGCCTCTGTGAACTAGCTTCTGCAATCTCAATCGCCAGCACCCGTAACCTCAATCGCCAGCACCCGTCTCACCTCAATCGCCAGCACCCGTCTAACCTCAATCGCCAGCACCCGTTTCTCGCGCGAGATCAACCAGGGCATCCTTTTATAGGGTTCAAAACCGTATTCTAATGGGATAAGAACAAGCAATGATCATTAACGGCAAGGACTCTAGTTCCCAGATCGAGCAAGTGATTAATCAAGGCAGGGAACTCTCCAGGAAAGGTGTGTTCAAACCAGACACGGAAGGGTAAGAGACGACCCTCAGAAGGGCGTCAATTAAAATTGACGACCTGCCCTAAGGCGTTAATTCAAAACACGACTGGGACAAAGGCGTCAACTCCTGGATTCAATTTTAGCAATAAAAACTTTCTTTTTCTGAAAATTATGAGACGACGCCTGAAGCAAATGCGTTAATTGAAAACACGCCCTAAGGAAGGACGTTAATTCTTGATTTTTCAACCGTGGTGGGACTCATAAAATACCAGAAATTGACGCCCTTAAATCCAGCCGTCCTTTCTTGAGAACACGCCCTAGATTAGGTCGCTATTTAAATCACGCCCCTCTTCAAGTCGTTAATCACAAAAATGCAAGAAACATCATAAAAACCCACACAAAATAGAAAAATTCTATATTATAGAAATATTGAAGTTCACTTTGGGGCGTTAACATAGTGACATGAAATTTGATCAACATAGTATCAATTTTGGCGTGTCTACAACGCGCAGCACCAGCCGCGTCACACGGACCTGACGCGCTAGACCGGGGCCGTCAGATCCCAAAACCCAAATCAAACGGAGCTCAAACGATGTAACGTGCTAGGCCTAGCGCATTACACACGCCTGACGCACAGGACGAGGCGCGTTACACACAAGCTCAAAATAGAAAACGAAGGCTGAGAGGCATGTAACGGCCAGCACAAGACGCGTTACAAAACACCTAACGCACAGGGTCCCCACCGTTACATCCAACGGTGCAGCAACCCAACTCAGCCAAACAACATGTAACGGTCCAGAGAGGATGCGTTACACTGGCCCAACGCACAGGGTGAGGGCCGTTACAAATTGAACAGCACGCAACCACCCGAACTCGGCCAAAAAATAGAATGTAACGGCCAGCGGCAGGCGCGTTACATTCACCCAACGCATAGGGGCACCACCGTCAGAGGCACCGCCTCTAATGGTCAACGTCGGTCAAACGGAATGTAACGGCCAGGGCAGGGCGCGTTACATCAATCTAACGCGCTGGGTCAAGCACGTTAGACTAATCGACTTAACCCTAAAATAAAACGACGATGAAGCGAATGTAACGCGCTAATCTAGGAGCGTTACATGGGTGTGACCCGCCACCCCAGGGCCGTCACTCACCCAGAAGCCAAAGCACTAAAAACGCCCAGCCAAGTGACGGTCAGTCGTGGGGCCGTCAGAGCCAAGTAACGGCCTCTGAAACGACCGCCACTTCCATCACGGCGGGAAAACATAGGAATGGCCAAATCGGCCCATTCCACGCCCCATACACGCCGGAACGCAGGGGAAACACACGTAAACGATAAAAAACAACATTAGGGGCCTAAAAAGTCCACATGCAACCACAAAAACGCAAGATCCGGGCGATTTAGACAAATCGACCCTAAATGGGTCACCGAGGTTCCCGGGCTTCTACCGGCCTCGAATGAACACCAAACGACACGAAACTAACGTGGATGGGATCCTAACATCCTTGCGGGCAGTTTAAAACTGACTACACCGCAAACGGTCGCCGTTTTTCGACAAACCCTACAAACCACGAAAATCAACATTTAGGCAAAATAAGCCCAAACTCGACTGTTTCCTAGTCGAACGACGTGCAATGGCAAGGAAAACGGAGAGGAGGAAGTGAGGATCAGTCACCCTACCTCCACCGAAGAAACCGTGCCCCGAAGGGACTAAACCACGCCGAAAACCACTCGCGAGCTCGAACGTCGGCTTTGAATCCACCGTTCGGGATCGCGCCAGAATCGATCCGATCCTCACCCCATCGCGCACCCAGCCAGCTCCATCACGTCCCCAGCACACGCCTCTAGGCACCCCGTCTGCAGCCGGAGCCGAGGAGGCGAAATGAGAGAGAACGAAAGAGAGAGAGATGGCGGCGGCGAATGAGAAGGGAGGAGAGAGGAAAGAAACGAAAAAGAAAAGAAATTAGGAAATTTTCCTAATTTCTGAAAATTCCGAAAAATGCGCCGAAAATGCACAAATTCAAAAAAATACGTAAAAATAGTCGAAACAACCGGCTCGAAGAGTACATCGTCGCTGTAGCATCCACGAGTTCGAGAATTGACAAACAAACTCACCGTAGGGTTCCGTAATTAGTACGAGAGAAAAACCCACACGACTCGTCAAACTCAACTCGGAAGTCACAAAAGCGAACCGAAACTCAACGAAACCAATCCGAAACAGATCCGAAAGATCCAACAAAGATCCCACAAGACCTGCAAAGGATCCAGCAAAGATCCAGGGCATTACAAGAAGTTTTGAACATTCTCTATATTTACATCATTCCCTGAAGTTTGTATAGGTGGAACTTTAATGTGTGGATGCATGTTATGCTCTTCAAGTGGACTGGAATTAATAAATTCATCAGATGCCTTTATGCCGCATACAGTATTAATAAGATGCATTATTTTTATTTTTCAACTTTAAGATATACAATTAGGTGCATCTTCTTCCCCACTAAAGAAACTAGAATTTATTTTTCTTCTCCTTCAAGTATGGCGTAGAGACTAGAATTGTTCTAGTTTGTTGAACTCGCTTAGCCTAATCACATTTTCATCAGATTTTTGTTTATGCAGCACTTGCTCACTTTTTTTGTAGTGATCAAATATATTTCTTCACGCCCTTTGATAGCCAAATTTGTTGAAAAAATGTTAGGTAAGAGTTGGATTCAGGAACCAAGGTATATATACATATAAGGTATTATGGATTATTCTTTTCTATGATGGTTAAAGTATGTAGCTATGACTTATATATTTGATTATATGTTGCAGGGTGAGCGAGAGATATGTGGATGGAGCATTTCAATTTTTAGATTTCACATTTCAAAAAGGCTCTAGTGATGGGAAGATCATGTGTCCTTATGTGAGTTATAATAATTGCTTTAGGATGACCATGCAAGAAGTATTCAAACATATAACTTGTCATGGTTTCAGTGTCAACTACACTCATGGGATATTTCATGGAGAAGTTTCACATTATTCTTTAGATGTTGCATTCAATGAGTCCGGTAATTCAAATCCTGATATTGAAATACATGAAATGCTGAATGACACTTTTGTCTTCACAAATCTAAGTTCGTCTACACTTGGAGTATCAGATTCTTCACAGAGAATAGATGCCGAAGTTGAATTTTTTTAATTGATCAAAGTTGATGAACAAGAATTATACCCAAGATGCAAAAGATTTACCAAGCCATCCTTTCTTGTTATGTTCTATCAGATCAAATGTCTAAATAGATGGAGTGATAATTCATTCACTGTGATGTTAGAATTATTGAAAGAAGTGTTACCCGATAGAGAAACATTGTCAAATTCTCTATACGAGGTCAAAAAGATTATTAAGGAATTGGGACTTGATTACAAGAATATTTATGCTTGTCCTAATGATTGCCAACTATGTTAAAGACACAAGCTGATGATGAATCATGCAACATTTGTGATGCTTTAAGATGGATACAAGTTGAAACAAATGGTGCAAATGAGAAGGTGGAATCATTCAAAAATTAACCAAAAGTTGCAGCTAAAATATTATGACATTTGTCCTTAATACGTAGGCTTCAAAGACTATTTATATTATCAAAAACATCTCATTTTATGAGATGGAATGATGACGAACGCACTAAAAATGGATGATGAGACATCCTGTTGATTCTCATGCTTAGAAGACCTTTGATTATCTTTATCTTGATTTTTCTTAAGATAGTAAGAATGTAAGACTTGATTTATCAGTTGATGGTTTTAATCCATTTAAGATGATGAGTATATATATCTCATAGTACATGACAGTTATCCTAATGCCCTATAATCTACCACCATGGATGTGCATGAAACAACCTTATTTCATCATGTCTTTGCTTAATCCTAACCCTCTTGCTCCCGGTAATGACATTGACATATACCTTTAACCTTTGATAGAAGAGTTGAAGGAGTTATGGGAAGTTGGGGTTGAAACATATGACGGATCAAGAAACGAGATATTCAAAATACGTGATGCATTATTATGGACAATCAATTATTTTCCTACGTATGCAAACTTGTCTGGTTGGATACTAATAGGGAATATGCATGGCCTCATTGTAATAAGGACACATGGTTTCATTTCTTGACTTATTGTTGAAATTTTTGTTATATGGGTCATCGCAGATTTGTAGATCATGATATCAATTTAGATCTGAGTATAGAGCATTTGATGGTAAGCATGAGTATAGAAGTGCACCGAAACTTTTATCTGATTTTGATTATTTGGCACAGTTGCAAGGATTCACTTTCACATTTAGGAAGACTTGTCAGAAAAAATAAAAAAAGAAAAAAATATGGTGGTGATGTGGATCTGTTTTATAATTAGAAAAAATGAAGTAACTTTTTTGATTTGTCATATTAAGAGCATAATTTATTATGTCATAATTTTGACGTGATCCATATTGAAAAGAATATTTGTGAAAGTTTGCTCAATACTATATTTAATGATAAAGATAGCTCGAAAGATAACTCAAATGATCGTTTGAATTTACAGACTTTTAACATAAAACATGCTCTTCACTTTGTATCAAATAGCCATAAAGTTATAAAGTCTGTTACATATTTCACATTGAAAGATCAAGAGAAAAGACGTTTTTGAAATTCTTAAGAAAAGAAGGATAAAATTCTCATGGTTATGCAACAAACATCTCAAGATGTGTGTGTGTAAAACAATGCAAGATATCTGGATTCAAAAGTCATGATTTTCATCTTGTTATACAACATATTCTTTCTCTGATAAGCACAAAGACTTTACCAAAAATTGTGAGCTCAATCTTAGTTGAACTAAGTAAGTTCTTTAGAAAATTATGCTTAAAAGTTATTAATGTGCATGATCTTTAAAGACTAGAAAGAAGAATTGCTCTTACAATTTATCAGTTGCATAGGATTTTTCTCTCATATTTTTTTGATTTTGCGATGCATTCACCCATTCATCTAGCAATAGAAGCAAGTATTGGTGGGTCCATGCATTATCGATGGATGCATCTTATAGAAATGTTAGTTAAATATATAGCTACATATGTATTATATTAATTACATATATTAGTTGGTGGACATTTTTATTTATATTAGAAAATTCTGTTAGACATACATGACACGACGCTCGACCACTCACGTAGATACTCGACTTTAAAATTCTAAAATAAATACAACGATTTCTTCAAAATTCTTATTTAGATGATCATATATAATAATCTAGTATACAACTTTTATGTTTTAAGCAACTTTCAATAGTCAAACTTTATTATGTGCATATATAGGTTTACATAAACACGAATATACTTATATATTTATTATATTTTTGTGTCGCATGTTAAAAGTTTGTCGTGCCTAACAAACATGAACATGTAAACACTTAACACTTGTATCTTGACCTATTGATTAGAATTTTTGAGTAAGTTTTCATAATCAAATTTTATCATCTGCATCTATAGGTACACATAAATGTGTTGCACATCTTCCCTTGTTGCACTCATTTAGGGTGTAGTGATTTATCTATAAAAAAGTTGACTTTAGAGTGAATTTGAGCTATATGTCTTTACAAATAACACTATGAATGGATAATTATAAAATTTTAAAAATGATGATATTTATATATGACATATCATAGTTAAATTCATTCAATCTTTTTCATCTTTTTAATATATAGTCCAATCTTTATGTGACCTATATTAACATGTGCTTTGCGCATACTTCAAGTTTAACATATTTTTTTAAAAATAAAACAATATTACACTCTCCATAGTGTAGCAAGGGAGAAGATGCAATAAGTATCGCTCAAATATGCAAAGTTTTATTTTTTATTTTCACGTACTATTTTCAATAGTTTGTGGTGTCCAATTTGTGTGTCCTTGTTGTAATTTGACATTTTTATCCATATCTCATTAATCATATTTATTGACAGACCGATATCATAATTAATAACAATAATGATGGTCTATTTGAAGTGTCTTGTCGTGTTATGAGAACTAATCATGGATAAATTTGTAAAATGACTAAGTACAATTACAAGATATGACACACAAAAAGTATTAGTCTAGATGAAATAGAATGTAGGAACTTAGAATAGAAGAAGATGAGCCTATTAATAGTAGGCCCATCCTAAATAACCCGAACATATGATTTATTATTATAAAAAGTGAAATATTTGTTACAAATCTAATTTGTAGATTGACCTCCTAGTGGTCAATTATTAAATTTATATTTATTATTTTAAAAATGGAAAATAGTACTTGCTACAATTCAAGGAATGTAATTTTATTATATTATTGTGTAAACTCTCTTCATGTGTAAGACTAGAATGAGAAAATTGTGTAAAACTCAAATTTGTAGAAGTGAGACCCATATCTTTAGACGTGAACTCCACATGTTTCTCTTGCCACACATATCACTTCATATAATATGAGAATAGAGTTTGGAAAATGACGCGACAAAATCTTAATAAACGGAATTCAATAAGTATTACTTCAAATTGAAATGTTTGTTATATCCATCTTAGATTGCAAAATATCTCTTATTGACTCGTATTGGTACCGACAAGCAAGATGAGATGAAAAAATGAAAAAAAGGAAGACTTGTTAGATTATTATGGCATATCCTAGAGTGGAGAGAATTGTAATATCTCAATTTTACGAAGCTTAAAAATATATTGGATTACCATGATAATAACACAAATATTTAATGGATTCTCTCATGAACAATCCAACAATTCAACCCACAGTTAGTTTTAGCCCACTAAGTTATATTGATTAAATTAAATAAATATTTCACTAAAAATATCTAAATGAGATGAAACTTAACATAAAGTCATGTAAATTATCTACCAGTTTTAAGTTAGGCACTTTTACAAATTATATCATATTATAAGTCAAAAATATCGAATAATAAAATTAAATTGAATTAGAGAGTTTGTCAGAATTATCAAAACAGTGATAGGTAGACTGGGATTCGACGGTTTGGAGTTGAAAGTGGTGGTGGCGAGGTTTATTTAAACCTCTCATTTTCTCATTTCTCTCGTTTCCTTTCACAAACCAGAACGAGAGTGAGGAAGAGATGGCATAGAAGGAGAAGAAGAAATGCACGATTTCTATTGAAATTTTAGGGCCAATTCGGTTGAGTCACGAATTTCAAGTAATTTGTTGATATTTTTGTTTACAAAATCAAGCTTCCGTGAAATTTTAGGGCTTTTTGTTACATATACGTTTCTGCCTTTTTTAAGAGGCTAGCATAGTTGGCCAGGGTGATAGATAATAGAGAGGGGGAACACCTAAAGGAGCCCGCCCGAGTTCGAAACTAGGCATTGAAGGCCAAATGAAGCATGGATCATACATTTTGTCTGCAAGAGACCCTCTTGGGGGTTGAACCCAACATCTCCGCGTCTGTCCACCGTGTCATGGGCGCACTAACAAAATTACAAAAGGCAATAATATAATGTTACAGTTTATTTTTTATTTGTTGACTAATTTTTGAATATTATATCAACATTTAAGTAACCAATAAATCAATAATGTCAAAAAAATAGGGTTTCATGCTCTTCATAGATGAAAAGGCGCCAAAATCTATAACAAAAGTTATATCATGAATTTTTATTTTAAAAATATTAAAATAATTTTTAAATATTATATTATTATTTAAATAATTAAGAAATAGATTCACCGTGATCAAGCTGATACACCCCGAATGGTGTCTGAGCTGGCCATGATACACCCACTCTCCTCTACCAAATGTCACTGGCCATCATTTTGCACAACGTAGTCCAACCAAAGATCATGTTGCAATATAACTTGTTTAGAGCAGAGTTGTATCTCTTTTATATGATTGCACATCTCGATTTGGGTCATCCTGACTTGCACATCTCGACCTGACCCAGGCGGTGGGCGACACCCTGATCGTGGGTCGTGACCGGAACATTTCATTATTTTAATATTTTATTATATATATTATATATATAAAGAGTCTTTTTATATTCTATTATATTATTTTATATATATTATAAATATATAGTCTTTTTTATTTTTATTATTTTATTATATATATATATTATATATATATATAGTATTTTTTATTTTATTATATTATTTTATATATATTACATATATAAAGAGTCTTTTTTATTTTAATATTTTACGAGATAGACCGAGACGGAACGAGACAGGATCGACCCAATCTGTCCCAGGCCGTGATCGGGATGGGCTGGTCGATCGAGACGACAATCCCTGATTGTAAAGACCTTTCCTTTTGCCTTAGTCTATCAAGATATTTTTACAAAAAAATTAACGAGCAACGTGCAACTTCAAATAAATACTAATCGACTTCAATCTACCTACAACTTTACAAACACCATGCCCAAACGGTGGCAAAAGCATCAATGAAGATGAGACCCATGCAAAAGTAAAAATGTTGATTTTCTATTTCGTTGTCATTAGCTCCCTAGATTTAAAGAGTAATAATTGTTAAGAGTGAGCACGTTTTAGTTTGATTCAGTTCGAAGTGAATTTTTTTTCAAATCGGATTAAGAGTTTAACCCGAATCAAATTAAATCAAATAATTTTGAAATCAAACAGAATTAATCTGATCCGATTCAATTTGAATAATATTTGACAAGACTCACTTCTAGGTTTTCAGAGTAAAAGTAAAATTTTGTGCCAATACATAGAGATCTAATTCTATGGGAATGTTAATTCAAAAGTCAGCAAAAAATCTGCTCAATGTATGGTTTTTAATAATTTATTGTAAATCAACCTGGGCTGTTAATTATTGTCTCTTCTCTCCCCCTTTCCCCCACTATATTAACTCTTCGTTGTTGTCAGAGGGGTGAACCTTAGAAGTTAGAACTATTTCTTAAGCTAACATCATATTTTATATTTTGAACCAAGTCCTTGAAATTATCTGTACATGAGGCGTCGCATTGTTAATGCTATTTGAGATTTTTACATATATATCCTAATAAAATTTGATTTTATCAAATATACCTATTATCTGAACATATTATCATAAATATTCTTCATTTAGATAGAAGTGTTATGATTATACCCTTTTAATTTATTACCGTCGACGAAAGAGAATATTCTATAAAATATATCATCTACGGTCGATAGATCTAAGATATATTTGATAAAATCAAACTTTACAGAGATATATATACAAAAATCTTATTCTTTAATTCACACTTAACTCGAGTTAAACACGCGGGAGTTACGGTGAGGACATGATCATTACATCACCAAATTTTGAGGATATTCATGATAATATGCTCCAATAAAAGGTATGTTTGATAAAATCAAATTTTACAAGAGTATATATGTAAAAATCTCATTGTATTTTTGTGAAATGATTTGATATCAGCAAAGTACACTATATATGATAAGATACTACACATAAGTGGAAAAAAACATAATGGCACATCATATCAAAGTGAAAAAAGAACGTAGAAAGCTCACATCTGATGATGACCGGACATCATAAGTAAACGATACACGCAAGAGAAACATTCTAAATCTTTTACTGTCAGTTTTTCAGAAGGCTAAAAATAAAACTGACAGTAAAAGAAATATAAAAAAATGATATTATTTTCCACTCTTGCATGCCATCAAAACCCCAAATTTCCACCGATGCAAAAAAGAAAAAAATAACTCGCGAAAATCCGTGGCACCTACCGAGTCCAGAAACGAGTTGAAATCTCAAGACGGCGAGCAGAAGCTAGAAGAGTAATGAATAGCAGAGGAGTCATATCCGCCATCCCCCCTCCACCGGAGATCCTCACCCCTCCCTTCTCACCCCTCCCTTCTCCAAATTAGAGAACCAAAACGAGTATAAATCGAAGGATAAACGAATCAGATGTAGAGCTAGAGCTACCTGCAACCTCGTCATCTCTGGCCGGCATCAGAATCACGAGGATCCTGGGAGAATCTGTTAGGAATCATTTATCCTTCCCCAAAACCTAGGTAGTGAGGTAAGGGTTCCTTTTCTTATAAGCCCGGTCCAACTCTTTATGGAATTCAAGATGAGACTAAAGTCACTAGTAACTCTAGTTAATTGAGAGACTCACACTCTCTCTGGGTGTCCACACCACCCACCCATAACGGAACCGCATGTTAGTATACCGCCTACGACGAAGAATTGAAGATCCGTGGAGGTGGACGACGATTGATGAGATAGGGGATGAGGGGAGAGCCAGAGAGGTCCGGCAAGCGGCGATCCTTGCCTCCTTGGAGGTGGACGACCGCCGGGAAAGAGGCGAGGTGAAAGGCCAAACGAGGAGAAGAGGGAAGAGGCGACGATCCGTTGCAGGCTGCCTGCTGCAAGGCTGCGATCAAGAGTCGTCCAGTTCACAGACTTCATTTGGCATACACAGGTCTTTGGGTTTAACCAAATTGACAGAAATGTCTCGGAGAAACCGATTTATCCGATTTGATTTGGTTTTCAAAAAATATAAATCGAACCAAATCATTTTTATTACCGTTTTATTTTAACCCAAATTAGAATTTTTAAAATTTCAATTCAAACCCAATTAGACTAGTAAATCTACCTTTCCTGTTTGGATTTTAAATTGAACTCAAATAATGTTCGTCCCTAATACTTGTCGTATATCACGAGAAATTCACTGAAACAATTAATCCACACAAGATGATGTGACATGGAAGACAAGTAAACCCTTTGTAAAGAAATATAATAAAAACGTGAGCTCCACGCTTGCTTAATGGGAATTTTTTTGTCCCCCTAAATCACCGTTCCAGGTGAACCAACCATAGGTGAATTTACAAGATGACAAGAGGAATAAACTGCACACGATTATGTGCAGCAAGTACTACTCCAAATGAAAACATCTCAAACTCTGATTGGTATAATTCTCTCTCTCTCTCACTCTCGAGATGACGTTGCCTCTCTCTGCAAATGGAGAAAAAGGGGCGAGCAATAGATAGCAAGGTACTCAGTGATCTATATCGGATCGGATTTTTTCTGATCTAATACGATACACCCGAGTCGCAATTAACTCGGCCCGACTCGACGCACATCATCTCCTCCCTTTCTCTCTCCCTCTCTCTTTCACTGTGACTCGACCCGACTCGACCGATCCTAAGAGTGATCCGCAACTTATCTGATTTTTTTCAGATACAGTATGACACGCCGGAGTTGACAAATCATGATAGATAGACGCTGCTTGAAGACCAGTGATCACTTACCCTGCATCCTGTGTCTAACTTTTTGTTCTTATCATATGTTTGCTGCCCTCATTACTTATAAAGCACACACTTGGCCGCAGTTCTTAAACCAGAGGCTGCCCTTTCCAGAAAACTGCCCGAAGTGGGTGCCCTTGTTTCGCATGCCGCTTCTTCAGAACCCACGTAACCTCAAATGAGCTCGTTCAAATCATAATGGCAGTTGACTAATGACAGGAGCCAAATCACAGAGCACCAGACTCTTGATCTGGGTTCATGTTCTTGACTTCTACAGTATCAGATTTTTCTCCACTACGCCCTTTGCTTGTTAAACAACCTTTCTGCAAGCTCGCCGGGCATCTGCAAGATTCAACTCTGAAGAAGCTTTGACTTTCAAATCCAGAAGGAAGCAGCATTTTGGATGGAAAGTCAGAGTGTAAGGGAAAGCTTATGTATGCCACTCTGTTATGTGCATCTTTCCGTAGTAGAGAACGCTTCAGAGATAAAGCGCAGTATTGCCAAGAGACCTGCTGGTTACCTGTGGCTAAACTGATGAGGTCACATGGCAGCAGAGGAAGAAAACAGAAGTGAAGCCATATGGTAGCAGGAATAAATTAAACATAAGATGAACGAACATATTTACAAGTTTTTTCCAATGGTTTTCAGCCATAAGCTAATAATACAACATGGCAGACCACAGCTTCAGCTGGCCACAGATGGACTGAAGTACATGCAAATTGGAGGGTTAATCTTAAAGATGGAGAGGATCGCTGAAGGAACAGTCCATATGCCATCACCACATATCAAACCCGAAGCCATGGCTCCAGCATAGTCCTCTGCATCTTTCCGGTTGATCCGCTCCCAGAAGAACAAGATCACAGTCCCCACGAACATATCAATGGCGAAGTATGCACCGATATAGAAGGGAATTGCCATGGCCATGGGTATGGGTATGTATTTTGAGACGTTCTTCGGGGTGGTATCCCTTAAAAGGTTTATAACCACTGCTGCCACGAAGAATCCGCAGCAGATCTCAAGGCAGTGCTTTGGCAGAGCAGAGAAGCCCTCCACACCCAGGATAGCCATCTCTCTGTATATAACAGCATAGGGAGCTTTATATGCACCACCTGGTGAGCCAATATCGAATGCTGTCCAGTACATCCAGAATGTGAGGGGAGCAATCACGCAGCCCATTGCAGTTCCTATCAACTGGGACACAAACATGGACCTTGGTGATGACAGAGTCAAATAGCCTGTCTTGAAGTCTTGCATGAGGTCAGCTGCAGTTGACACGATCGACATCATAACCCCACAAGCAGCTAAACCCGCCATGACACCACCATTGGAACCCACCAGTGATGCAAAGATGAAGAGACCGATCTTTCCATACGTAGAAGTAAGGTTCCAGTCCGTCAACCCAGTGCCATATGAATTACAGAATGCAAGTGCAGGAGCCACCATGTAACAGACTAGAACCAGGTACCATCTGACTTGTGGGAAAATCATAGGTACTGTAGCAGTAGATATGGCGGCCAGGGCAACATAACATGAAACTGCAATCCGCGATGGAATACTGTCTTTTACAAAGATTTCATTCCGTAGCTTTTCTTGCATTAACAGCTCAGATGTTTCCTTATCTGCGAAAAATGTATACATGGTCATGTTACCAAGTAGAAAAAACCTGTGTGTGTGTGTGTGTGAATAAATCTAGATGAGAGAGATCTCTGCTTCAATCCCTTTCTTCCCTTTGACCCTAACCATCAGAAAAAGTTGGATCAAATGCAACACATTCAAATAATTTTGCAGGTTCTGTTCATGAAGTGTTTTGTTGACACATACAGGCTAACAAGAGATTTTTAATATACAGGCAAATAAGATTTTATTTTTTAAAAATTCACTGGTGAAATAACCATAGGGGACATGTGAAAGCTATCTACGAGATGCCACAAAATGTTTGAAAAAAGAAACAACTGAACTCATATGAGGCCCATGTTTGAAAACAATGCATAGACTGGTTGGCTGCACATTTTGGTTCCCCTCCCTACATATAGTTTGTTGAGGATGGCAGGGGAATTTGAAAATCACCCACTCTTGAATGTAAAGCAGCCAATCAGCTCAGTAAGAATTGGCCCCATACAGTTTTTTTTTGAAGCAATTTGGTATATATCAGATCACCCCACTCCTCCAGGATCAGCACCTTTGGTTTCAAGTGCTGACTGAGTATATTGTTGACATCATATCAATTTTGTTTATCCAGATTGACAGAGGATGAAGGAGAAAAATCACTACTGCATAGTGCATACCAAAAAACATACATGACCAGCATTCTGTCTTTTGTGCAAGTAAACAGCCTTTTACCTTCAGAGATGTTGACAAGGGGGAGGCTGCTATGTTTTGTTTGAGCATCGTGCATTGCTTTGACAGTAATCACAAATATCTTTATCAAATTGTACAGCCCATCTCCAAGTATAAGAGAGATTGCAATGAAGACCTAATGATAAATGCATAAATCATGTCATCAGAATGTTCTTCAAGAGAAGGAGGAAATGAGCTACTGATGAAATCAGTAGCATGTTACATGAGACTACTACTAGTTGTCATTCATACAATCTGAACATCAGAAAAGACCACAATGTCGTCAAGGTACGGGTATTGTTAGAACTCAGTGGCAATATAAAAATACGAAGCACCTCGCATATGGAAGATGAAAGGACATTGACAATCTGTTATACCAATCTGATTTTGAATGAGTTGATCAGATTTGTAGAAAAACTCTGACAAGCTACAACAATCAGCAATGGATGCAGTTGTAACCAAATCTGAGTTTCCAACAATGCTTCAAAATGTTGTTTCGTACACAAAAAATGTATTAACAAAAAACTTTTAGCATAATTTTGCACAATTTGCCAAATAAACATCTAATGTTTTTCTTTACCTTTTCTCTTTGCTTACCTCCACGTTAAATTTTGATAAAAAACTGATAAGCTTTCAATAACCTATTGGAGTTTCCTTATGTATGATGGGAATATACAAATAGCATATCATAACTGGAATAAGAAAATGCTCCAATGAAATATGCTGCAACGATCTTATGGCCCTACAAGCAACTAAACCAAATGAAAATCAGAGAGAACATATAATTCTTATAAATCATCTGTGCAATTTCGAATGTATATGATCGCTGAATCTCAATGCTTGGCAAACAGGTCTAATTATGCAGAGTTTTCAAAAGTAAATCAAAGTTATAAATAGAGAGCATAATTTAAAAATTGAACATCAAAGAACAACAGGAACAACTCAAAGCCAAAACATGTTCTGGTATTAACTATGCTGAGAACAGCTTCACAGCTCCAAGATCAGGTAAGAGGCAACTGTATTGACACAATTAATTATATGCTCAGAACTAGAATGCTTTGCATCTTGTTTATACCCTTAACGGTTTGCTGGCTACCTATAAAAGCGAAGAGGTTAGGGAGATAATGCATTAGTCAACAATTCAGGATAAGTTCTATTTATTTTATTTTCAAAGACATCCTCAGGTAACAATAACCAAGACAAATACAATTGGACTATCAAGTATAACATCCATGGCATACTCATAGATGGCCCAGAAAATAGAAGAAAATTGAGAAATCCCCAAAAAAGTCTGTGCCCCTTCTTCACTAGAGGATGCAATCACCCAGAGGCTGAAGGCCTAACTCAATTGTCACAGAATGCCACTTTCAAGTTTCAACAATACAGAATCACAACTTCCAAATGCAGTTAGAAAAGAAAGGAGCATGGTGTTGACTGAAGACAGCTCAAAGTCACACCAAAACGGAAGCCTGTAGATCAGGAAGACAAAACAAGAAGAAAAAAAAAACCTATGAACCAGTTTCTTGTTCAACTAAACACAAGCCCTGTGGGCCTAAAGCTCAGACAACACAAAAGATCTACGGATGCCTATTCTCTGAAAGCATCCCCTCTCCCAAACCAAAAAATCCCACCAAGGCCTACACCCCTGAAAAGGTGAACTTCTTCCGCTGATGAAGAGTGTAGGTGCACCTGCTGAGATGAATGCTGCAAAACTTAAAAATGCCCACAATTCCCTAACTAAGACAGATGATTTGATTCTTTTTAACAAGTAAACTGGCCTTCAGGTCTCAGAAATTTATTGATAACTTTTGATTTCAAATCAGCAGCTTCTTTGGAAGGCTACGATACCATCCTAAAAATGACCTAGTCAACAACAACACCAACAACAACAAAAGATTGCGGACATTTCAAGAAAAATGTTTCTGCATCTACCTTATATCCATAGA
This sequence comes from Amorphophallus konjac, assembly GCA_022559845.1. Taxonomy (NCBI): domain Eukaryota; kingdom Viridiplantae; phylum Streptophyta; class Magnoliopsida; order Alismatales; family Araceae; genus Amorphophallus; species Amorphophallus konjac. The sequence continues at coordinate 222,816 of JAHNEJ010002434.1, read as the reverse complement.
TCCCTTGGAAGTCATTGCTACCAAGGTCAGCAGGATACCAATCCCCAGCTCGTTTTGTAATAAATGGCCACAGAAAGCCCCATGATATTATGGCTCCAAGGAGCACCGAGCAGTTTACAATATGAGGACAGATAAGACCACATCCAATATAAGTCGGACTGAAGTCAAAATAAAACCTGCATATAAAAAGTAGCGCTATAATTAGTGCATTTTCAAGAAATTATAATTACTATAAATTCTTTTGGTGCCAAGCAAAATTTTAACAGAAAATTATTTGGGAGGTAGTCATGTATATCAGTATTTTGCATGCTACAAGATGTGGAATTTTTATGTCTGGCCTTCCTATATCCTAATGTTTTCATGTATGACATGACATGGGCTGCATTCCCGAAGGCTATACATCGAGACTATGATTTATGCTTTAACAAATGCCTAAGGAATCCATTCTACCTCAAAGTGGATCGAGAGTTATCCTAGTTGGATGTTGGATGTAAATTGTTCCCATTGTTGTCAGATGTTTTATGGGATCACAACAGAACATTGCAACCACACTGTCAGTTCTCATCTCTAAGAAGCTCCCCAAGATTCTTGAACCTAAATTCTAATATTCAATCAATGTATCATTGTTTAACACAGAAAAAAATATTTCTTTGAAGAAGAAGATGCACATTTGTGGCTATTTAAGTAGCGTGTGCATTGTTATTTCCGTGAATTTATGTTTATCAAACGATTTGGGTTCGGGTACAGGACATCTCCTCATCGACCGTAGTCGATGTTTATTTACATCGACGTAAAGTCCGAATACCCTCGATTAACTATCAAAGATACCATTTCAACTTCTACAATATCCGTTGTGATATTAGGGGTTTTATCTACCATATTTAATCAAAGAGAGATCACCCATTAGAGATACACATTTGTAGGAGAATACTAAACATTTCATTCTTTGAATTCATTTTTACAAAATATATGAAACCCCGATTATATAGTCGGGTCATTTAATTTACATTTGGCCTTCATTCTACCGCCTTAACAAACCGTTAAATTTGAATTTTATAGAGATAAAACCCCTTTTTATATATATACTTGCAATTTCTGACCCTTCTGGGGGTATTTGTGCAATTTTGGATCCTTCCTGAGTATCTCAGCAGTTTCTAACACTTCCTGGTTATTTCTGTAATTTTAGACCCTTCTTGGGTATTTTTACAGCTGCTGACCTTTCCTAAATATTTCTACAATTGCTGACCCTTCTTAGGTATTTCTGACCCTTCCGGAGTATTTCTATAATTTTGGACCCTTTTTGGGTTTATTTGAGGTATTGAACTATTTCTGGGTTTATTTGCAATTGCGGACGCTTTTTGGGTTTATTTACAATTGTGAATCCCTTTTTTGGGTTTATTTGAGATTTTTCTAAGTTTATTTGTGATTTTTCCTTGAGTAGGGGTTTGCTTGCAACTTCTAGAAAAATTTAGGGATATTTGTGTAGTTTGTCCGGACCAGGGGTATTTTTTGTAACATCTGGACTGAACAGGAATATTCGTGTAATTTTGGCATAAGGCGCAAGTCGCTCCTTGGTGGAGGCGCACCGGCCAAAGACTCTTAGGAGATTGCTTCTCTTTCTCGAACTCTCATGGGTTGCGGTCCAAGTTCATGCGTACGTCAACGCAACGTCAGGGATCGACCTACCAAGTCAAGTCACGGGGGTAAAGGGGGCAGCGCCCCTTGCGGGGGGTTTCCTGGGGGCCAAGTCCCTTGGAAGAAAAATTTCTTATAATTCCTCTCCAAGTAGTGACACAAGAGACATAACCACAAGGAGATCTATATAGACCCTTTTTTTAAAAGTTGGGGTGCTTATGGGATTTCTGATTATTTCAAAAAATCACATTATTTTCCCCAAAATATTTACAAGGAGATTACATTAATCACAATACAAGGACATATGTGCGGACTCAAGGAGAGACAGTTTTATAACATACGCTCACCCTGAGCACTTAAAGCACAAGCATGAACACAAGCATAAGCACAAGCCCTCCAAAGGACTAGCCTTCAAAAGCACAAACATAAGTCTTCGCGTGTGTCTTCTTCGATGATCTCCTCGATTGGGTCCCACTATGGGGGTATTTATAGAACCCTGGGGCGGTTATCAAGTTTAACAGGTCCAAAGGTGCCCATCCAAAGCTTTAACCGGTCCAAATTGGCCAATCTAGGGCTTTAACCAGTCCAAATACACCAATCTAAGGTTTTAACCAGTCCAAGTATCCCAATTGGGGTTTAACCGAACTAAATACCCTATTTAGGGTTTTAACCAGACCAAAATGCCCCATTTGGGATTTAACTGGACCAAAGTATCCCATTTGGGATTTTAACCGGACCGAAGCCCCCCACTCGGTCCAAAGTACCTTAGTGTTTTAACCATACCAAATGTCAAGAGAGAGGGGTTTCCCCAGTCCAAACACCCCAAATGAGGGAGTTTACCCAGTTCAACTCCCCAGTGGGGGGTTTATCTGGACCAAACCCCCCAAATGGGCAGTTTAACTGGTCCAAACCCCCATATGAGGGAGGGGGTGGCCGGCCTCTTTTTTGTGTCCTTTTTTCTCTTCCTTTTGTTAATCAAAATTTTTTGTTTTGACAATCATGTCTTCAATTCAAGATTCAACAAGGGCCAAAGGTTGATTTCTTGTCTTACTTCCCAGTGTTTGATCAATATTCACCATGTCTTAGAGATATGCATGACAATTTCTTGTTATGTGGATATTCAAAACATGCTGTTTATTTCCTTATGTGTTCCATAAATGTTTGCATTTGCACACCCCTTCGCCTAAAAGGACCATACATGATCGACAAAATATAGGGTAGAATTATGTGCAACAGTCTGGTGTTCAATGTATTTATTTATCTATATATCTCTAGATGTACATGTATGAACAACATTTCTTTATATATGTCATTTTTATTATGCATGTATTTAAAATGTGTGCTTTACTCTGTCCTGCTTTATCTTCTACATAAAGTTTTTTAATGATCGATACATGTAAGATCACCAACTCTTGATAGTTTTCTCTCTGGGTGGTACCACTAGTGTATTAAAAATAAAAAGGGATGTACAAGTGTATGCAAGAAATTCCAAAAAGGTCTCTATACAACAACAATGCCCACACCAAGAGAGTGTGGCCTAATCACCCTCCCAACAAAGCAAAAAGGGGGGAGGTGTGACCATCCACATTACAAGAGCCTCCCCATTCTCCCACTCTATCCCTAATGAAGGGCACCAAACTCTCCGCTGCTCTGACTTCTCCCCTGAAGATTACTCTGATTATAAATTTTGAAAGGTATTTTGGATCATTTTGAAGATTTGATTTATGTTGTGTTCGCCTAATAGGATTGGCACTTTGGGTTTCTCAATTTGGACTATCCCCACCAGCGTCACCAGTGTTAATAACATCACCTGCCAGAAGAAAATTCCTTTTTGAAAGAAAGGTATCAGAATATATATTGTTTCAAGAAAATGTTTATCAATATCTACTTATTCCATACTCAGACATAAATTAATGCTAAATTTTTCCCTAACCAAGCAGATTTTGGAAAATAAGAATAACAACCAAGATGTCGACTTTCATACATGTAGTAATGATGGGATATAAAGCACCATTTATGATGGATTGTTTATCATAGAAGAAATACAAAGGCAATAATTAAAGGCAGAACAAGGTTACGTGTTCTTGAATGCTTCAAGTCCAAGTGTTGGAAAATTGTCAAAACCACATGAATCCCCAACTCCACTGAAAAACCATTTAAAGCAACTCCACAAGAAGCTCATACTCATATACTTCCCAAGGCAGTGCACTTGTTTCCTGCAGTTACAAAAGTAATGATCATGTTAGATGTTTCAACACAGAAATAAGCTCCATTCAAAAGTCCATTTAGGTATGCTCCAATATCTAACATGAAACTGCAATGGGAGTTTTTGAGTCTTGACAGAATACAGCAAATACTGATCATTGTTTATTCAGACGGTCTCAACTCTTACTAGATAATGAGCAGCCACAAAGTATGTAGTTGAAGGCATCATTTTATTTATCAGTGAATTCCATTTCACCATTCGTGACCTTGATGTGATTCTGAGGTCACAGCGTTATTTCAAAAATAGCTCTTCACTAACAACATGCCTTGCTTGGTAGAAGTTCGTCTCCTCTACAGAATCCATTCTGTGGGCTAAGGACAAAGTTTTTTTTTTCTGTTTGATACCTGTATCAGCTCATTCAGGGGAATGGTCCTTGATATGACAAATTTGGAGTGGTGTGGAGACTAAGGTCTCTTTTGAAGGTTCAAGCTTTCATGTGGCTCCTCTTTCAGCAAAGAATAATTACAAAATTTTATTGAGCACATGGTGCAACGATGGGGACATTTTATGTGCTTCCTGCTTGTTTAACACGGAAAAAAAATAAAAGAAGAATGTTCATTTGTTGAACATAAATGCACATTTATTAGCGATTTAAATAGCATGCGTATTTTTAATTCCGTGAATTGGGTTTATCAGACGATTTAGGATTCGGATACAGAACATTTTCCCACCGACCACAGTCAATGTTTATTTACATCGGCATAAAGTTCAAATATCTTTGATTAACTGTCAAAGATGCATTTTGAGCCTCTACAATATCTGTTGTGATATTGTGGGTTTTGTCTTATGGATATGATCTTGATGATCACCCATTAGAAATACATACTCTTGCAAGAAACTTAAAAAGTTTCATTTTTTGAATATACGTAATTTAGATTACAATCAGTCTTTGTGACTTTTACATTTGGTTCCGATTATGTAATCAGGTCTTTGAGTTTACATATGGTCACATTCCGATAGCTGGAATAACTTCTGCTTACACTTGGATCTCTGTATTTGCTCCTACCGACGATCAGACCATTGAATTGGCTTCGATCTATGATCGGATTGTTGAATTTGCTTCAGGTCACGAGCTGACTGTAGAATTTATTTCTATCCTTAATCAAACGACTGGATTTGTTCCTGGCCACGATCAAATCGTTGAATTTGCTCCTGTTCAAGATCTGACCATTGGATTTGAATGTTATTGACATCAAACCCTTTCTTAGTATTTCTGTAATTTTTGACCTATCCTTGATATCTTTACAATTTCTGACCTTTCTTGGATATATATGCAGTTTTTAACCCTTCTTAGGTATTTTTGTAGTTTTTGACACTTCTTAGATAAATTTGCAATTGTTGACCTTTCTTGGGTACTTTTGCAGTTTTTGACCCTTTCTGAGTATTTTTATATTTTCTGGTTCTTCTAGACTTATGTATCATTTCTTAACTTTCCAGGATATATCTGTAATTTCTTGATTCCTTAGACATCGCAGTTATTTCTTTACTGTCTCGAGTGCTTCTGTCATTTTCTAACTCTCCAGGGCATTTCTGTCATTCATTGACATTCCGGAGTATTTCCGTCATTTATTGACATTCCAAGATATTGTCGTCATTTCTTGGCGTTCTAGGGTATTTATGTCATTTATTGACATTTTGGGATAGCCCTGTCATTTCTTCACTTTCTAAGGCATTCATATCATTTCTTAACATTCCGAAACATTTGTCATTTCTTGACTTTTCGGAGCACAGTTGCAGTTTCCCTGTTTTCTTGGACTTCTCTGTCATTTCTTGGCTTCCTAGGATATTTCTGTAATTTTTACTTCCCTGGATCTTTCTATCATTTGTTGACTTTCCAGAATATTTCTCGACGTCTCTGGGCATTTCTGTCATTTGTTGACTTCGTAGGGTATAATTACATTTTTTCTATATTTCTTGGACATTCCTATCATTTCTTGACTGTCCAAGATTTATTTTCAATTTCAGGATTTCCTTAGACTTATCTGCCATTTCTTAGCTTTCCAAAGTGTATTTGCAATTTCAGGATTTCCCTAGGCTTATCTGCCATTTCTTGACTTTTTAGGATTTATTTGCAATTTTTCGTCAGCACAAATATTCTCTTAATTTTCCTGAGCACCAGAGTTCTTGGGTTTGACAGTTCCTGATCAACCTTAAGCAAAGCTTAAAAGAGTGCACACTGCTTCAGGGAAGTTACATGGTCTCATTCCACTGAGTCGTGCCAGAAGAGTGACCCTAGACAAGGGCATTTTGGGAACTTCAGAATAAAACAAGAGCTTTGTACAATTTTTGCAAAGTTCAGAGTTTTTGTGCAATTTTTGGGAAGCTCGGGAGCATTTTGATAATTTCTGAACTCTAAGGGCCTCTTTGATTGAAGAATAAGTTAAGGAGAATAAGCTAACACGGGTTAGGGTGTTCCCAAAAATAAAGAATATTACTTTGGCCTTATTCAGATTAGCTTATTCTACCTTTTTGCTAGAATATGCTTAACCCACCTTAACTCACCTTTTTGGCCCTTAACCCACCTTTTTGGTGGAATACCTTATTTCTGCAACCAAAGAGGTTAGCGTGAATAAGGCCACCTTAACCCACCTTATTCTTCAATCAAAGAGGCCCTAAGGGTATTTTGATAATTTATGAACTCCAGAGATATTTTGGAAATTTTTGAAAGGGTCAAGGGTATTTTGGTTATTTTTGAATAACACAACAATATTTGTGTAATTTTCAGACAACATAGGGGTTTTCTTGTAATTTCTCGACAAACCAGGACATTTTTGTAATTCTTAAACTAGACAGAGACTTCTCTATAATTTTGGATAAGCTAGAGATATTCTGATAATATCTAGACTGAATGGAGATTTCTATGTAATTTTAACATAAAGCACAAGTCCCTCCTCGGAGGAGGCGCACAAGGCCAAAACACTTAGAAGACTATTTCTCCTTAAGCTTTCATGGGCTACAGTCCATCTCTATGTGTCAGTTAACGCACCGGAGCGGATCGACCTGCACAGTCAGGTCGCAGGGGTCAAGAGGGCAACACTGCTTGCGGGGGGTTTCCAAAGAAAAAATTACAATATGATCCCTCTCCAAGAAATGACACAAGGGGCATAGCCACAAGAGCATCTATGCAAACCCAAGGGCACATATGCAACACAGGGCTTCAAAAATAACATAAGGCACAAGAAAACTAGGAGATTGCTTCTCCTCCTCCCACTTCCACAGGCTTCCATCTATCCAAATGAGGACCCCTAAGGTTTATAGGCTAAAATAGCTTAACCGGAGCAGACAAGTGGTTTTCGGTCTTACCCGGACTAGATGGGCACCCTTGGGAGCTTACTCGGACCGGGTACGTCCAGCCACCAGGTCCCGGACAAGTCGTGGAGGGCCTGTCCGGTCCGGACAAGGCCGTGCCGCCCTCCCCCAACCCGGACGAGCCGTGAATGGCCTATCCGGAAAGGATAGGCCTCCTGCGGGAGGCTCTCCGACCTGGACAAGCCCTGCGGGGCCTGTCCGGTCTAGGTGGACTCCCGCGGAGACTTACCCGGACTGGGTAGGCTCCCGCGGGAGCCTATCTGGCCCAGACTTCGGGTGGGCTACCACGGAGCCTAACCCGGACCAGGTAGGGTCCCATGGGAGCTTACCCGGGCCGGGTGACCCCTATGAGGGGAAATCCCCCCATTTTTGTTTTCTTTCAAAATTTTGGGTTCCAACACTGCTCCTCAGACAGTAAGACTCTTGATCACCAGTCCATTACCTGTCCCTTTAGCAAACAAGTGCGGCTACCAGTCAGCCCTTTGCTCGGCATCAAGAGTGATTTTTCATCAGTTCAAGCCATGTGGTTTTATTTCAAGCAGTTGAAGCAAAGATCTGGGAAAAGTACTAGAAGTCACATTCTAAATCTCCTCTCTCCCAGTCTACTGGAGTATTTGGCGGGAGCACAATGACACCATTTTCAGGGAAGTAGATCCTATGTTGAGAATATCTGCCGTCAATCTCTTCATTTTATGTATTCTTGGTGTAGATTTATTTTGGGTATTTCTGTGAGAGATTGGAAGAGAATGGTGAATAAGCTTCCCTGATTATTTTCTTACATATTTAATGTGTGTATAGAGGAACCTCTCCTCTAACACTACCCGACTGTATTACCTCTGTGTGTCAATAAAATTGGTGGTACAATCCACTTTCTTTTCAAAATAGAAAAGGAAAAGGCCTTGCTTGGCTTTTACTATCACTTGCATTGCTTCAAAGTCTGTGATTCATTCGAGGAGAAAGGTAGGATATTTTCTCTGTAAAAATCATTTTACTTGGTTTCTATATTGCAACCCAAGTGCTCGTAGAACATTGCAGAAAGTGATTTCAGGTATCACTCATGGGACCCCTGAAAGACCCGAAAGGAATTCCAGATTTTCACTATCATTGTTGGATAAGCAAATATCCATTGCAAATATGGAATCTTAATTTGCTGAAGAGCTATGCCTTCGGTTTGTAGGCTATTATCCCCCATTGTTCTGTATTCTCCGCTCTTTATTTCATTTCTCTCACCCTTCTCCCACTTTCAATCCTCTTAAACTCTACCGTTTTCCTTCTCTCTCAACTCCCTCTCTGTACACTCTCTCTCCCCACCTCTCGCTCCTCCTTCCTCTTTCTCACTCAAGTCTTTCCCAATTATTTTATATAAGTTGCCCTTCATTGAAACGTCCCTGACCTGTCTCACCCAAGCTGGCTGTCAAACAATCCACACTCAACTTTAATAGACCTCTCTAACAACCATATCATTCATTCATGGCCCCCAATAGCTCTAATTATCTGGATGAAACCTCGTTCAAGCATCTTCCTCCATTGGCTATTCCCACAAACTATTCACCAATGGCTCCAGGAATGACCTTGAACATTTGAGCTCCCACAAGTATGAAGTGTTGGTTTTAATAGCAGTCCAGTTTCAATCAGAACTCCATTACCTCTAGTAAAAATGTTTGTATTCCTTCTCATCTCACATAAACAACTTAGTCATATTGAAAGAATCAATGAGTTTTACCAGTCTTGGAACCCAAAGATAATTTAGAGAGGAATGGCAAGAATGCTTACTATGCAGGGACAATATTTCCAAAATGATTTCCTTAAAATGTTTATAGGCGAAATAGATCCTTACAATCCATATCATCTATGATTAGATATATAGGTTAATTGCTAAAGTGTGGTATTAGTAACACATGAATAAATACTGTTGCAGGAACCAAAGCATATGATCTGGAGAGCATGCATTAATAAGGCAGCCGGTAGAGAAATCACAAAGTGTCAAATCCTCAAGTTGAATAAGGTATAGAACACAGAAGAATTTCAATATGAAGTGTAAACTGTGTGAAAACTATGAACAGAATAATGAGTTTAGCCAAATTTTCATGAAAATATCTGAATTGCCGTCCAATTTTGGAAAGAATGGAAAAGGGCCTGATTCAAGCTTTAAACAGATAGAAAAGCTCTTCAGACGTTCAAAGTAGGATAATTTGACGGAAATGTAAACTACAATGGCACCTCGGCAGAATTCTTCAATCTGTAACCTAACCAAGCAAAGTTCACTATTCTGCAGTAATGCATGATGATTACATAGTAAATACTCCACTGCATTATTACCCCATTTAAACACTGATATCCTGATCCATCATTTACAGAGCATATTGGGTCCTTTCTGTACTGGATATGATGGACCTGGATGACGTAACCCATCATGTTATGTGGTGGTGCACATTGCTTATATAATTGATAGTTGCTAATTGATTATATCCTCCTATAATCTTTGATTTCCAGAGTTGTTGGACAGTTGCCATGCTAGATATGATGAGTGCATTCAACATTTGCTTTAAAACTAAAATTGAAGGACCACCATACTAGATCATTTCTAGCCCATTATGAACTGTAGAATATATGTCTCATAGTGGCCCCAGTATTGTTGCTTAGTACTTCATCTTTTGTACCATGTACAAGCCTCATTGCCATGATTTGCAATTGAATAATATTGTTGCTCATAGTGGCCCCTTAACATTGTTGCTTAGTTCTTCATTTTTTTGAACAGTGTACGAGCCTCATTGCCATGATTTAAAAATGAAATTATGATTCAACAGAATCATTCACCATAATGCTCAAATTTCCATGATGACACAATAACAGAGTATAAGCTCATAAATAAGGAATCACGGACACAAGGCAACAGCATATTACCTTGCAAGCTCGGCCCCTGTATTTGTATGGAAGCTATTAATCAGCAAGGCAGTAGCTGTTCCACTAGGGTATGTAAGTTTATAGTCAATGACCATGACCTGTCAAGAAGTTAAGCAAATACCTAAGATATGATAAAGAGATAAATTCAAATTACTGTAGATAAAAAAAATAGAATCGGCAAAATTTTAGCATCCAATTTGATAATTCATATAATATGATCTATGCAAACTAAAAAATGGAATTCACTGGTGTTTTTAATTACATGAATAATGCACTGGGTGAAAAAATGCATTTGGTTTCCATGCAGAACATGAACTCATTGTATTGCTCCTTCAAGTAGGTGGCATATGTTGATCTGCTTTCAATTTATTCTGTAACGTAAAGCCTCTTAAAGGGTCTCATGTTAGTATCAGGAATAGAAACTATATAACAGGAATCGACATATTTTCCAGCTGTTCAATTTAATTCCCTGCACAGCTAAGTACCTCCAACTTCTTTTACCAGCATTCATGTTACAAACGAGTGAACAAAGTCATGGAATTTTTTATTGCACATTGATCAACAAGAGCTAAACAGACAAAAAAACTGACAAACTTGGGAATGGATTAGGTAGAGTATAACAGAAGTATGGCAAAAATTAAGATATTACTATGTATCAAAAAAGGAAGTGTTTGAGATGAATTCATTTTGAAAAAAATGTAAAACAATTGCATGTCTGCATATTTAGTATCTGAGTTGACGAAGGCATTGTCATATTATAACATAAACACCATCAGGCAAAGAGTTCAACAATGACTCAAAAAGAAGGACCCACAAAAGCAAGTGCATAATAATATGAACAGCTTACAGAAAGGCAACCTCAAAGAGCAATACCTTGCGAAGAGGAACCAGGCTAAATAGCCCAAGAAAACTAACAACAAACATGAAACCTATCATCCAACCCAAAGATGGATTTTTAACATCTTCTGCTCTGTTACCAGGGTAATCGGCTCCAATAAGTTCATATGTTTTCTGATCCATTGAAAGCATATATGAACCAAAGCCACCTGAACAGTAAGACCATTTCAGCTACCAGTTCACAGAAAAAAGGATCGAATCAATATAGATCAGAAATTAGAAGTATAAGAGTTTATCAACTTAGCATTTGAAAAATCTAATGTCATGCGATAGCTGAAAACGTAGCATCTGATAGATAGGTAAAAAATCATTGTAAAAGCTTAGAGTCAATTCCAGAAACTTGCCCAGAAAAAAAAATGAGAAAAGTTGGGAAAGGTGGGTGTATCTCTGCTTGGTTATGGCCCTGGGTTTTGGCTTGTGGGTTGTTTTTGGTCGGTGGAGGACAAAAAGCTGAAATAAAGGGTGGAAGGGCTGGAAAGGGGCATCGGGTAAAGTGGGTGCCATTCAATTTGCATCTTTTTTGATTTTATAAATACATGGTACTACCCATACCCACTTTCAAAAAGACAAATAAATGTCATTATGAAAACACTGATTAACAAAACTATTCACCCACTTGAATAAATGAAAATACAATGTTCCTGAGTATGCCAGTCCCAGATTCAACTCTCGCCGTAACCAATGTTCATCATTACTTCCAATTTGGTCACTTCCCGCATCCAGCTATATATGAATTTATCATCATACCTACCACTATTTATGGAACCCATGGGATGCTATGATTTCTTGCAGGCATTTCCTCAAATAACTTTCTTCCCCTGGTATCATTTTAAGTGGATTAACACGTTGTCTTTCTTCAGATCTGAGTTGCCCTCAAATTTCGAAGATGCCATATCTCAGAGAAAAGTAGAGGAAACGGTGAAGTAACATGAAAGATGTCTAAATCCAAAATTTGACTACAAAGCATCTCCATGAATGTAGAAGAAAGCAGATAGAAAAATAATCTGAAAACTTCAGATCAACAATTTAAAAAAAAAACTCACGAAAACATTAAGCGTGACCAATACGGCAACACCTAGTATCAAAGATGGGGAACCACGTAAAGACCTGCCAAACTAGATGGCCACCACCCCCACAAACACAGGAAGTGAAATAAAGCTCTACTAATTACCAAGGCAACGAAATAAAAGAAGAATTGCTTCCAAGGAAAAGGGGACAGAAAAAAGACACCTTTACAATTCAATTCACCAACAAAAAGAAAAATCACAGTTCAATAGCCCAGACAATCAGAATGCGCACCACTCTCCCAAGGAAAAACGCCACAGAAAGGGCGAGAACAGAAGGCCAATTACCGCTAAAGGCGAGCCCATAGCACGCCACCACGCAGGTCTGGATGACGGTGTTCTCCTGCGGCGTGAAGGGGACGGTCCAGATGCCCAGCTTGGACAGCAACTCCGTCCAGCTCTTGACGAAGAAGAACCCCAGCAGGCCTGCGGCGACGTTGAGGGAGGGGATGACCCCCACCGTGAGGTTGAGCTTGTGGGTGATGATGCAGAAGAGCGCCCCCAGCAGGGCGCTCACCAGCAGCCCCCTCACGGTGATCTGCTCCTTCCAGGACGGCACTTTCACCGCCCCCGCGGCCTCCTCTGCATTGCCGGGCCCCGCCGGCGGCAACAGGGGTTGCACAATCTCACCGACACCCTGGGCCTCCGTCCCCATCTCCACTCTCTCTCTCTCTCTCTCTCTTTCTCTCTCACCTCCCCTTCTGGTGTTGGACCTGCTGCTGGTGTGGGGGAGGAGGAGGAATGTGGGCTGGATATGGAGATGGATGGAGGTGGTGGTGGTGGGGGGGAGGTGGGGGTGGTGGGGGTGACGTTCCAATAAAATTAACTCTCGGCTACGTTTGCTTGTCCCGTCCGCCTCTGGCAAACAGAATAGGGGAAGACGAAGCCCCTTGGGAGTTGGGAGCTTGTAACTTGTAGGCGCTAAAAATTAAAAAACATTAGATAATACCCCCCGCAATTTATCGTATTTTAAAAGTCATACTTTCACACCTTCGTGCTTCCGTGTAATTTCTAATAATCTCAGGTAAGGTTCGTCGATTCGGTGTGCCTCACCTTGACTCGCATAATTTGACCCGATCTAAATAGACGGCGGGATGCTCGGATTGTGAGTCATGATCAGAACGTTTTATTATTTTAATATTATATTATAATATATATAATATTTTTTTATTTTATTTTATTTTATATATTATATATATATAATTTTTTATTATAATATTTTACGAGATGAATCGAGACAGAGTGATACATGACCGTCCCGTCCCGTCCCAGGCCATGATCGAGAGGGTCGAGACGTCCGAGACGATAAACTTGATCGCAAACACAGAAATATTTTTGAACTTTTACAAATGTTCCCATCTTACAATTTTATTCATAGAAATATCTATGTTATTTTCACACTATTTGAATTTCTAATAATCACATATACTACGCTACTTATAAAAGTGTCCTTATTGTCATTGGTTATCAGGATTCTACTAAAATACATCATCTAATCATTCATCTTTAATCAAAATTTGAGGAAGGTTGAAAATATCCATATTCTCTCTTATTGTTTTGTCTCTCAAGTCTCTACATCTATCTAACCCTTGATCTCACTCTATCTATTTGGTATAGTATATCCGTCAAAACAACTCTTTTTCATAAGGACATTTTTTATCCAAAAAAACATTTTACACATAAACGTATGATATTCTTTGAATTTTTAATGGAGATCGGCTACATTGCTATTTTTGACATTACATTCATATAAAAAGATTATTAAAAATAATATGTAAATAGGCGATATCTTTTTTTAGTACGTATTAGGAAGAGGGGAACTTGGGAGTTGGGACCTCTCCCAGAGGGAGGAGGTTGGCAAGTCGTGAGTCTATAAAATATAAATAAAATAGATCATTCCACAGATAAATTTATAAGGAGAGTACTTTCATAAAAAATCAATTTTTTTGGGAGGTTTACACGTTAACTATTGTTAAAATTTTAAAATGAGATGATATATTGTCACTCTTGAGTACGTCTACACATGTATATCATTAAAAATATCAATAGTATTAAAATAATATTTTAATGATAATATGTGTAATACAAATACACGAGTGATAGATTAATAATGTAAACATCTCAACTGTTTTTTTCTGTTTTCAAAGAAAATCTGTTGGGGAAGAGATTTTGTTAAATAAATGTGCAATAGTGCAATCATTCGAATATAAAATTAAATATTAAAATTAATAGGTTTAATTGTTAAGTAACACATCCAATAATGGTTCACCTGTAAAACAGTAAAAAGTACCCTAAACAAAAGTGGGGTAGGCAGCGGAAGCGTAGGTGAACGGAGGCGAAATAAATGCGAAGCTCTCGGCGCTTTTGATGGTGATCCCCTTACCATCGTGCGGCGCGTGGCTGAAACGGACGAGCCGCGTCACGTGGACGGCGATTTCGCTGCCGGGAACAGCCAGAAAGTTGGCTGATAACGTCAGCCGTGAGGGATCGTGGCCCGATCGTATTTGTTGATATCGGTGTCCCCAGTGTACGGAGTGGGCGCCCCGTCTCCCATTATGGCCGCATGACCCGTCACCCGAAGAGTAGAGAGTGTTTGCGTTGGGGCACATACGTCGGACCAATGCGAAAAGAGAATGCCAAAAGGCACCTATCAATTAGCCGGGCGTACCGAAGTGTGGTGTAGAAGAATCGTCCCAGGTTGTGGATAGGTCACCGACCCGGGGGTTGGGGGGGCTCTTTTGTCGGATGCGAGGACACTATATTAGGATCCGTCGGCATTCTCCGCATGTCAAAAATCACGCTATCACCGTCGGTTTTGATAGTTTTTATCTTTATTTATTCCTTACTTCCCGGGACCATTTTACTCCACCTTTTTTAAAATAAGTATAACTATTTAATATTAAAGTATTAAAAATAATATTAATATCTATTAAGACTTACATCCTTAATGTACATAATTCTAATGTTGAAATATTACTCGACATTATTACAAAGGACAAGAATTGATAGTCCAGATGGGACGTTGGTTAGGGACGGGCAAAAATTAAGAGCCAAGGGACAAAGTGAATTCTGACTCGAGGAGGAAGAAAATAAAATTATCAAGAGATCTTAGTTAGATATTCGAAACTTTTATATCAGTAAAATTAAAAAAAAAGTCTAAGAGTGAGTGGGAGCATAGTTTGACATATTGATACGGCACGTTGTATACTGTATATAATAGATCGTATTAATTAGACATCGTTACGTACACGATCGGTGTATTACTCGTATCCTTTTAAATATTTTGTCTTTTTTATGTCAGAGTGTTCAAATCAGAGTTTACCGTCTCAATCGACTCGCCCGTCTCGGTCACGGCCCGGGACGGGTCGGGTCGATCCTGTGTCGCTGTGTCTCAATCCATCTCGTAAAATGTTAAAATAAAAAAAGACTCTTTATATATATAATATATATATAATAATAAAATAAAATAAAAAATTGTTTATATATAATATATATAATAAAATATTAAATTAATAAAGCGTCCCGATCACGACCCACGACTCGGGCGTCCCACCCACCGCTTGGGTCGGGTCGGGACATGCGGGGACGTCAAACCCTGGTCCACATAATTGAGTTGGTTAAAAGCGCTTCTTTATACGAGATCGAGAGTTCGAAACATGCAAAGAGCATTTTTTTGATATTTTTTTATTTTTAAAAATTAAAATTAAAATATCACAACACTTTTAAAATTTTAACCACGTCTCAGATTTAAATCACACGCTCTAATCAATTAACTTTCATATATATATATATATATATATATATATATATATAATATTTATCATCTTTTAATTATAATATATATTTATAAAGTAATCTTATTTTTTGAGACATGATGATTCAGCACGAAACGTTATCGTATCATATCATATCAGTGAAATATCGGTACGACCATTCCGACGTTGAATGGGAGCTGATTGGGTCCTTCCGAAGATGTGATTGAAATTGGATTAGAGTTGTTGGAAAGAAGTGGGGCCCGCGCAATTGAAGTGGGTCTTCTATTCCATCTCCAGCCGGATTACCCGAGGGTGATGTCGACAAAATTTCAAGATATTTTAGAAAGAACTGTTCAATAATTAAGTTGATGAAGTAGCTTACAACAATGTGATGCAGGCCTTAATTTGGGTTCGAGCATACTTGCCTAGTCAATAAGAAGGTATATATATATATATATATATATATATATATATATATATATGATTTGATTTCTACTTAGTAAAACATAAAAAAATCATACCTATTTATGAATTATTTTAAAACAAATGTCCGGCAAGCAACAGGTGAATTCAATACCTAACGGATTGAGTTTAAATGCATCTATTCAGATATAAATATATTTTGATCTGCACCATTCAGATATTCAAATTTGAATTAGATATTTGTAGACAGAGAAAAGATTCTTTCTTACAACTTGTAAGTTGGGTTTGATTCGTTCGAAGGGAGAGGGGGGTGGCGTTTGCGGCTACGCAACTGATGCACGGCCAACACACGCCATCGGCATCAACGGATTTGAAACCGGCAGGCCAAAACAACGGACCTCTGACAAGAGATATGACGTATTTTATGAATTATTTTTTTAAAAAAAATAAGGTGAAGAAGTATGGCATGTAAACTACTAGAGGAGCATGTCAAGTGTGCATTCTATTAAATGAGATGGCATATTGTCACTCTTGTGCATATATTTTGTATTTACACGTGTATCATTACCAATATCAATAGCATAAAATTGATATTTTTTGATGGCATCTGTGTAACACAAAATTACAAATATACGAGTCATAAGTTCATAATGTAAAAGCATTGGCCTTTTTTTTGTTTTCTGATAGGAAATATGTCGGAGAAAAGATTTTTTAAATAAATATGTAATTATTAGAATATAAACTTAAATACTAAAAGTAGGAGGGTGAATTGTTATTAAATAACACGGCTAGAAAGTTAGGAGCCTAGGAGTATCTTGAAGCGAAAGCTGGTAGTCTGGTAGGCAGGGGAAACGTAGGTGCACGAGCGGTAAGAGACGCAATAAATGGGGAGCCCTAGGCGCAGATCGATCTATGCCATTTATTAAATGAGTCTTTGTTTGACGATGATCCCGCTAGCACGTGATGCGCGTGGGATTTTAAAATTAAAGTTTTTTACGTATAAATTATTATTACATATAAATTTACATATATATCATTATTAGAAACATATTGATATACATATGACCATTATTTTAAAAAAAAATCAGATACGGAGATATGTCATCGTCGTGACCCCACGTTACCCCGGTCAACTTAACCATAATTAAGCATGACCAAACGTGAGAAAAGACGAAAATACATAGGGTTATCTCCCTTAGATTATGATTTATTTATCAAAAAATCCTAAATAAAATTTTGAAGTAAAAATGTGTATAATAGAGACATATAAATAAATAATAAGACTTTAAAGTTAAAATGTAAGAAGAAACAACTTCTTCCTCCCTAGGTTTCTCAAGCCCTAATGCAAGGTAGTGGCACTCCCTTCTCCTCCTCGACGGGCTATTGGTGCCAACACATCGGCGCAACAGCGGCGCTCCCTTCTCCTCGATGGCGGGCTACTGGTGTCCTCACCCTCGCAGACGCTCCCCCCTCGTCGGCCCCATCTCTCGTGCCCACCTCTTGAAGCCCCCCTCCCCGATCCCCTCTCCCCCCCCCCCCCCGACCACCGGACACCCCCCCTCTTCTCTCACCCTTGTAGACGCCCCCCCTCCACGGCCCCCACTCACCCTCACCCTCGCAAACACCCCCCTCCCTGGCCCCCTCTCTTGTGCCCACTGCTGGAAGCCCCCCCTCCCCGACCCCCTCCCCTCTCACCCTCGTAGATGCTCCCCTCTCACCCTCACCCTCACACACACCCTCGCACACATGTCGCCCAAGCAGCAACCACCACGTGCCCACCGCCGTTGCTCCACCATTGCTCCCCTCGCCTCCCACCTCGTGCCCACCGCCACTACTCCCCCCACCTCCCACCTCGTGCCCACTACCACTGTTCCCCTTGCTGCTCCGACGTCCTAACCCCCCACCACCAGAGCTGACCCTGCCTCCCACCTCCTACTGTTCCCCCTGCTACTCTGCCATTGCTCCCCTGGGCTCCCACCTCGTGCCCACCACCAGTTCCATCTCCCTCTCCCCCCCTCTCTCTCCTACTGCTACCCCCCTCCACCCCGCATCCCACCTCCGACGAATCCCCCCCCCTCCAGCAAAGAGATGCATCACGACGCTGTCAGTCTGGACGCCCCCCCATCTCTCTCTCTCTCTCTCTTAGAGGACATTTTGGTCATTTTACCAATAAAGAGGTATTTTAATCATTTGACCGTCACTTAATGGAAATATTGGCATCTTTTACAAATATTCATAATCCCGTCGACGGAAGTTAACTACGATGACATATCTGAACGTTTTTCAAAATAGTAATAATATGTATGCTCGTACGTTTCTTGGAATGACATATCTACAAATTTATCTATAACAATAGTTTATATGAAAAAAAACCCTTAAAAGAAATAGCCGAACATGTCACGTGGACGACAATTTCCCTATCGAGAACGCGCAAAAGTTTGTTGATAACGTCAACTGTGAGGGATCGTGGCCTGATATTATTGGTTAATCGCGGGATCCCGAGTCCACGGAGTGGCTAACCGTCCTAGTGTGGCTGGATGATCGAGCAGCAGAAAAAAATAAGTCTTTGTGCGGCGATACATACACCAATGGAAAAGGGAAAGTCGGAATGTGCCCATCAATTGTGTGAGGTAAAAATATCGTCTAAGTCGGTGGATAGGCGTGAGGGATCGTCTACGCCGCCCCGCCCCGATGTCATGGACTTTGGGGGCACTTTTGTTCGAGGAGAGTATTTTTAGGAATAATTAATGAGTTTTTTGCATGTACACTATTGTTAAAAATAAATCGATAAAAATATCTTAACAGACATCATTATTTTTAATCAAATATTATAAAAATGTCGTCACAATTAATTTCAGTCAACCAAATATTCTACAGAGATTCTAATATCCTCGTTAGTTAATCGTTAAACGATAAAAATGCCCTTCTCATAATCTCACATTCTTCACCCCTGTATGAAAGAAATGAGAGAGAGAGACCCTAATCGGTTGGATAGAGAGAGATCAAAGAGTAAACAGTAGAGAGAGAGAAGAAGGGGAGGCCACCACGGCATAAGATGGAGGTGTCCCTGTGCGCAGGCAAGGTTGGGCTCGATACAGCTTGACATTGCCAACTCCTAGAGATGCTCATGTATTTGACTACCCCCTTCCTTCCACTGCTTCGTCGTGACCTCCTCCTCCTCCGATGACCTCCCCCTCAATCGTCGTGGGCGATCTATCAAGTACAATTGGATATGCATGTGCCGCATCGCTATGCTGTGGCACGGTGAACGATAATTTTTACATGTTAACTATTGTTAAAATGAGCTGACATATTTATCACTCTTATATTTATATTTACATATATATATATATATCGTTACAAATATCAAAATATAACATAAAAGTGATATTTTTAATGATATATGTGCAATCAAAATATAACATAAAAGTGATATTTTTAATGATATATGTGCAATAGAAGTACACAAGTGGAAAATTCATAATATCAAAATCTCCACGATCTTTCTGTTTTCTTATAAAATCTGTTGGAAAATAGATTTTATCGAATCAATGTGCAATCATTAGAATAAAAAGTTAAATACTGAGATTAAAAGGGAGAATTGTTAAAGAACACAGGTAATAAGGGTTCATTTGTAAAGTACTACCATGTGCGGCCGGTGCCCGGTGGCACTTTCATGCTTTAAAAGGAACGGACAAGACGTGTCACGTGGAAGGCGATCTCCCCACCAGAAACGCACGAAGTTTGTTGGTGACGTCGGCCGTAAGGGATCGTGGCCTGATCCTATTGGTTGAGTGCTGGGTCCCCAATCTCCGAAGTGGGCGCTGGGCAAACCAAAGAGACATTATTAATTACGATAGAGAGTTTTATTTTCTTCTTTTTAAAAATTCACTTTCTCACTCTCTCCCTAAATTCTGATTAGTCTTATCCGTACCAAGAGTCCTTGGTGGCACTGTCCCATACATCTAGTAATGTCTAATTTCATTTTTTATAAAAATATTAAGTGTTAAAAATATTTAATACTAAATTGTTAAGAACAATAATAATATTTTAAGACTTACATCCATATTATATAACATTCCATCACTTTTTATACTCTAATATTTTTTTTGTACCAGAGAATCTAGCAGAGTGGTACGGAGAGCTGAGTGATTACTGAGTCACCTGAGTTTGAGTCTTACCCTACGCATCAAGCCACTCTTTTTTGTACCACCACCATAAAATTCTAAGTTCACATCCCTCGAAGATTAAATGTGAGTCAGATAAGTCCTCCCGGGGCTCGATCTCGGCTCTCTCTTATAAAAAAGAGGACATTTCCCACCGAGTTACTCAGAGTCCTCTCTAATGTTAAATTTTCACTTGACATTTATACAAAAGATGGAACCAGATTGTACCGTCGAGGACGAGCCAAAATTAAAAATCGGGATATATATATATATATATATTCTCGTAAATTTTAATTTTGTCAAATATACCTCTCATCTGAACATATTATCATAAATATCTTTCGTTTAGACAGAAATGTTACGATTATACTAATTTAATTTAATGTCATCAATAGAGGAGAATATTATGTGAAATATGTCATCTACGGTGGTTAGATTTAAGATATATTTGATAAAATTGACTTTACGTAGGTATATATACAAAAAATCTTGCTCTTTAACTCACACTTAACTCGAGTTAAACACATGTGAGTTACGATGAAGATATATTCGTGACATTATCCATATTTCGAGGATATTCGTGATAATATGTTCTGATAAAGAATATATTTGATAAAATCAAATTTTATATAGATATATACGTACAAAAATCTAAAAAAATAGGAGATAAGGAATAAAGTAAATTCCGATAATAGGGAGAAAATGATGTCCGTGGAACCCTAATTAATTATCCCAACTGGGTGCTGATTGGGTCGTTCCCAGATGTGACTGAAATTGGATTCAAGTTGTTGAACAGAAGTAGAGGCCACGCCATTGAGATGGGTTTGTATTCCATCTCTTGTCTGATTGCACAAGGTTGGCGTTCACAATATTTCAAGATATTTTAGAAAGAATTGTTCACTAGTTAAGTTGATGAAGTAGATTACAATAATATGATGCAGGCCTTAATTCGGGCTCGAGCATAGTTTACTTTTTTTAAAATTAATGATGGAAGAACTAACATAGTAATATTCAGGTTTACACAGAGTGTGAAATATTTGAATTCAAATTTAAAACGAGTAATCTATGAACTCAAACGTTTCTCTAGAATTAAATGTAAATCTTAAAACTTATGACATCTGTTGAATCCACAAAATTACGGTGTCGAGATATACAGGCCTAGGGTCATAAGCGCATGAACTACAACTCATTTAACTAATACGTGACTATTGCCCAATGGACATTTAACTAATACGGGACTATTATCCAATGGAGACTATGTCCAAATATTTCAACAGTCCCTCTCACAGGTAAGATGGGCTGTGGACATTAATCGGGTGGAGGTGACAAGAGGAGTTGGGCCAATACTATGCTCTGATATCATGTTGAATCCATAAAACCGTGGTGTTGAGATACACAGGTCTAAGGTCATAAGTACATGAATCACAACTCATTTAACTAATACGGGACTATTGTCCAAAGAGGATTATACCCAAATATTCCAACAACCTCTCTAACATAAGACAAGATTTGTATGGTCGATAACACGCTTGTTATTCTATGTTATCTAAAAATATATATATGATTTGATTTCTACGTATTAAAGCATAAAAATCAAACCCATTTATGAATTATTTTAAAATAAATGTCAAGCGAACAACAGGTGTATTCAATACTTAACGCATGAAGTTTAAATGCATCTATTTAGATATAAATATGTTTTGATCTGCACCCTTTCAGATATTCAATTTTAAATTGGATATTTGTTGATTCTTTGCTACAACTTGTAAGTTCGGGTTTGATTCGTCTGAAGGGAGACGGGGTGCCGTTTGCGGCCACGCAACTACTAAAGCACGGCCGACACACGCCATCAGCAGCATCAACGGATTTGAAACCGGCAGTCCAAAACAATGGACCTCGGATAAGAGATATGGCGTTTATTGTGAACTTTTTTTTAAAAAAAAAATAAGGTGGAGAAGTATGGCATATAAACTACTAGAGGAGCATGTAAAGTGTGCATTCTATTACAAGGGAAACTTATTTTGGGGACAAGAATTATTATTGGACGCCTATGTAAAAAACAACATTATTATTGGACTTAGGACAAAAAAAAGGTTCAATAAAATTTCATCTAATGGTGAGATGATGGAGTGAGAACATTCCTTTCCTTTGGAAAGGGGTGCACTCTCCCTACTTCCCATTAGATGTTGTGCCAAAAAAAAAGGACAAAAAAAAGTTTGGTTTGCATAAATATCTCTATAAATATCGGTTATCTCAAATATATCTTTTGAGGATGACATATCTTGCCAGCCCATTAGTACTCGTCCATCCGGCTCATTACAGGGGTCCAACCCTCCAAGCCCGTTATGATGCATGCCAACTCAGAACACCCCCAATCCCAATGCAAGTTCGGCACAAGTCCCATACCCGCATGCACCTTCCCCGTCAGCGGCCATGGTGCACGTCTATCGCAGAGCATTAATCACAAATCACGCACTAGTCAGATGACGAGGGGAGGGCGCCACCTACGTCACTCTCCCAGATAGCACAACCCCACGCCCTCTTCTGTGAACCATGCCGCATTAATGGCCAGCAAGCCCTACCGCATTAATGGTCGAGCTGCCCCATTGGCAGGGGGAGAGGGCAAGTCAACGCCCGTGCCTCCCTGCCTCGTCAGGCACGCAAGTTGGGCGACTCATGTCTCCTCCGGCCATGATAACCCAATGATTAACCCCTCGACGATGGTATAAATAGGATTCTGGCCCAACGGCCAAGAGGTATGCAACTCCACCCTCTCGAGCCCGCTTTCTCTCTCCCTTACTTTGGCCCGCCTCTCCCTCTCTTCCCAAGAATTCACCTCATTTTTCGTTGTTGTCTGACTTGATCGTCGGAGGATTGTCTCCTGGGATAGCTCCCATGACTTCTTCTAACCCTTCGTTGGTGACTACAGATCCCTCTCCGATAGAACTCTCCTTCCCAACCAAACAAAACATTGGAGGTGTGGATCGTGAATTGGCAACCATTTCTTGACTGCTACACCTTTCATTTGAGTATATTATCAAAAATATCCTCCAAATATGCCGAATGGTTGCAGTTATACCCATGCGGTTTACTGCCATCCATGTTGGACGAATATTTTAGGAAATATTCTACAACATATATCAGGGTATATGAAATACCCAAAATACCCCGACTGTTATTGAGAGAGAGAGAGAGGAGGGGGTGTCGGTCAAGGGCCTCCCCCTTCGGCGGCCGTCCCCCTCCTCACCGGAACCCCACCCTCCACATTGGAACCCCCCTCCCTGCCCTGTCCTCGCTCTCTCTCTTCTCCAGGTCTCTCTCTCGCCCTCTCCCTGTCACCCCACCCTAGTGGGTGGGTGTGACGACATTGAAGAGGGAGGCACCCTCTAGCGATGTCCCCCGTCTCTCTTGCGCTCCCCCCCTCTCTCTCTCTGCTTGGTGCCCTCTCTATCTCTCCCCTAGTGACTCACCCAATGGCATCCAGGTCCGCCCCCTCCACCTCTGCTCTTCGCTTCTCGTCGACAGAATTGGATCACATGGCAGAGCAAAGGACCTTTGCTCTTCGTGCCATGCTAGAAACCCCCCTCAGTCATGGCGCTACTCTCTCCTTCGGCCTAGAGGAGGAGCCCCACGTCATCGATGCCCCGCCGACCCCCACGCCGACTACCTTCACCCCTCCCATCGCCCCACGTCACCAACACCTTGCAACCCCCTCTCCTGGCCACCCCCTGCTCAACCCTAGGGTATCCATTGGTAGGGGAGAAAGAGAGAGACACACACAGAGAGAGAGAGAGAGAGAGAGAGAGAGAGAGAATCAGATGAGGACCATTGTCTATTGTTGTCATCATCCTCTCTTCCATCTTCCCATACAACATCTCTTTGCGATAAGAAACCAGTTGGTAGATGCTAAGTTGTGTTTATATGCACGTTAATCTGAGGACGATAAATAGAGTCCTTCAAAGATGCCTCCGAGGGAGGCTCGTTAAGGAGAGGGATGAAGGGTGATGACGCCAGCCAATCCGCCATCATCTAAAAATAAAAATGCCACGAAAAAATAAAAGATAACACGTTACTCTGATACCAATGTTGATCACCTCGGAGTATATACAATTTGAATGCGAGACATGTCTTTTTAATGGAAGTGAAAGATACACATAGTAGTGCGGAGGTGACAAGATAGGCTAACAAAGTCACCCCAAGGTTATCTATACTTCAAATCCCAAGGGCAACGATGATGACTCTTTGGAGAAGTAGCTGAGACAAATGCGAAATGCTACAACTTCACTTTCACCATACAGAGTGTGACATCCTCGTCAGGGTACTATGCTCCTCTCTCTTGTCTATGCAGCTCAGAGGGAACAAAAGAAGGGAGAAGGGGAGAGAGAAAGAGAGGGGTGTCTGTGGCTGCCCTCTTGCAATTCTCTCTCACGCATAGGGAAAGTCTCTCTTAGGGTTTCACATTACTCTATCTTCTCTTCTCTTGGACCACACACTCATGTAACCTAGTGGGAGAGGGAGAACTACGATGATAGGAGGGAGAGGCCGAGTGCGAGAGGGAGGAAGGTTTCCTTCAGGGTTTAGCTGCATGAGAATCGCATGTCAAGTGGAATTCCATGCAAGGGCAGTGGCTGCTGCAGCGTGCATGCGCATGTGATCTACGTTCCTCGTACAAGGTTGCCCTAATGGGAGTCCTATATCTAAATGGGCCCGACCCATATTCTATCAACACCATCTAATATTCACAATGGTTGTCATGCATTTAAGAAGTGGTTCCATCCTCGTTCCTTATTGCAAGTCTTTTTCTCCCATGAAAGGATAAACTTTACTTCGCAAAAGACCATGCACCAAAAAGTAATGCTATGAAATTTAATTAATTTAAGGACGCGTTTGGTATTAATTCTGAAGAAGATTCCAATCATTGGAATCCCCGACAGAGTTTAAGAGAAATCAAATGCGTTCCACTAATCTTGGTTTGCATGAGCATTTCAAAATCTGAGGAGAGAGAGGGTAGACACAATATCATGTCCCGCCCATTTCGCCAAGCAGCTCACTGAGACCTGCTTCGGGTGCCCTCCCGACAGATTTCAAATGTCATTTACCATGTTGACCTTGTCCCTGTTTCTCCCTTCTCCCCTCTTCTTCGGTTGCAACTGCGGATGTCGTGGCCAACCTCAGACATCATCGCCACCTGTAGAAGCCCACCTTGGGCTCCTTTGTCAGAGTCGAAAGTGGCGGATGCTACTGATGTGGCCATCGTCGTCCTCCACAGCCCTTTCTGTTACCCCACCCTATAGTTGCGGACACCGGCGCCAACCCCCTTTCGACGCCTTACCCACGCCGTTCAGCGTCTCGTCCGCTCCACCACGCGTAGAAGCCCTAACACTAACGTCGTCGGCACAGTTGGTCGTGACGACCGTCGCCGAAGCCTAGGCTCGCGATTGCCCCCCCACCCCCACCATGTTGATGCCGTCACCTTGCCCCACCTTCGCCATCATCGTAAGCCGCAGTATGGCCTTCTTCTTCTCTTCTCCGATGTGCAAATCCTACTACGTTGCCACGGTTTTGAAGCTACAATGTTGCGATGGAAATGAACAGTGTTTTGGCCAAATTCCCGAACACTGCTCACCCCGTTCAAAAGAGATGAAGGGTAAAACTATCATATTAAATATTAACCCCTCACATTCGATCCCATCTACCATCCGTTAACAAATGAGATTTTTCAACAGTAACTATTTTTTTAAAATCTCTCTCTTTGTCAGAGTCTGTACGACAGTGAGATTTTTGAAAATCCCTCTTTCTCATAATTGATACCAAACGTAGCCTAAGAGTTCTTTTACATATCAAGTAGGGGAGAGAGACAAAATAGGGGGAAAAGGTGAGATGAAACAAATAACGCTGAATTTGGTGGTCTAGTTCTGGCAAGTGGGATTACTTGTACACATGTTTTAAGAGATCACTGCCATTAACTAATCGAGTAACATCATAAGAACAATGATGACTTATATCAGATGAACAATAAAATTGAGTTGAAGATATATGATAGGAGCTCCCAACAGGTACATCAAGAGTTTTTTGGGCCCCTATATTTTTTTGAGGCTAGTAAATTCCTCTCTCCATAAATTTTTTAATTTGGATTCCAAATTGTAGATTTTCCATTCTGGAGACCTAAGCTCCATTTCTAACACAACTTTCAAACTAATAAGTTGGTACATCAAATCCACGGTAGTACAGTGAACATCATCCACTCAAGCAAAAAATCCAGATGACCTATCTTCCTACAACATCGTCAAAAAAAATTGATCTAATGTTGACAAAAACAGACATAAACAATTTAAACGAATAATTGATATTAGGACTCTCAATGGGTAACGCCGGCCTAACATGCCCGCGGGGATGACCCGATTTTAGATCCAACCGTCAAGTTATTTTCGGCCCACAGGCTCTTAGGGCGTATTTGAAAAGGATTTAGGAGAGGGATTTTGAGCTCTCAAGTCATTGGAATCCCTCCTCCAAAAGTTTTTCTCAATGTCCCATCAACTTTTACCGTACGACGGGTTTCAAGATTTAGAGAGATATAAGGATAAAGGGAATAGAACTGAAAATTCTCCTAAAACTACTTAAAAGGTATTTTTCTCTCTCTAATGGATTTTGAGAGATTTTGAAAAAAATCCCTCCACTCTCAATCTTTTCCAAATGTGCCCTTAGTCGGGCCTAAAAGGTTGACCCAACTAGACTCACGGGTCAGACGCGGGTTTGACTTCGGCCCGCTCTTTTCTTTCTCTCTTCATTTTTTTATTTTATTTGATTAAAAATTAAAAATATCTTATTTTATTTAATTAAAATATTAGAAACTTTCTTTTCAAATAAATTGATATTTAAAACTCTAATTAATTTAGTGAAATAGTAACTTTTATATTATCATATATATTATTTTTTATTTAATTTGTTGGACCAAGTCAGGCCATGTCAAAGTCAGGTCAAGTCATTCCCAATTGGACCCGGCCCAGTAAAACCAAACCGAGCCTAAGTTGTGCTTGGGCTTTAACGTTGATGAGTCTGATCCGAGTTAGGCCAACCTAAGCTCGATCAAAGCCTAATCCATTGACACAAGTTGAGGAGAATATGTGATGTTTGATATCGAGATAAAAGTTGAGGAGAATAGGTGCAAGTCATTCTAGGATAATTTATGTCTAGTCTTATTCTCAAATACGTTTGATACACAAGGGGTGAAATGGAGTTAGAAAAATGGGGATAAGTCATTCCAACAAAAGATTGTAATGACTTATCTTCGTTTCCAACCCTAAAATCGTGATTAACCCTATTTCCCTTAACTCAGCTTATCCCCGCTCATTTTAACTATACCAAACGTAGAATGGGGTTAGAGCGGAGATATCCCCGCGCTAACCCGATACCAAACGGCCCCTAAGTGATATGTCGTACTTAGCGGTGCCGGTGTGCTTAGCGGTGGTGTCAGCATTGCTGCCGGTTGAGGGCGGCATGTAAGGTTTCACACAGCACCTACGGGCTACGCAGCGGATAACAAAAATTCATTTGCCCGATCCCGGTGTTGTGGAAAGCTTAATCTGTGCTCTAATCGGTATTTCTAATACCTTAATTACGGGTTGCGTGTTTCACCTTGTGCGAAACGACGCTGTCCGCTAAGCCCGATGCAGAAAAACTGAGCCGCACAACAGTACGGCCTCTAGAGACGATCCACACGGACCCTTGCGCAGCGACGGTACCTCCCCGGCACGACTATCCCCGACTCTATCACCTTCTAGAGAGAGAGAGAGCAAGAGGGAGAAAGGGGGAGACTAATCCTCTCCCTTAAGCTTAATGCTTGGTTAGCTTAAGGAAAGGAAAGAAGAAGCTCGAATGAGCTTCACGTAGGATCTATATATAGAGTTTAGGCTTTTTAGAAAATGATTCCAAAAGACCGAAACTGTATATAAGTCCTATCTATTATTATACATATGTATTAAGCTCCATTTACACTCCTTTCCAAAAGGAATTAAAAGTAACTAATACATACACTTGTATAACAATAATCTGTCACCCAAGAATCCATTGTGTGTGATCCTCTAGGCCCATAGTCACTCTAGTTTAAGGCCCATTAACTTCTAATTCTCAATTAGAAGTAAATTAAACGTATTATTCGCTTCTACTAGAGCCGAATAATAGTTTAATTTATTCCGAACCTTCGATCACGTTGGGTCAAGTAAATCCGCGTGATCCTAGAGGACGCCGGGTTTAAACCAACTTGTCTGGTACCTGTAAATCTACAGTTACCGCATCGATATAATCCCTCGCTCCTTCTATGAGTCTGGTCCGATCGAGGGTATGGTTTCTGTCAAACCCCATGATCGTGCCATTTGACTATGACCTCTTTAAAGTGTATGACATCCGTTCTAAACGAACTCACACGACCCTGGCCAGGGATTTAACGGAGCGTCAATGTCATGACCCATTAACTGTCTGATATATACCCGACAGTGAGCGATCCCTTCTTGACCATTGACGATCTTCAGACGTATCCTGAAGTGGTTAATGACTCGACAACTCATGACTTATGGTTAAAGTCACTTAGCCAAATAATTAAACCATTCCAGTCCTCGTATAAGATCCGATCAATGTCTCAGGTCAAAGGACCAACGATGCTACTGAGACCGTTGGATCTTCAGTTGACATTAGGTATAATCAACCATCTGAAGATCCAATAGTGAAGCAGTTCAGTGCACATCCTCCAAGGACATACACCTACACATATGTGTTGGTGCCCCGCACCAATGACCATGAGACTGGTCACTGACACATCATGTGTACTGGTTTAATAGGTAATCAAAGTCCCCGAGTGATTACCCTCCAACCAGGAACAATTTAAGGTATGTGTTCATGTAAAGTAAGTCTCATGTTCGAGATCTCATCTCGAGCCGACTTTACAACCACATATCCTAGGGACAACGTAAAGTAACACAATCGCATATTTACGCTCAAACACCACTTTATTAATGAACAAGATCGTACAACAATTGGGCCTACCCGACCCAAAATTGGCCTGTAGCACACTAACACTAACACGGCAACGTCCTCGTCGTCATGGTATGTAACGACCCGAGAATCCGATTACCGGGAAGGCCCGATAACCCGAGATTCGTACCGCCACCCACGAGTCCGAAGACTCGGAAGGGTTAAAAGGATGGTGTGGAAACTACATAAGCATCACAGATAATTGCAGAAATTAAACAGTTATAATATTAAGCAGGAAATAAATTAACAATTTACATGGTCCACAATAAAGAACAATAATAACAGCAGTCCACGACTAGTACAGTGACAAGAAAGAAAAGTACAGCTACACGGGGCATCCCCCGGCTCTGACCTCTGGCACTACCTCTGGGCACCCGCACCACGCTGCGCTCCTGACGCGCTCCCCGAAGGTGGCGCCTCACCTGAAACACGGTGAAAACACGCAGGGAATGAGTCTCAGAACAAGACTCAGTAGGGATCACTCGAACCCTACCTCAAAAACGAGAAACCACTACTCTAGCGGTAGGAAAGTACCTCGGAAAGGAAAGCCCTGTACTCTACAGAACTAGACCCTACGGCACGTAAACCAACACACGTGCCACGGTACGAGAAGACCGAAACTCAACGGTCGAACCGTCAAAACCCGAAGGTCGGAAACACACGACTGACAGTCTAACACTCCGTACTCGACAGGAGTACCACCCACAAGAAGCACAGCCGGTAGCGTCCCCTGACGTCTTACACCGCACCGCAGGTGAACCGCCTGACGTGGTAGGTCCTACCCGAGGCGCAAACACCGTACAAGTAACCACAAACAAGTAACTAGCTGGGGTCACGCCCGTCGACGTGGGTCCAACCGCCCCCAACCACGTATGCACACACAGACCTTGCGTCACTAGGTCTGGTCCTCTGACCGGTTTTCCCCCGTAGCCGGACTCTGGCTACCGACGAGGGGCCTGCGGTAACCGATCCACAAACCGTCTCGAAAGGTGGGTGCCCGTACACCACTCCCAGGTGAGACCAGCACCTCGTACTGGTGGGCTACGACTAGTGGAGGGTCACTGAAGGAGTAGACTCTCGAGTCAACAGAAAACAACGTCCGAAACCGACAACGTGTGGGAATCACCCCACGCACCAGCTCCGTCAAACGGGGCCACGGTCGGAGAAAAACGGACGCACCGCCCACGGCCAAACTCATGACCAAGGCAAACGGAACCTCCGGACACCAGAGACACGGTCACGGAACTCCACGGGGTGCCCGGGACGCACACACGGCCCAAGGGGAACACCCAACAACGAACCAAATCGCGCTAGGGATACCTAGCGCGACAGGGCATGTCGCGCTAGGGTCCCCTAGCGCAACAAGGGTTGTCGCGCTATGGCCCCATAGCGCGACACGGACCATCGCGCTAGGTAACCCTAGCGCGACAGGGACCATCGCGCTAGGTCCTCCTAGCGCGACAAGGACGATCGCGCTAGGGCCCCATAGCGCGACACGAACCGCCAAACTGTTCATCTTCTCCGATGAACGCGCTCGGTCGGGGCAGCGCGACCTCCAAGAACGCGCTACTGGAGTATAGCGCGTTCTCAGTCCGCGGCCGAAAACGGTAAGAACGCCCAAAAATTCCAACCACGCCCTCATACCTCCATAGGAGAGGGGGAAAACGAAAGGGAAGACCCCTGGGGACCCCTAGCATGATTCTAGGCCCTCAAAACACGAATCCATGCATTGAATCCATAGATCGGGCGAGCTCTCCCCAAATCATGGAAAAACCCAAAAACGCTCAAATGATCCCCTCTCGGCCTCCCCGCGGCATATAAATCACGGAAAAGAACGGCATGAGGCTAAGGAACGTCACCCTACCTCGATGGAGCGAATGCTCCGCCGGATCGATCACGAATCACGAAGAATGCTCGAAGCTTCACGAACTCCCCACGCTTCCCACGCTCGCCGCACGCCCACGAGATCGCCTCACCGTCGCCCACGCGTCCGCGCCGTCGCCCCGCCGCCGTCCGTAGCCGGAGAGGGGCTCGCCGCGTCCGAATGGGAGAGAGGGAGAGAGAGGGGGCTCACGGTCGCGAGAGAGAGGGAGAGGAAGAAGAAAGAGAAAAGGGAAAAAGAAAAGAAAAAGGATTAGGATTTATAGAAAATCTGAATTTTCAGAAAAATACCAAAAAATAGAAAAATACATTTCTGGAATCCTCGGAACGCACCGATCGCAACGGTACCACTCGTGCCTGGGGGAACTTCCCGGTTCGCCCGCAGCGAGCTTCCGAAGGAAAAGCCGAAACACACACCGGGAATCGGTAAACACACGCGGAAAAGCCGCGGAACGCCTCCGGGCCTCCGAAACGACTCCGGATCGCGCCGACCCGAACACGAAAGATGTCCAAAACGAAATTTCGGACACAACAGAGCTGGATGCTCCGAAAACCAGATCCGGGACCCACGAAGAAGGATCCGTGTAACGACCCGAGAATCCGATTACCGGGAAGGCCCGATAACCCGAGACTCGTACCGCCACCCACGAGTCCGAAGACTCGGGAGGGTTAAAAGGATGGTGTGGAAACTACATAAGCATCACAGATAATTGCAAAAATTAAACAGTTATAATATTAAGCAGGAAATAAATTAACAATTTACATGGTCCACAATAAAATAACAACAACAGCAACAGTAGTCCACGACTAGTACAGTGACAAGAAAGAAAAGTACAGCTACACGGGGCATCCCCGGCTCTGACCTCTGGCACTACCTCTGGGCACCCGCACCACGCTGCGCTCCTGACGCGCTCCCCGAAGGTGGCGCCTCACCTGAAACACGGTGAAAACACGCAGGGAATGAGTCTCAGAACAAGACTCAGTAGGGATCACTCGAACCCTACCTCGAAAAACGAGAAACCACTACTCTAGCGGTAGGAAAGTACCTCGGAAAGGAAAGCCCTGTACTCTACAGAACTAGACCCTACGGCACGCAAACCGACACACGTGCCACGGTACGAGAAGACCGAAACTCAACGGTCGAACCGTCAAAACCCGAAGGTCGGAAACACACGACTGACAGTCTAACACTCCGTACTCGACAGGAGTACCACCCACTAGAAGCACAGCCGGTAGCGTCCCCTGACGTCTTACACCGCACCGCAGGTGAACCGCCTGACGTGGTAGGTCCTACCCGAGGCGCAAACACCGTACAAGTAACCACAAACAAGTAACTAGCTGGGGTCACGCCCGTCGACGTGGGTCCAACCGCCCCCAACCACGTGTGCACACACAGACCTTGCGTCACTAGGTCTGGTCCTCTGACCGGTTTTCCCCCGTAGCCGGACTCTGGCTACCGACGAGGGGCCTACGGTAACCGGTCCACAAACCGTCTCGAAAGGTGGGTGCCCGTACACCACTCCCAGGTGAGACCAGCACCTCGTACTGGTGGGCTACGACTAGTGGAGGGTCACTGAAGGAGTAGACTCTCGAGTCAACGGAAAACAACGTCCGAAACCGACAACGTGTGGGAATCACCCCACGCACCAGCTCCGTCAAACGGGGCCACGGTCGGAGAAAAACGGACGCACCGCCCACGGCCAAACTCATGACCAAGGCAAACGGAACCTCCGGACACCAAAGACACGGTCACGGAACTCCACGGGGTGCCCGGGACGCACACACGGCCCAAGGGGAACACCCAACAACGAACCAAATCGCGCTAGGGATACCTAGCGCGACAGGGCATGTCGCGCTAGGGTCCCCTAGCGCAACAAGGGTTGTCGCGCTATGGCCCCATAGCGCGACACGGACCATCGCGCTAGGGATACCTAGCGCGACAGGGACCATCGCGCTAGGTCCTCCTAGCGCGACAATGATGATCGCGCTAGGGCCCCATAGCGCGACACGAACCGCCAAACTGTTCATCTTCTCCGATGAACGCGCTCGGTCGGGGCAGCGCGACCTCCAAGAACGCGCTACTGGAGTATAGCGCGTTCTCAGTCCGCGGCCGAAAACGGTAAGAACGCCCAAAAATTCTAACCACGCCCCCATACCTCCATAGGAGAGGGGGAAAACAAAGGGGAAGACCCCTGGGGACCCCTAGCATGATTCTAGGCCCTCAAAACACGAATCCATGCATTGAATCCATAGATCGGGCGAGCTCTCCCCAAATCATGGAAAAACCCAAAAACGCTCAAATGATCCCCTCTCGGCCTCCCCGCGGCCTATAAATCACGGAAAAGAACGGCATGAGGCTAAGGAACGTCACCCTACCTCAATGGAGCGAATGCTCCGCCGGATCGATCACGAATCACGAAGAATGCTCGAAGCTTCACGAACTCCCCACGCTTCCCACGCTCGCCGCACGCCCACGAGATCGCCTCACCGTCGCCCACGCGTCCGCGCCGTCGCCCCGCCGCCGTCCGTAGCCGGAGAGGGGCTCGCCGCGTCCGAATGGGAGAGAGGGAGAGAGAGGGGGCTCACGGTCGCGAGAGAGAGGGAGAGGAAGAAGAAAGAGAAAAGGGAAAAAGAAAAGAAAAAGGATTAGGATTTATAGAAAATCCGAATTTTCGGAAAAATACCGAAAAATAGAAAAATACATTTCTGGAATCCTCGGAACGCACCGATCGCAACGGTACCACTCGTGCCCGGGTGAACGGCCCAGTTAACCCGCAGCGAGCGTCCGAAGGAAAAGCCGAAACACACACCGGGAATCGGAAAACACACGCGGAAAAGCCGCGGAACGCCTCCGGGCCTCCGAAACGACTCCGGATCGCGCCGATCCGAACACGAAAGATGTCCGAAACGAAATTTCGGACACAACAGAGCTGGACGCTCCGAAAACCAGATCCGGGACCCACGAAGAAGGATCCGAAAGGTCCGGGATATTACAGCCCTCCCCCCTTAAGGAATTTCGTCCTCGAAATTGAGAACAACCAAGGGGAAAGAAGAGGAAGACTCACTCAAACAGATACGGGAACTGCTGACGCATCTCGTCCTCACGTTCCCACGAAGCCTCACCACCAGAGTGTCGTTGCCACACGACCTTTACCAAGGGAATGACCTTGTTCCGCAGGCGCTGCTCTCGCCTATCCTCCACGCGGATCGGAAACTCTGGGAGAGAAAGATCTGGAGTCACCTCAGGCCAAACAGAAAACTCGAGCACATGAGAGTCATCGGGCATATACTTCCGCAACATCGAGACGTGGAACACGTCATGCACCGACGCCAACTCAGGAGGTAACTGCAACCGGTAAGCAACCTCACCGATGCGTTCCACAATCGCGAAAGGACCAATATAGCGGGGACTCAGCTTCCCACGCCGTCCAAAACGCATCACCCCCTTCATCGGAGAAACTCTCAAGAACACATGATCGCCCACGGCGAACTCGAGAGGCTGCCGCCTACGGTCAGCATAGCTCTTCTGCCGACTCTGGGCCGCCAACATGTTCTGACGAACCAGGTGCACAACATCCACACATTGCTGCACCAACTCCGGTCCCGTCAAAACACGCTCACCCACCTCAAACCAATCAAGTGGAGTCCGACAAGGACGCCCATACAGAGCCTCATAGGGAGCCATGCCGATGCTCGAATGATAGCTGTTGTTATAGGCAAACTCCACCAACGGTAGGTGATGAATCCAACTCCCCTGCCACTCCAGGCAGCAGGATCTCAGCATGTCCTCCAAAGTCTGAATGGTCCTCTCAGACTGACCATCTGACTGTGGATGATACGCCGAGCTAAATGCCAACTCCGTGCCAAGAGCTCGCTGGAAACTCCTCCAGAATCCAGAAGTGAAGCGCGGATCCCGATCCGACACGATCGAAATGGGAACCCCATGCAACGGCACGATCCGCTCCACATACAGACGAGCCAACCTGGACACGCTCCAGCTGACCTTGACCGGTAACAATCGAGTCACCTTCGTCAGCCGATCCACCAGTAACCAAATACTGTCCTGCCCACTCGGGGTCCTTGGCAACCCCACCACAAAATCTGTGGTCACATGGTCCCACTTCCAAGCAGGAACATCCAAGGGCTGGAGAGTACCTCCTGGTCGCTGATGCTCCGCCTTCACCTGCTGACAGATCAGGCACCTGGCCACAAATTCGGCGACATCTCTCTTCATGCCAGGCCACCAAAACTGCCTCCGCAAGTTCCGATACATCTTCGTCGCACCCGGGTGTACAGTGTACCTGCTCCCATGAGCCTCGCGTAACACCGCACGACGAACCTGCTCCTCCGCTGGGACGTACAACCTGCCACGAAACCTCGCAGCACCGTCCTCGCCGAGCTCTACGTCAGCCATCGCAAGAATCCGGGGCAACTCAGGGTCCGCATGCTGAGCCTCTGTCACCTGACGACGGATAGCAGGAGTGACAGTCAGACTCGCAAGCACTGCCAACCCTCGCTCCTGGGGAATCTTGAGCCTGAAAGATACCTCGGGCACTTGTTCCCAGAGCCTCCACTTCCTCAACATCAAGGTACTGACCGCCACCTTCCGACTCAAGGCATCGGCGACGACATTCATCCTGCCCGGCTGATAAGACAGGGTGAAGTCATAGTCCTTCATGAACTCCATCCAACGCCTCTGTCTGAGGTTCAGATCTCTCTGCGAGAACACATACCTCAAACTCTGATGGTCAGTGAACACCTCGAACTTCTCACCGTACAGATAATGCCTCCAGATCTTCAGCGCGAAGATCACCGCCGCCAACTCAAGATCATGGGTAGGGTAGTTCTCCTCATGGGGCTTTAGCTGCCGAGATGCATAAGCCACCACTCTACCATGCTGCATCAGAACAGCACCCAGTCCAACGCCGGAAGCATCTGTACACACCACAAAACCTCCCGATCCAGAAGGCAAAACCAACACCGGAGCCGAGGTGAGCAACCTCTTCAGTTCACTGAAGCTCTGCTCACACTCCTCGGACCAAACGAAAGGCACATCCTTCCGCGTGAGCCTCGTCATCGGGGTCGCAATGCGGGAAAAATCCTGGATAAACCGGCGATAATACCCCGCAAGCCCCAAGAAACTCCGGATCTCCGTCACCGACCTCGGCCTCGGCCATTGCATCACAGCCTCGACCTTGGCGGGATCCACGGAAATGCCATCACCAGAAATCACGTGCCCCAGAAAGTGCACCTCGCTGAGCCAAAACTCGCACTTGCTGAGCTTCGCATACAACTGGTGATCTCGCAACGTCTGCAGCACCACACCCAAATGGTACGCATGCTCCTCAGCAGACCGCGAATAAACAAGGATGTCATCCACGAAGATGACCACGAACTGGTCCAAATACGGATGAAACACCCTCTGCATCAAGTCCATGAAGGCTGCTGGGGCATTGGTGAGCCCAAACGGCATCACCAGAAACTCATAATGCCCGTACCTCGTACTGAATGCAGTCTTCTCCACATCGGACTCGCGAATTCTCAGCTGATAGTAACCGGACCGCAAATCAATCCGCGAGAACACTCGCGCAGACTGAAGCTGGTCGAACAAATCATCAATCCGCGGCAACGGATACTTGTTCTTAATGGTCACTTCATTCAGCTGCCGATAGTCAATGCATAGCCGCAGACTACCGTCCTTCTTCTTCACAAACAACACGGGCGCACCCCAAGGGGAAAAGCTCGGACGAATGTACCCCTTGGCCAACAGTTCCTGCAACTGCGCCCTCAACTCCCTCAACTCAGCGGGGGCCATACGGTAGGGAGCCTTCGCCAAAGGTCCCGTACCAGGTACAACCTCGATCACGAAATCGATCTCCCGCTGGGGAGGTAATCCAGGCAACTCCTCAGGAAAAACATCGGGAAACTCGCACACCACCGCAATGTCCTCGACATCCGGCTCCATCCGGTCAGACACAACCACAGACGCGAGAAAACCCTGACAACCTGAATCAAGCAATCGACGGGCTCGAATAGCAGAGATAAGGAATCGAGAAGAGGTGGAACGGATACCTTGGAAATAGAAGGTCCGCTTGCTCGGATGCTGGAAGTAGACCCTCTTCATCCACAATCCACCACCGCTCCATGAGTCTCGAGCCAATCCATGCCTAGAATCACGTCGTAATCCCGAAGCTGCAACGCATACAACCTGCCTGGCATACTCCGCCCATCGATCCACACCGGAACCTGGTCGAAGCAATACGGAGTGACCATAAAATCACCCGAAGGCAACTCCACTGCCAAATCACAGGACAACTGGGTCACCGGCTCCTCGACGCTCGACGCGAAATCCTCCGAAATAAACGAATGAGACGCGCCAGAATCAAATAAAACCCGAGCCGCACAACCCAAAATCTGAACGGTACCTTCCACGAGCTGCGACGCCACTGCCTCTGCCCTGGTCAAGTGCGTGATCTGGCCACGAGCCCTCTGCCTGCCTCCCACACTAGCTGACCTGGGTAGCGGCGGATACTGTCCCTGCTGCTGCTGCTGCTGGGGAACCTGCTGCTGCGGCGGCCTCTGAGGACAGTCACGCGCCATGTGCCCTGGCTGGTCACACCGAAAACAGATGATCGGCGCCGTGCACTGCCTGCCTGGGTGGGTCCCACCACACCGTGGACAAGGTCCTCGCGATCCACCCACTGATCCCTGACGCTGCAAAGGAATCGGCTGCTGTACACTGCCCGATGAAGCTTGCCCTTGATCCTTGTGCTTCTTCCGAAGACTCTTCTTCAAGAACTTCTTGATCTTCGAGCCGAAGGACGCAGATCCTGCCACTGACGCTGCCGGTGCCGGTACTCCTGAACCACCCGACGCATGCTGGAAGAAACCCTGCTGCTGGGTAGCCGACTGCTGGCTGCGACCTGACAAAGACTGCCCCTGGCTGATCGGTCCTCGAGTCCTCTGCATATCCATCTCCAAGGAAATCGCAACACGAGACGCTGTCTCTAGATCAGTGGCCCCATTCGCGATCAAATGGTGCCTCAGCTCCAACCTCAAGCCCTGCACAAACTGCGTCGTCCTCACCCTCTCATGCTCCATGATATGAGGTGCATACCGACCCAGCTCGACAAATCGGGCCCTATACTGCAACACGGACATGTCACCCTGCACCAGCTCCAGAAACTCCCGCATCCGCTGCGTAGCAACGACGTCTGGACAGTACGTACGCTCGAAAGCACTGACAAAGTCACCCCACTCGACCTGCTCAAGTGGACGAAACTGAAAGGACGTCTTCCACTCGGAAGACCACCACCTCCGAGCCGTACCCTGCAACTGGTTGTAGGCCAACCCCACTCTGTCCTCGGCAGTACTCTTCGCAGAACTGAACACCCGCTCCATCTCATCGAGCCAATCACGAGCCGCATCAGGGTCTGCCTGGCCGCTAAAGTAAGGTGGATGGAACTGCATGAAGTCCCTCACCGCTCGGCCTGGCCCACCCCTAGCTGACGAGCCCTCAACAGCCTCTCCGCCAAACTGCTGAGACATGAGATGGTACATGCCACGGAAGAAATCCTCGGCCCCCGGAGCCCTCGCAGCATCCGCGGCCTCGGTAGCTCCCGGAACTCTGCTATGCTCCTCCTGGTCCCTCTGGACCCCCTGCTGGATCTCCTGACCTCCAGCCGACTGCCCCTGCTGAGAGCGAGAACTCCTCCTCGGCGCCATCCTCGCTCCTGAAGCACAAGACAGAAAACACGGAAACGGCAATGTCAGAATAAAACACGCGGTGCCCAATGCCAGCGTCACATGTACATCATCGTTGTGGACTAGTGGACCAATACAATTACCTATGATTCTCATGTAATTCCACAACCGCGCTCTGATACCAGCTGTAACGACCCGAGAATCCGATTACCGGGAAGGCCCGATAACCCGAGACTCGTACCGCCACCCACGAGTCCGAAGACTCGGAAGGGTTAAAAGGATGGTGTGGAAACTACATAAGCATCACATATAATTGCAGAAATTAAACAGTTATAATATTAAGCAGGAAATAAATTAACAATTTACATGGTCCACAATAAATAACAACAACAGCAACAGTAGTCCACGACTAGTACAGTGACAAGAAAGAAAAGTACAGCTACACGGGGCATCCCCCGGCTCTGACCTCTGGCACTACCTCTGGGCACCCGCACCACGCTGCGCTCCTGACGCGCTCCCCGAAGGTGGCGCCTCACCTGAAACACGGTGAAAACACGCAGGGAATGAGTCTCAGAACAAGACTCAGTAGGGATCACTCGAACCCTACCTCGAAAAACGAGAAACCACTACTCTAGCGGTAGGAAAGTACCTCGGAAAGGAAAGCCCTGTACTCTACAGAACTAGACCCTACGGCACGCAAACCGACACACGTGCCACGGTACGAGAAGACCGAAACTCAACGGTCGAACCGTCAAAACCCGAAGGTCGGAAACACACGACTGACAGTCTAACACTCCGTACTCGACAGGAGTACCACCCACTAGAAGCACAGCCGGTAGCGTCCCCTGACGTCTTACACCGCACCGCAGGTGAACCGCCTGACGTGGTAGGTCCTACCCGAGGCGCAAACACCGTACAAGTAACCACAAACAAGTGACTAGCTGGGGTCACGCCCGTCGACGTGGGTCCAACCGCCCCCAACCACGTGTGCACACACAGACCTTGCGTCACTAGGTCTGGTCCTCTGACCGGTTTTCCCCCGTAGCCGGACTCTGGCTACCGACGAGGGGCCTACGGTAACCGGTCCACAAACCGTCTCGAAAGGTGGGTGCCCGTACACCACTCCCAGGTGAGACCAGCACCTCGTACTGGTGGGCTACGACTAGTGGAGGGTCACTGAAGGAGTAGACTCTCGAGTCAACGGAAAACAACGTCCGAAACCGACAACGTGTGGGAATCACCCCACGCACCAGCTCCGTCAAACGGGGCCACGGTCGGAGAAAAACAGACGCACCGCCCACGGCCAAACTCATGACCAAGGCAAACGGACCTCCGGACACCAAAGACACGGTCACGGAACTCCACGGGGTGCCCGGGACGCACACACGGCCCAAGGGGAACACCCAACAACGAACCAAATCGCGCTAGGGATACCTAGCGCGACAGGGCATGTCGCGCTAGGGTCCCCTAGCGCAACAAGGGTTGTCGCGCTATGGCCCCATAGCGCGACACGGACCATCGCGCTAGGGATACCTAGCGCGACAGGGACCATCGCGCTAGGTCCTCCTAGCGCGACAATGATGATCGCGCTAGGGCCCCATAGCGCGACACGAACCGCCAAACTGTTCATCTTCTCCGATGAACGCGCTCGGTCGGGGCAGCGCGACCTCCAAGAACGCGCTACTGGAGTATAGCGCGTTCTCAGTCCGCGGCCGAAAACGGTAAGAACGCCCAAAAAATCCAACCACGCCCCCATACCTCCATAGGAGAGGGGGAAAACAAAGGGGAAGACCCCTGGGGACCCCTAGCATGATTCTAGGCCCTCAAAACACGAATCCATGCATTGAATCCATAGATCGGGCGAGCTCTCCCCAAATCATGGAAAAACCCAAAAACGCTCAAATGATCCCCTCTCGGCCTCCCCGCGGCCTATAAATCACGGAAAAGAACGGCATGAGGCTAAGGAACGTCACCCTACCTCAATGGAGCGAATGCTCCGCCGGATCGATCACGAATCACGAAGAATGCTCGAAGCTTCACGAACTCCCCACGCTTCCCACGCTCGCCGCACGCCCACGAGATCGCCTCACCGTCGCCCACGCGTCCGCGCCGTCGCCCCGCCGCCGTCCGTAGCCGGAGAGGGGCTCGCCGCGTCCGAATGGGAGAGAGGGAGAGAGAGGGGGCTCACGGTCGCGAGAGAGAGGAGAGGAAGAAGAAAGAGAAAAGGGAAAGAAAAGAAAAAGGATTAGGATTTATAGAAAATCCGAATTTTCGGAAAAATACCGAAAAATAGAAAAATACATTTCTGGAATCCTCGGAACGCACCGATCGCAACGGTACCACTCGTGCCCGGGTGAACGGCCCAGTTAACCCGCAGCGAGCGTCCGAAGGAAAAGCCGAAACACACACCGGGAATCGGAAAACACACGCGGAAAAGCCGCGGAACGCCTCCGGGCCTCCGAAACGACTCCGGATCGCGCCGATCCGAACACGAAAGATGTCCGAAACGAAATTTCGGACACAACAGAGCTGGACGCTCCGAAAACCAGATCCGGGACCCACGAAGAAGGATCCGAAAGGTCCGGGATATTACAGCCCTCCCCCCTTAAGGAATTTCGTCCTCGAAATTGAGAACAACCCAAGGGGAAAGAAGAGGAAGACTCACTCAAACAGATACGGGAACTGCTGACGCATCTCGTCCTCACGTTCCCACGAAGCCTCACCACCAGAGTGTCGTTGCCACACGACCTTTACCAAGGGAATGACCTTGTTCCGCAGGCGCTGCTCTCGCCTATCCTCCACGCGGATCGGAAACTCTGGGAGAGAAAGATCTGGAGTCACCTCAGGCCAAACAGAAAACTCGAGCACATGAGAGTCATCGGGCATATACTTCCGCAACATCGAGACGTGGAACACGTCATGCACCGACGCCAACTCAGGAGGTAACTGCAACCGGTAAGCAACCTCACCGATGCGTTCCACAATCGCGAAAGGACCAATGTAGCGGGGACTCAGCTTCCCACGCCGTCCAAAACGCATCACCCCCTTCATCGGAGAAACTCTCAAGAACACATGATCGCCCACGGCGAACTCGAGGGGCTGCCGCCTACGGTCAGCATAGCTCTTCTGCCGACTCTGGGCCGCCAACATGTTCTGACGAACCAGGTGCACAACATCCACACATTGCTGCACCAACTCCGGTCCCGTCAAAACACGCTCACCCACCTCAAACCAATCAAGTGGAGTCCGACAAGGACGCCCATACAATGCCTCATAGGAGCCATGCCGATGCTCGAATGATAGCTGTTGTTATAGGCAAACTCCACCAACGGTAGGTGATGAATCCAACTCCCCTGCCACTCCAGGCAGCAGGATCTCAGCATGTCCTCCAAAGTCTGAATGGTCCTCTCAGACTGACCATCTGACTGTGGATGATACGCCGAGCTAAATGCCAACTCCGTGCCAAGAGCTCGCTGGAAACTCCTCCAGAATCCAGAAGTGAAGCGCGGATCCCGATCCGACACGATCGAAATGGGAACCCCATGCAACGGAACGATCCGCTCCACATACAGACGAGCCAACCTGGACACGCTCCAGCTGACCTTGACCGGTAACAATCGAGTCACCTTCGTCAGCCGATCCACCAGCAACCAAATACTGTCCTGCCCACTCGGGGTCCTTGGCAACCCCACCACAAAATCTGTGGTCACATGGTCCCACTTCCAAGCAGGAACATCCAAGGGCTGGAGAGTACCTCCTGGTCGCTGATGCTCCGCCTTCACCTGCTGACAGATCAGGCACCTGGCCACAAATTCGGCGACATCTCTCTTCATGCCAGGCCACCAAAACTGCCTCCGCAAGTTCCGATACATCTTCGTCGCACCCGGGTGTACAGTGTACCTGCTCCCATGAGCCTCGCGTAACACCGCACGACGAACCTGCTCCTCCGCTGGGACGTACAACCTGCCACGAAACCTCGCAGCACCGTCCTCGCCGAGCTCCACATCAGCCATCGCAAGAATCCGGGGCAACTCAGGGTCCGCATGCTGAGCCTCTGTCACCTGACGACGGATAGCAGGAGTGACAGTCAGACTCGCAAGCACTGCCAACCCTCGCTCCTGGGGAATCTTGAGCCTGAAGGATACTTCGGGCACCTGTTCCCAGAGCCTCCACTTCCTCAGCATCAAGGTACTGACCGCCACCTTCCGACTCAAGGCATCGGCGACGACATTCATCCTGCCCGGCTGATAAGACAGGGTGAAGTCATAGTCCTTCATGAACTCCATCCAACGCCTTTGTCTGAGGTTCAGATCTCTCTGCGAGAACACATACCTCAAACTCTGATGGTCAGTGAACACCTCGAACTTCTCACCGTACAGATAATGCCTCCAGATCTTCAGCGCGAAGATCACCGCCGCCAACTCAAGATCATGGGTAGGGTAGTTCTCCTCATGGGGCTTTAGCTGCCGAGATGCATAAGCCACCACTCTACCATGCTGCATCAAAACAGCACCCAGTCCAACGCCGGAAGCATCTGTACACACCACAAAACCTCCCGATCCAGAAGGCAAAACCAACACCGGAGCCGAGGTGAGCAACCTCTTCAGTTCACTGAAGCTCTGCTCACACTCCTCGGACCAAACGAAAGGCACATCCTTCCGCGTGAGCCTCGTCATCGGGGTCGCAATGCGGGAAAAATCCTGGATAAACCGGCGATAATACCCCGCAAGCCCCAAGAAACTCCGGATCTCCGTCACCGACCTCGGCCTCGGCCACTGCATCACAGCCTCGACCTTGGCGGGATCCACGGAAATGCCATCACCAGAAATCACGTGCCCCAGAAAGTGCACCTCGCTGAGCCAAAACTCGCACTTGCTGAGCTTCGCATACAACTGGTGATCTCGCAACGTCTGCAGCACCACACCCAAATGGTACGCATGCTCCTCAGCAGACCTGCGAATAAACAAGGATGTCATCCACGAAGATGACCACGAACTGGTCCAAATACGGATGAACACCCTCTGCATCAAGTCCATGAAGGCTGCCGGGGCATTGGTGAGCCCAAACGGCATCACCAGAAACTCATAATGCCCGTACCTCGTACTGAATGCAGTCTTCTCCACATCGGACTCGCGAATTCTCAGCT
Source organism: Amorphophallus konjac (assembly GCA_022559845.1). Classification (NCBI taxonomy): domain Eukaryota; kingdom Viridiplantae; phylum Streptophyta; class Magnoliopsida; order Alismatales; family Araceae; genus Amorphophallus; species Amorphophallus konjac. The sequence goes on along the minus strand of JAHNEJ010002434.1, from coordinate 178,639 downwards.
GATAGTAACCGGACCGCAAATCAATCCGCGAGAACACTCGCGCAGACTGAAGTTGGTCGAACAAATCATCAATCCGCGGCAACGGATACTTGTTCTTAATGGTCACTTCATTCAGCTGCCGATAGTCAATGCATAGCCGCAGACTACCGTCCTTCTTCTTCACGAACAACACGGGCGCACCCCAAGGGGAAAAGCTCGGACGAATGTACCCCTTGGCCAACAGTTCCTGCAACTGCGCCCTCAACTCCCTCAGCTCAGCGGGGGCCATACGGTAGGGAGCCTTCGCCAAAGGTCCCGTACCAGGTACAACCTCGATCACGAAATCGATCTCCCGCTGGGGAGGTAATCCAGGCAACTCCTCAGGAAAAACATCGGGAAACTCGCACACCACCGCAATGTCCTCGACATCGGCTCCATCCGGTCAGACACAACCACAGACGCGAGAAAACCCTGACAACCTGAATCAAGCAATCGACGGGCTCGAATAGCAGAGATAAGGAATCGAGAAGAGGTGGAACGGATACCTTGGAAATAGAAGGTCCTCTTGCTCGGATGCTGGAAGTAGACCCTCTTCATCCCACAATCCACCACCGCTCCATGAGTCTCGAGCCAATCCATGCCTAGAATCACGTCGTAATCCCGAAGCTGCAACGCATACAACCTGCCTGGCATACTCCGCCCATCGATCCACACCGGAACCTGGTCGAAGCAATACGGAGTGACCATAAAGTCACCCGAAGGCAACTCCACTGCCAAATCACAGGACAACTGGGTCACCGGCTCCTCGACGCTCGACGCGAAATCCTCCGAAATAAACGAATGAGACGCGCCAGAATCAAATAAAACCCGAGCCGCACAACCCAAAATCTGAACGGTACCTTCCACGAGCTGCGACGCCACTGCCTCTGCCCTGGTCAAGTGCGTGATCTGGCCACGAGCCCTCTGCCTGCCTCCCACACTAGCTGACCTGGGTAGCGGCGGATACTGTCCCTGCTGCTGCTGCTGCCTGCTGCTGGGGAACCTGCTGCTGCTGAGGAAACTGCTGCTGCGGCGGTCTCTGAGGACAGTCACGCGCCATGTGCCCTGGCTGGTCACACCGAAAACAGATGATCGGCGCCGTGCACTGCCTGCCTGGGTGGGTCCCACCACACCGTGGACAAGGTCCTCGCGATCCACCCACTGATCCCTGACGCTGCAAAGGAATCGGCTGCTGTACACTGCCCGATGAAGCTTGCCCTTGATCCTTGTGCTTCTTCCGAAGACTCTTCTTCAAGAACTTCTTGATCTTCGAGCCGAAGGACGCAGATCCTGCCACTGACGCTGCCGGTGCCGGTACTCCTGAACCACCCGACGCATGCTGGAAGAAACCCTGCTGCTGGGTAGCCGACTGCTGGCTGCGACCTGACAAAGACTGTCCCTGGCTGATCGGTCCTCGAGTCCTCTGCATATCCATCTCCAAGGAAATCGCAACACGAGACGCCGTCTCTAGATCAGTGGCCCCATTCGCGATCAAATGGTGCCTCAGCTCCAACCTCAAGCCCTGCACAAACTGCGTGGTCCTCACCCTCTCATGCTCCATGATATGAGGTGCATACCGACCCAGCTCGACAAATCGGGCCCTATACTGCAACACGGACATGTCACCCTGCACCAGCTCCAGAAACTCCCGCATCCGCTGCGTAGCAACAACATCTGGACAGTACGTACGCTCGAAAGCACTGACAAAGTCATCCCACTCGACCTGCTCAAGTGGACGAAGCTGAAAGGACGTCTTCCACTCGGAAGACCACCACCTCCGAGCCGTACCCTGCAACTGGTTGTAGGCCAACACCACTCTGTCCTCGGCAGTACTCTTCGCAGAACTGAACACCCGCTCCATCTCATCGAGCCAATCACGAGCCGCATCAGGGTCTGCCTGGCCGCTAAAGTAAGGTGGATGGAACTGCATGAAGTCCCTCACTGCTCGGCCTGGCCCACCCCTAGCAACGAGCCCTCAGCAGCCTCTCCGCCAAACTGCTGAGACATGAGATGGTACATGCCACGGAAGAAATCCTCGGCCCCCGGAGCCCTCGCAGCATCCGCGGCCTCGGTAGCTCCCGGAACTCTGCTATGCTCCTCCTGGTCCCTCTGGACCCCCTGCTGGATCTCCTGACCTCCAGCCGACTGCCCCTGCTGAGAGCGAGAACTCCTCCTCGGCGCCATCCTCGCTCCTGAAGCACAAGACAGAAAACACGGAAACGGCAATGTCAGAATAAAACATGCGGTGCCCAATGCCAGCGTCACATGTACATCATCGTTGTGGACTAGTGGACCACTACAATTACCTATGATTCTCATGTAATTCCACAACCGCGCTCTGATACCAGCTGTAACGACCCGAGAATCCGATTACCGGGAAGGCCCGATAACCCGAGACTCGTACCGCCACCCACGAGTCCGAAGACTCGGAAGGGTTAAAAGGATGGTGTGGAAACTACATAAGCATCACAGATAATTGCAGAAATTAAACAGTTATAATATTAAGCAGGAAATAAATTAACAATTTACATGGTCCACAATAAAGAACAACAACAGCAACAGTAGTCCACGACTAGTACAGTGACAAGAAAGAAAAGTACAGCTACACGGGGCATCCCCCGGCTCTGACCTCTGGCACTACCTCTGGGCACCCGCACCACGCTGCGCTCCTGACGCGCTCCCCGAAGGTGGCGCCTCACCTGAAACACGGTGAAAACACGCAGGGAATGAGTCTCAGAACAAGACTCAGTAGGGATCACTCGAACCCTACCTCAAAAACGAGAAACCACTACTCTAGCGGTAGGAAAGTACCTCGGAAAGGAAAGCCCTGTACTCTACAGAACTAGACCCTACGGCACGCAAACCGACACACGTGCCACGGTACGAGAAGACCGAAACTCAACGGTCGAACCGTCAAAACCCGAAGGTCGGAAACACACGACTGACAGTCTAACACTCCGTACTCGACAGGAGTACCACCCACTAGAAGCACAGCCGGTAGCGTCCCCTGACGTCTTACACCGCACCGCAGGTGAACCGCCTGACGTGGTAGGTCCTACCCGAGGCGCAAACACCGTACAAGTAACCACAAACAAGTAACTAGCTGGGGTCACGCCCGTCGACGTGGGTCCAACCGCCCCCAACCACGTGTGCACACACAGACCTTGCGTCACTAGGTCTGGTCCTCTGACCGGTTTTCCCCCGTAGCCGGACTCTGGCTACCGACGAGGGGCCTACGGTAACCGGTCCACAAACCGTCTCGAAAGGTGGGTGCCCGTACACCACTCCCAGGTGAGACCAGCACCTCGTACTGGTGGGCTACGACTAGTGGAGGGTCACTGAAGGAGTAGACTCTCGAGTCAACGGAAAACAACGTCCGAAACCGACAACGTGTGGGAATCACCCCACGCACCAGCTCCGTCAAACGGGGCCACGGTCGGAGAAAAACGGACGCACCGCCCACGGCCAAACTCATGACCAAGGCAAACGGAACCTCCGGACACCAAAGACACGGTCACGGAACTCCACGGGGTGCCCGGGACGCACACACGGCCCAAGGGGAACACCCAACAACGAACCAAATCGCGCTAGGGATACCTAGCGCGACAGGGCATGTCGCGCTAGGATCCCCTAGCGTAACAAGGGTTGTCGCGCTATGGCCCCATAGCGCGACACGGACCATCGCGCTAGGTAACCCTAGCGCGACAGGGACCATCGCGCTAGGTCCTCCTAGCGCGACAAGGACGATCGCGCTAGGGCCCCATAGCGCGACACGAACCGCCAAACTGTTCATCTTCTCCGATGAACGCGCTCGGTCGGGGCAGCGCGACCTCCAAGAACGCGCTACTGGAGTATAGCGCGTTCTCAGTCCGCGGCCGAAAACGGTAAGAACGCCCAAAAATTCCAACCACGCCCCCATACCTCCATAGGAGAGGGGGAAAACGAAGGGGAAGACCCCTGGGGACCCCTAGCATGATTCTAGGCCCTCAAAACACGAATCCATGCATTGAATCCATAGATCGGGCGAGCTCTCCCCAAATCATGGAAAAACCCAAAAACGCTCAAATGATCCCCTCTCGGCCTCCCCGCGGCCTATAAATCACGGAAAAGAACGGCATGAGGCTAAGGAACGTCACCCTACCTCAATGGAGCGAATGCTCCGCCGGATCGATCACGAATCACGAAGAATGCTCGAAGCTTCACGAACTCCCCACGCTTCCCACGCTCGCCGCACGCCCACGCGTCCGCGCCGTCGCCCCGCCGCCGTCCGTAGCCGGAGAGGGGCTCGCCACGTCCGAATGGGAGAGAGGGAGAGAGAGGGGGCTCACGGTCGCGAGAGAGTGGGAGAGGAAAAAGAAAGAGAAAAGGGAAAAAGAAAAGAAAAAGGATTAGGATTTATAGAAAATCCGAATTTTCGGAAAAATACCGAAAAATAGAAAAATACATTTCTGGAATCCTCGGAACGCACCGATCGTAACGGTACCACTCGTGCCTGGGGGAACTGCCCGGTTCGCCCGCAGCGAGCTTCCGAAGGAAAAGCCGAAACACACACCGGGAATCGGAAAACACACGCGGAAAAGCCGCGGAACGCCTCCGGGCCTCCGAAACGACTCCGGATCGCGCCGACCCGAACACGAAAGATGTCCAAAACGAAATTTCGGACACAACAGAGCCAGACGCTCTGAAAACCAGATCCGGGACCCACGAAGAAGGATCCGAAAGGTCCGGGATATTACACGACCTGCTCAAGTGGACGAAGCTGAAAGGACGTCTTCCACTCGGAAGACCACCACCTCCGAGCCGTACCCTGCAACTGGTTGTAGGCCAACACCACTCTGTCCTCGGCAGTACTCTTCGCAGAACTGAACACCCGTTCCATCTCATCGAGCCAATCACGAGCCGCATCAGGGTCTGCCTGGCCGCTAAAGTAAGGTGGATGGAACTGCATGAAGTCCCTCACTGCTCGGCCTGGCCCACCCCTAGCAATCGAGCCCTCAGCAGCCTCTCCGCCAAACTGCTGAGACATGAGATGGTACATGCCACGGAAGAAATCCTCGGCTCCCGGAGCCCTCGCAGCATCCGCGGCCTTGGTAGCTCCCGGAACTCTGCTATGCTCCTCCTGGTCCCTCTGGACCCCCTGCTGGATCTCCTGACCTCCAGCCGACTGCCCCTGCTGAGAGCGAGAACTCCTCCTCGGCGCCATCCTCGCTCCTGAAGCACAAGACAGAAAACACGAAAACGGCAATGTCAGAATAAAACATGCGGTGCCCAATGCCAGCGTCACATGTACATCATCGTTGTGGACTAGTGGACCACTACAATTACCTATGATTCTCATGTAATTCCACAACCGCGCTCTGATACCAGCTGTAACGACCCGAGAATCCGATTACCGGGAAGGCCCGATAACCCGAGACTCGTACCGCCACCCACGAGTCCGAAGACTCGGAAGGGTTAAAAGGATGGTGTGGAAACTACATAAGCATCACAGATAATTGCAGAAATTAAACAGTTATAATATTAAGCAGGAAATAAATTAACAATTTACATGGTCCACAATAAAGAACAATAATAACAGCAGTCCACGACTAGTACAGTGACAAGAAAGAAAAGTACAGCTACACGGGGCATCCCCCGGCTCTGACCTCTGGCACTACCTCTGGGCACCCGCACCACGCTGCGCTCCTGACGCGCTCCCCGAAGGTGGCGCCTCACCTGAAACACGGTGAAAACACGCAGGGAATGAGTCTCAGAACAAGACTCAGTAGGGATCACTCGAACCCTACCTCAAAAACGAGAAACCACTACTCTAGCGGTAGGAAAGTACCTCGGAAAGGAAAGCCATGTACTCTACAGAACTAGACCCTACGGCACGCAAACCGACACACGTGCCACGGTACGAGAAGACCGAAACTCAACGGTCGAACCGTCAAAACCCGAAGGTCGGAAACACACGACTGACAGTCTAACACTCCGTACTCGACAGGAGTACCACCCACTAGAAGCACAGCCGGTAGCGTCCCCTGACGTCTTACACCGCACCGCAGGTGAACCGCCTGACGTGGTAGGTCCTACCCGAGGCGCAAACACCGAACAAGTAACCACAAACAAGTAACTAGCTGGGGTCACGCCCGTCGACGTGGGTCCAACCGCCCCCAACCACGTGTGCACACACAGACCTTGCGTCACTAGGTCTGGTCCTCTGACCGGTTTTCCCCCGTAGCCGGACTCTGGCTACCGACGAGGGGCCTACGGTAACCGGTCCACAAACCGTCTCGAAAGGTGGGTGCCCGTACACCACTCCCAGGTGAGACCAGCACCTCGTACTGGTGGGCTACGACTAGTGGAGGGTCACTAAAGGAGTAGACTCTCGAGTCAACGGAAAACAACGTCCGAAACCGACAACGTGTGGGAATCACCCCACGCACCAGCTCCGTCAAACGGGGCCACGGTCGGAGAAAAACGGACGCACCGCCCACGGCCAAACTCATGACCAAGGCAAACGGAACCTCCGGACACCAAAGACACGGTCACGGAACTCCACGGGGTGCCCGGGACGCACACACGGCCCAAGGGGAACACCCAACAACGAACCAAATCGCGCTAGGGATACCTAGCGCGACAGGGCATGTCGCGCTAGGGTCCCCTAGCGCAACAAGGGTTGTCGCGCTATGGCCCCATAGCGCGACACGGACCATCGCGCTAGGTAACCCTAGCGCGACAGGGACCATCGCGCTAGGTCCTCCTAGCGCGACAAGGACGATCGCGCTAGGGCCCCATAGCGCGACACGAACCGCCAAACTGTTCATCTTCTCCGATGAACGCGCTCGGTCGGGGCAGCGCGACCTCCAAGAACGCGCTACTGGAGTATAGCGCATTCTCAGTCCGCGGCCGAAAACGGTAAGAACGCCCAAAAATTCCAACCACGCCCCCATACCTCCATAGGAGAGGGGGAAAACGAAGGGGAAGACCCCTGGGGACCCCTAGCATGATTCTAGGCCCTCAAAACACGAATCCATGCATTGAATCCATAGATCGGGCGAGCTCTCCCCAAATCATGGAAAAACCCAAAAACGCTCAAATGATCCCCTCTCGGCCTCCCCGCGGCCTATAAGTCACGAAAAAGAACGGCATGAGGCTAAGGAACGTCACCCTACCTCAATGGAGCGAATGCTCCGCCGGATCGATCACGAATCACGAAGAATGCTCGAAGCTTCACGAACTCCCCACGCTTCCCACGCTCGCCGCACGCCCACGAGATCGCCTCACCGTCGCCCACGCGTCCGCGCCGTCGCCCCGCCGCCGTCCGTAGCCGGAGAGGGGCTCGCCACGTCCGAATGGGAGAGAGGGAGAGAGAGGGGGCTCACGGTCGCGAGAGAGAGGGAGAGGAAGAAGAAAGAGAAAAGGGAAAAAGAAAAGAAAAAGGATTAGGATTTATAGAAAATCCGAATTTTCGAAAAAATACCGAAAAATAGAAAAATACATTTCTGGAATCCTCGGAACGCACCGATCGCAACGGTACCACTCGTGCCTGGGGGAACTGCCCGGTTCGCCCGCAGCGAGCTTCCGAAGGAAAAGCCGAAACACACACCGGGAATCGGAAAACACACGCGGAAAAGCCGCGGAACGCCTCCGGGCCTCCGAAACGACTCCGGATCGCGCCGACCCGAACACGAAAGATGTCCAAAACGAAATTTCGGACACAACAGAGCCGGACGCTCCGAAAACCAGATCCGGGACCCACGAAGAAGGATCCGAAAGGTCCGGGATATTACATGGTACCCGCGTACTTAGCTGTGGAGGCCCTTATTGGGTTCTCAATGCAATCCCTGCAAGAGAGGTGCTGCATAAGAGCTTCAAGCTCCAGTAGCCACCATCAGCAAGGTTGCAAACGAGCGAGGGATTGTTCAGCAGGTGAGTTGAGCTAACGAAGAAGAAGAAGAATGGAGAAGGGAAGGGAAAGAGAAGTGAGAACAAGAGAGTAGGGTGGAGAAGAAGGAAGAGGGAGGAGAAGAGAAGTAGATGGGAGAGGGAGCAGAGTTGGCCACCGATCAAATCATATTATCCTTGTGGCTTTGCATTGCTACTTATAGGGGATTACATGTGATTTCTTGGGTAGTTAAGACCACAACAAGCCGGCCAATCCACCCGCATTCCAATAAAACAGACTCAATAGAATTCAAAAATTGCCAAGAATCATAACAAAATTCTCCAATTTCCATTTTGACCATTGCACAATGGCCATTCGACAAAATTTCAAAAGGAGACCTTGACCTTAAGGTCAAAAGAAGTAAACTAAAGAACAAAATCACTGTAATCAACCCAGGTAGCATCACTAGCTGATGAGTCCTTCCATTGGATTAGCAGCTGAGGCACAGGCAGGTCATTACATTTGACCAGAGGCGAACAGCAAGTTCCTTTGATACGTCTGGCATGGTGTCTGGAAATGGCAGAGTAGAGACTGGAGTGTTGCCATGCTTCTTTTTGAATTGAGATACATGAAACACAAGATGCACCCTGCTAGTAGGTGGAAGCGCAAGACAACATGTGACAGATCCAATGCGCTCGATAATCTAGAAAGAGTCATAAAATCAAGTACTGAGTTCGTGATTGTATCGGTGCACAATTGACTATTGTCGATAAGGCTGTAACTTGAGGTCGACCCAATCTCTACCTATAAATTCCTTATGTGATGTGCATCCGACAGCTTTTTCGTTCGTTGCTGAGATTTGGACAAGTGCAACTTGAGTTCCCTGAGTAGCTGATCTCTGTGTTGTAGGTTCTCAACTACCTCTTGTACAGTTGTAGTGCCCAGAACATAAGGTAGTAGGGTTGGAGGTGGAGAGCCATAAACAACTTCAAAGGGAGTTGTCCTAGTGGTCGTATGGAAAGAGGTGTTGTACCGGTACTTAGCCCAGGCCAGCCAATCCGACCATGATTGCCATTACTGACAACGAAAACACTTGAAGGTATGTTTCAAGGCACCTATTCAAAACTTCTGTCTGACCATCTGATTGTGGATGATCAGCAAAATTCATTTTAAGGTTGACCCTTTGTAAGTGAAATAACTCCTTCCAAAAATTATTTGTGAACAAGGCATCACAACAATAAACAAATGAACTTGGTATGCCGTGTGAGGTGGGGAAAACCCGCAGGCCCAATAAAGGGCCATCTAGGTGGCTCACCTTAACACTCCAAGCCTACCTCCAGCGGCCCCAACCTAACACGCAACCGGCCACAGCCTGCCACAGTGCAGGCCCAAGCCTAGGTGTCGTAACCACGTGCGCCTCCACCATCCAACAACAATAGTACAAGTCTCTAACGCTCCCCGTCGCATTAATGACATAGGTCGCACTAGTCGGATGAGATGCTACCCATGCCGTTTTCCCCTGACAAAGTAGCCCTCATGCTACTAGTGAGCCCTACCACATTTATGGGGGAGCAGCCTCCTCCGACAAAGGAATGGCGGGTCAGCGCCCACTCCCCCTCTGCCTTGTCAGGTGAGTAGGCTGGCGACTCTCAATTACCCAACATCCCCAAGGCGATAGGCGAAGGTCAACCCCAACAAGAAGTTATAAATGGGACCCTAGCCAGTCGCCCAGGGAGATATGTGAGTCTAAGCCCCAAAACTCTTTCTCACTGGTCTCCCATCGCTCTCCCATCTTCTCCGTGACTTCGCCAATTGCTTGACTTAACCATCGAAAAGTTGTCCCTTTGAATATCTCCCAAGACTCCTTTTCATTGGTGTTCATGTCTGCATGTCCCTCTCTCCCAGTATCATCCTCCTCCCGCATCAAACAAATTCTTGGAGGTGTAGTCATTGATCGAGGCGATGATTCCCGACCTCTACACCATGTAACTTGACAATGTTATTCACAAATTCATGGGTGACTATTACAGCTGAGTATGGGTGTTTGAGAGCAATGAAATGGACATATTTTGTTAATTAGTCCACCACTACCATGATCACAGATTTTGAATGAGATGCATGTAAACTCTCAAAGAAATCCATTGAGATATCAGTCTAGACCTTATGTGGAATAGGTAGGGGTTGGAGCAGGCCAGTTGGAGACTGATTGATATACTTGCATCTTTGACATGTGTCATAAACTTTGGATATACTCCTTGATATCCCTATTGATGCCTTTCTAATGAAAAACATGTTTAATACAGTGCATTGTTTTATGATAGCCCAAATGACCAACCCCAGGGGGATCATGATGTGCTTGGATAATATCAGGTATGTACTTGAATTGCCAATGGAGAAGAATCTGATTTTTATAATGTAGCACCCCATTCGTCAAAGTGTATATATTGTGATCAAGAGAATCTACATACCACTGCTGCAACAAAGACTGCAAATGAGGGTCAATTAAAAATGTAGACTATGATTCCTCATACCAAGTTGGCTTCACCACAAAGAAGGCGTTGGCGGTGACATGTTCAAAGACTCTAGACAATGCATCAACTACCTTGTTATGGTGACCTGCTTTGTATTTCAGCTAGAAGTTGAAATCCATTAGTTTGGCTAGCCATTGTTGTTGAGCTGGTGTATGGATTTGTTGTTGCAGAAGATATCAAAGGCGTCGATGATCTGATGCCCCCAACTGTCTCGCCTAATGCTCCTCGAGACTCCCCCACGTTACCGCTGCAACAGGATACCCACCCTCATGTTCATGATGTTGTCCTCGACGAATTTGATGGTTCGGTTAGTGAATAGGGTCTGGAGTTTGATACTTCTTTCCAACCTGCCCACAGGAGCAAAATAAAGAATCGATGCAGATCCAATCACCTCGAGTCCTACAATCTCAGGCTTTAGCTGGCGATCTCTTTGACTTGACTTCCTTAGCCTTGTTTCTGTTTCTTTGGCCCTTATTTGGGTTCATGGGTTTCTCTTAGCGGCTTTGTAGGCCTATCTCCCTTATGTTGTTTGTGACCCCGTTCTTCTCTTTTAGTTTGGGTGCCTTTCTCTCCTCTCCCCCTCCTCCATGTACTGCTTCTGTCATTTACTACTTTATTTAATGAAAGTCGCTTATCGATAACCAAGGTGGAGCGTCCACCTCCTTCCGCAATGAAAGGATGAGCGGAAACCTCGAATCATCTTGTAAGTATTGCCTTTGAGTTAAAAAAAAAAGACGTCGACGATCTGTGCATATTGTGAACTTCCGGCATGTGAGATAGGATTTCCATTTATGTTTTGCAAATATGATGAGTTCCATTTCTTTCTCATACATATGGTAGAAGATAATTAGAGGAGAGTTCCCTAATAATGCGTTTCATGATGTGGTGACATCACAAGGCCCCGAGATACATCGCCTCGACCATCGTGATGCTTGAAATTCAAAACATGACAAGTGTCCGCCATGGAAGGGGAAACGGGCCACATGTCACCACATACATGGCTCCACCCACATCATTAGGGTTTAGTTTTTAAGATTCGTAAGGTTATTTTTTATTTCTCTTTTCCTTCCTCTAACTATCCATCGATGTCAATTCTAATATCAATATTATTATAGACATCAAAGTTATCAATATCAAAACCCATCCTATATCAAAATTAATATTCTAACCAATCTACTTAGATCTGTATCACTTCAAGTCTAATCATATTTAAATCAGAGATTTCTTATCAAATAAAAATTTCTTCTTGTCGTTGAGTTGAGTTGAGTTGAAGGGCTGGAGTGCCGTGGGCAGCTAATCCAACTTATGCCCTTGCCAAGCCACGCCATCACCATCATCGGATTTGAAGCAAGCAGTCCAAAGCAACGGACCACGGCTAAGAGGGATGGCAGGTTTTACGAAGCTTTACTTTTGGGGACAGAGAGCCATCGTTTCGAGAGAAGAGAGAGGCCTACCATGTGAGTTTGGACCAATCATCTGTGAGGGTAACGAGTATGTTGCGGGATTCGCTGATCAGAGGATCTATATTGGATTTGATTCCCTTTATCCAGTGCCAGTTGGCTTGACTCAAAGTCTAGTCGGATCGACTATGCAACGTCATATATTTAAAATATAATAAATAATAAATTTTAATTATTTTTTAATTAAAATATAAATTTTATAATTGTTAGCACATAATTATTATATATTTATATTTATTTTAAAAATTACTTTTAGATTTTATAATATTCTTTAAATGGTTCATAGTGAGTCGGCGCAATTTGTCCAACTCACGACTAGGAATCCTCTGGATATAATCATGGTCGTTTGAGTTGAGGCGAGTAAGATTGAGTTAGCGAACCATGGTACTCTAGATTAGAACCTGTCATGAGAAGTGATTAGACTAATTTGCATATAAAATAATAATAATAAAGAAATAAATAATTTTGAAAAATTATTATATATAAAGTAATTAAACAGGAGAAAGAAAATTACAATTTTTTACAAAAAAAAAATAATCAAACATATAAGCCTAACATGCCATGTGATTTTATTATAACACAACCATCACCATGTAACAAAACCAGTGAACTTAAAACAAGATAAGAAGTGAAAATAGAGAAACGTTAATAAAAATAAAATACAAGCAAAATAAACATATAAGCAAAGTAAACATAGACATGGCAAAAAAGGGCAGAGTGACAGTTTGGTTGGTTTGGTTAACCAAAAACCAAGGCAAAGTTTCTTATTAGAAGAAACAAAGTTTAAGTCAATTTGATTTGGTTGATAATTCACTTAGGCCGTGTTTGTTAATCGAGCGGGGTCGAGCACGGTAACCGCCCTCGATTAGCCCCTTTTGTGTGAGGGAGAGGCGGGTCCCGCCGGAGTTTCTCTCTCCTCGGTTCCCGACAATCGACCGACCACTCCGCTATCAAAGCGGGCCGTAGAGTGCTTGTATTAATAAATAGGCTTGCATTGTTCCAGCCTAAATTGACTGCCGAAATGATAAAAAACAGTGATTAGTCTTCCTAAAATTTGAATCAACATCTCCAAGTTAATAAACAAATATCTCATTCTACTGACAAGATAAAGATAATCATAGTCTTTCAAAATTCAAAGGAACATCCTTCGACTTGAAGACAAACATTACATGCTGCGAGCAAATGGACCTTTTCGGATGTAAACTTACGAAAACGTGGGCAGACGTTTCACAAACATATTTATCATCATAAACACATGCTCAAGTTTGGCTGTTCTATGCAAACACAATTGAGTTTATATATAATGACGAACTCTGCTTGCGGGAGAAGTATCCTGCATAAACCGACTCAAAGTAGGTTCATGGGGAGAATGCATTATAATTCTAGAGATGTTTGGAGTTTTTGATAATCTCAAGTGAGTTTAATTAATTATTATGGTAAATCTGGTTTTAACCATGCAAGCTAAGGTTATGATCAAAAAGGAGTTTGCAATAAATAAATAAGCCTAAACATGTTTATGCCCCCCCCCCCCGGCATCAAAACAGGACGCTTCGATCTGGTTTTCAGACCGAACAGAACCCTTTCTTTTTTTTTCCCTCCTCGTTTCTCTCTCAAGCCCGACCCAACCCGAACTGAATCAACTGGTTTGGTTTCGTTGTTGGTTTGAACGAATAGCGACGACCAGCCCCCTAAACGGAGAAATTCTGACCCAGAAAATTACCTCGCATGTGGAGAGCCCTGTTGTGGTAGAGAGAGAGAGAGAGACAGCGACGGCCTGGGTTCCGTTGTTGTTTGGAAGCCAGCCCAAAGCCATGGCCGAAGCAGAGGAACCATGCATACCAACCATCCTTGAGATGGGCGTCGCCCCGGGCAACCTTAAGTCACCTGCATTTGCGCCATGAAACGTTTGAGACGCATGTCGGCGGAGGGACCCGCGTGCGGGAACTTTGAGATGGACGTGTGATCATCGTCGCCGGAGCGAATCTCCTCATCCCGGTGAGGAAGGCTCTCCAATCCCCGCCGGCAGACGGAATCAGCTGGCTGTCGGCCGAATCGTCTTCAATCTGCTCCGGCGACAGATCCACCGTCTCATTACATTCATCCGACACCGTATGTCGGATTAATGTAATGAGATAATGATGGACGTGTCGCTGGAGCGAATTGAAGACGATAACCCTTCGTAACTGCGGTTCCATCTCTTGGATGGGGGGGGGGGGGGCTCTGCCTGCGGAGCTGCGTTGGAGGAGCTCGCCTCCATGGATGGAGAGGAAGTGATCTGCTGGTTCTTCACCAACCCCGGAGGCACGCAAGGACTTTCAATGCCTCCCTCATATGTGTGTGTGTGTGTGGGGCCCTTGGATTCGAAATTCGAATTCGAGGACAGCGGTAACTGTGAGCGCCTTTTTTTTAAAACATTTACCGTCACATTTGGAGGGTTGCAGGTCACTGCAACTTTCGCGAATGGGCACGGGCGACGATGTCGCCGGTGCCATTTGCAAAACCGCACATGACAGGCGCGTAAGCGTGGTTTGAGTGATGTTTGCAGGTTTAAACGTGGGTTTAACTGTTTTTTTTGGATCACAAGCGCGTTTAACCATTATGAGAGAGATCGTAAGCTCGACAATCCGCCCATACGCTGGTTTCAGCGGGCTTCTACCGATTTTTCTCTCCCCACTTACATGTGTCTATCCCTCTCTATATTTGAAAATCCATCCGATAATATCATTGATCTGGATGGATGCAAAGAAAATGGATGCATTTCCATACTATAAACAAGTGTGTAGAATAGATAGAACATAATCCAAGATTATGTCACATCATCTATTTTATGGAATCTTAAGGAGCCTATCCATGCATAAAAATCGAAGAGTTTATTGTGCATTTGATTGGGCTTATGCAAATGTCATAGATTTCAAGCATTAAAATCTCGAAATCCATGTACACAAGTCCAACCAAACGATGCCCCCAGGCTGCATTTGGTATTAACTCTGAAGGGCCAACATAGTTTAAAGCCAACTCAAATGCATTCCACTAGTCTCAGTTTGCATGAGCATTTCAAAAGCTGGGGAGAGAGAGTGGACACAGCCTCATGTCCCACCCGTTTCGCCAAGAAGATCACCGACACCTACTTAGGGCCATCGTCGTCCTCAGCAGCCCTCGCTGTAAATATGATCTTTTATAGGGGTATAATACATAAAAACCCATAAAAATAGAGAGAGAGAGAGAGAGAGAGAGAGGATGCACGAAGGGATGTATGAAACTTCTCAAAATTGACTGTTGTTGGATTATAAAGCTCGGAAAGGACATACGTCCGGACGTATGACTAATCTTTAATTGGGGCCAAGATAGAGAGATGGGCACCACAAATAATTATCAGCATCATTAAGAATTATATTCGATGATAATTAGTGCGGTCGCTTGGGGACTTCACATACGTAATCTTTTGAGGGCAAGAACATTAGATTAGATGCGTGTTGTTTAGTGTTGTTGAGATGTGGAGATTTAGGGGTATATGGCGAAAGTGTACAACCAGCTCCCCAGACCAATATATATATATGTATGTACATAGAGGTCTAAAAATACTTCAAAAGATAGTCAAGTGTTTATAAGACATTTCTTCAACACTTGACTTAAGAAGACTTTAAAAGAACAAAACTCTATCTTCACTCTGGGTACAACAACACTTGGAAGTCGCCAAAAATTTATCGCATCGTCGATGCTATCTATGAGAACTCCAGCTCAATGCACATGTTTGCCTTCTAGTATGTGTGAACACAAAGCACATGCTCACCTTCTAGAATGGGCCTAGAAAATGTGGCTCCATAGAGACTTACGAGTAGATCTGCATCTCTTATTAAGAAAACAATCATGTACTCATTATAAATAGACTATTCTTCACCCCTTAATCCGAGAGGATACTTTTAAAGCACAACATTCCAGCTTCATTTTGGGGACAAAACCGCAACACAAGGCATCCCTCATTCCTACTAACTTGGGCATCACATTCACTTTGAATCAAGCCATATAATCTAACCCTTAAGATCCAAATCAAATCCTACTCACATGTGGTTCTGACTTCTGAGTTAATACAGATGAATCTGTAACGAAATTGTTATAATTAGATGTATCATCTATAGCTGATGCACAGGCTAAAACATTCATGTACATTACTGTTGGGATGAAATAGACAATCTAATACAATTAACTACAACATCAATGACACAAAATAACCACTTCGGTAGTTTTAAAGTCGGGGTTGGCTGGAAGGGAAGTGTTGCAATAGTTTAAGTCATAGCTTTGTTGGAGTTACAGCATTCCCTCCATTGTGATTTTTCCCGTCAGTCCTATCAAATAAGAAGAAATTCTTATTCCGGTATCCTTTGCCAGATAATCTTTTGATGACTTTCTGTAAATTCCAAACGATCATCAACTGTAATATTAACTGAAATGCCAAATGCACGTGAATGAAATAATACTTATAGTATTTCCATCATTTTTTTATATCTTGATTTTTTTTCACCACATAGCAACCTAATGGTCCTCGTAAACTCACCATATTTTTCCCAAGACTCACAAACATAGCAAATGTTACTGCAATTCTTTTCCGACAAGATACAAATGAAAAAAATGCACTCAATGTTGATTCCATGAAGAGAAAGCAGGAAAAAAATAGGGTGAGCAGGTCTAGTTTCGGACCGAAACCGTTAAAAATGTTTTTTTTACTTTCGGACTAGCTACAGTGAGTAAATCCGAAACGGTTTCGACCCATACTACCATCTATGGTCAAATGCAGTCCCCATGACACTGTCTTGCCTTAAGACGCTTGAGTTTGAGTCTTGATGGCATGGGGAAGCTAAACTCCAGACTTACATCAACTTAGCTGAAACAAAGTAAAAAAGTATTAAAAAAAAGAATTGCTTCAAATATTAATTCAAAGCTACAGATAAAAAAATTCAATATGAATGTTTAAACAGATACATTTGATGCAGAAAAAACCTGTGTGTGTAGGAGGAGCACCACCAACATCTGAACTACAATCATGGTTTGTCGCATGAAATGAAAATTGTGGAGAAGTGCAAATAATGACAATGATTATTAGTAAAAATGCATCATCAAATTGAGACCAACACATCCCAAGCTTCATATTCTATGGTCATAAATTAATTCTAAGCTACAGATTAAAAAATTCCAAAATGAATGTTCTAACAAATACATGTGATGCAGAAAAAACCTGTGGATACAGGAGGAGCACCACCAACATCTGAACTACAATCCTGGTTTGTCGCATGAAATGAAAATTGTGGAGAAGTAGTTGTACCTATGGTACTATAATTGTTGCCAGAAGAAGTGGGAATAGTAGTTGTACCTATGGTACTCCTCTCACCTGCATAAACAAAAGAACTGATGTCATGGGCCATGTGCTTATGATCATCACTTTTATTTTTTCAGACTGTTCATTGCCCATAGAGCCCCTGCTATTCAGCTCCTGCACTTTATCTCAGAGAGCATCTCCCATTAACGTGAATGATCAAATGGCTCCTGAAAGTGTAGCGAGAAGCATTATATACTAACATTCAACAATATTATGCCAGAAAGGATCAGAAAGGATTAATGGCTTTGTTTGTTAATATTTCATCTATGGCAAATCTACATAGATTGTAAACATTACATGTTCATGTGCATTACTAATATTAAAAGTTTACTTTTACACATGACCCCCCCCCCCCAAAACAAGACACACCTCAATTAAAGATCCAGGGGCTGGGTGGCATTGATCTCATGCACCCACCCACAGGAGCAGCCCATCTACTGCCAGCTCATCTGGGATTTTAGCCCTATAACTTTCCATTTAAACCTTTCCCCTTTCAAATTCCAGTCCTCATACTAGCCGAAACTTGCAACATTGGGCATGTATGTACGATGCCCTTACCGCTGGGCCATTCCATCATGAGTTGTGCACGCTAGCTTGTAGAATGCTTCTCCATGTTATGCTTGTGAATGTTGCAATTGCTTAAGTACAAATTGTATTTTGCTGTTCATGTTTTCTAGAAAATGTATGCTCATAGCTTTTGCCAATATATTATGCGACAGTTTGTCCTTCGCATGATAGTTCTTAAAGATAAAATATAGAGTTTTAGGACACAATAGGACAAGGATAATGATAAGCAATGGTTATTAACAAGATATGGCAAATATTAATGCTAAAACACTTCTCGAGGATCTGTCACTCAAACATTACTTGAGGAAGAAACACTAATTGGCAAGAACTAGAATAATCCAGGGCATCTTTCTAGATGCTATCTAGACCAGACAAGGGGAAAAAAGGCTCTCTTTTTACTTTCTTCCCCAAATTATCTCTTCCACCTTTTTCTATGATTTTAATTATTGTATAGTTGTCATTTGTTTTGTGCATAACATCTTTACCTTCCGAGTTTTAACTTGCTTCAATGAATTTCTGACAGAAAATATTTTACATTGTTAAACATGTAATTATCTCTTGTCCTTTTTTATTGTTGAAGTGCCTGAATCATTCATGATTCATTATGTTTACAAACAGGATAGTCAAAGTTGATGAATTTTTCACCTAAACCAGTTGGATCGTCTGCTACAAAGGATATCATTAGCCAGGTCAGTCTCCTCCCTGCTCCCAGCCAGAAGTTGGTCTAGAATACTTACACGGTTACATTTCTCTTTTCCCCTTCTTTTGGCCTTTTGCATATGTGTCTCATTCCAAGGTGTGTATTTGATGCGGACGGCGTCGAAGAACAGATCGACGACAGCTCCGAGGGGACGAAGAGAACGGGATAACTTGCTGTCTCGCACAGCTCGGCCTCACACCGGGCGGTCTCTCACCGGACGACACTCGGATCTCACAAAAGGAGAAAAGAGGGAAGGGAAGCACAAAAGGCAAAACACCTTACGTGATGGCAAACTTCTTCATTCATTCATTCATATCATACGTAACACACCCTTAACCTCCTTTATATGGAGGGAAGGCCATTACATACATACCATTAGACTTTGCCTATTTGCATATATATCCTAGCCTAATAAAACAAAACCCAACAACCCACCTTTTGAATTGTGGGTTTAATAAAATAAAATACACAACCTTGACTATGACTAGCCTAATAAAACAAAAGTAATTTACACACAACACAATACATACTAAATACACGCAAATACGTACTCAGGATGTCGAGTCGTCAAACGAATCTCCGAGCCACAAGCTCGGTGCGGTCGGGGCGGTGCGGCTTCGGCTCCGAGTAGTGGGCCCGGTGTCCCCACCAACTCTCCCGGGGCGGCTGGAACTCGACTCCGTCGAGTAAGAGGGGGCACTGCTGTGGTAGTTCTCCAGCAGATCTGGATCGAGGCGCTGGAGATCTTCCCGATTGATCCAGGAATCATCGGATGGTGGACGGTCCTGCCAAAGAACAAAGTAGCACTGGTACACCCTGCTCCGTGTAGTGGTCACCTGCTCATCAAGTATCCTCTCAATTTCCTCGCGCGGTGCTCTCGAGGCTGTGGAACGCACAGCGGTGGGCTCACTCTCAATGGGAGAAGAAGGCTCGAAAGGGTCACTGGGAATCGATGTGGGTTCCTT
Organism: Amorphophallus konjac; assembly: GCA_022559845.1. Taxonomy (NCBI): domain Eukaryota; kingdom Viridiplantae; phylum Streptophyta; class Magnoliopsida; order Alismatales; family Araceae; genus Amorphophallus; species Amorphophallus konjac. The sequence continues at coordinate 159,157 of JAHNEJ010002434.1, read as the reverse complement.
GTAGGCCACTAGGTCTACCACATTAAAAGTAGAGTTAATCCCATCTTCAGGAGGTAAGTCCACAACATAAGCGTTGGAGCCAATCTTCCGCAGGATCGGGAAGGGACCATCACGACGGGCGTGCAACTTTTTAACGGCTCCCGAGGGGAGTCGTTCGGGCCAGACCCGTACCATAACCAAGTCACCTTCTGTAAATTCATGGTGATGCCTATGCAAATCAGCCAATTTTTTGTAAGTCTCATTATTGAGGTTGATTTGCTTGCTAAACGACTCGTGCAGACTCTTGACATGCTGTGCAAACTCCTCAGCTGACTTGGACATTCTACACTCGCGGGGAAGGGGAATGGGATCCACAGATTTCCTAGGTTTGTATCCATGCACGACCTCAAATAGACTCATACCTATGGACCTATTGACAGAGCTACTATATGCAAATTCGGCTCTGGGCAGAAGAAGATCCCAAGTGCCAGAATGTTCCCCTACGAGACACCTCGATAGATTTTCTAAACTTCTATTGACTGTCTTCCATTCATCCCCTGGTCGGATTCTGTCCTGGTGGTGGCCACTTTTCAAGTCAATCTTGGAAAAGATGATGGCTCCACTCATCAGGTCAAACATGTTATCGCGACGGTGAATTGGAAATCTATACTCGATAGTGATTTTGTTGCAGCTTCGGCTCCGAGTAGTGGGCCCGGTGTCCCCACTAGTATTCCACATGCAAAATCTGTGTCGACAATGTTACACAAGCTCACTTCAGTAAGCGAGGTTATGTACTTGACTCCCACCGCCAAAAGGTTAATTTCCAATCCTACATCATAAGCAATTTTATTACTGGGCAGATTTAACTGCAACTCCCTTTAACATAATAATGCATTTGTTCTCTTTGAGTAGACATAAGAAACTTTTGTGAATCACCCAAATTACAACAAAAATTACATACCCCACATGGACTCTTCAGCAGAATACAGCCGCTGCTAGAGCTTACACAGAAAGTCATCATCCATGATATATTTGAGAAGTTGCAGTGCCTCTTCTTGGTCACTTATTTTGCTTGCCATCAATCATAATGATAGAAAATGTCATTATAATTTTAAAAAATTTCTCAAAGTAAACTCGCGCGTATATGTGTGTATTCTTCCATATATTTTTTCCCATTTCACCTGATGTGCTTTTGTATATAATGTTTCCTATACTGCTCTTAGAATGTGGACTTTAATGTTATATTGGCTCTCCAAATTACCTCGGGTAAATTTCAACCCATATAATGTCATATTTATGAGAAGCTTACACAAAATAAAAACAAGTTCAAAAACATTACAGAAAGAGTAGGCATAATCAGAAACAAAGACGTTAGTGATGGTATATGTGCAAGCAGATACAATCTTTTTCTCATCAAATGGGCAATACTTTACATCGAATACTGACAAAATTGTAAGTTTAATCTTGTATAATCTTGATTATCTCAATTTGCTGACAAATAACGGCAGAGCACATAGCTAGCAAATTGTAGTTCTCTTCAAGTGAATGTTTTTTGTCACAGATAAACTAATCAAAGAAGCAAGTGAAGAACCGACTGAAAAACTTAATTTAAACCTTCCAGGAAAATAAATATTTGAACCAAGGACACCCAATTATTAAGTTGAATGACTGCCAATACCAGATCCACCTCCTCTCAGCCTATTGGTGGGAGGAAAAAATGGCACATCTCATGTAGATGACTGCGTCATCAACAAATAAAAAGCTGAATGAAATCTACCGGAAGAAGAAGAATGGAACTCTCACATAACACTATACTGAAACAAAAATAAATAAGTCAGAATAAGCACACATCACTCACCGATACAACTGATTTTTTCTTGGTAAGGATAAGAATATGTTGATAACAAAAGTACAGACTGGATGATAAACAATTGCATAGTTGATACACATTTGGACAGACCATCATAACGAGTAGCATTGGTAGAGGATAAAATAATAGAGGTTCCGATAATATCACAATAAGTACGATTTACTTAATTATATCAAATAGTTAACAATGAAGATTATCTAAAACGTTTACACAAACTGTGAACTCTAGGTATTGAATTTAAGCTAGCATACACTGAAGCCCCAAATTTGTACTAAATGCAAGTTAAAAAGATTAAACAAGACTAGAGAAAAACAGAAAGGAAAATCAGCATGGAAAAAAATAAAATAGCTTGTTTGTATAAAGTAGTATTTGCAGAATATGTATAACTTTCTCCTAGCAGACAAAGAAGAGTCGTAGAAACATAAAGTAGAAATCTACATATAAATAAATCTCCAAATTCACCTGCAGTGAATTTTTTTTTTAAATTGACTCCCACAAGCTCACTTATTTTAAAATAAGTGAATTTTATTGGTGTGTCTGTATTGTTACATAAGCTCACTTCAGTTAGTGAGGTTAGGAATTTTATTACTGGGCAGATTTAACTGCAACTCTCTTTAACAGAATAATGCATTTGTTCCATCTGACTAGACACCGCAATGAGACTCATCACTATTGGGATGATATTGAGCAATAATATGGGCATCGATTTTCTCGACGTTTCCCGTTATGATGCGGCAAATGGTGACATGTCCCTCACCAACATCATCTTTCTCCGCTAGCACAATGAACTAGAATAAGAATCAAAACCTTGCATTAACACATATTATAGCCAAAAAAGGGGGGGTGGGGAGTCAAACAAAGCAAAAGAAAACATGTCTAAACATAGACAGGGCATAATTACAGTTTGGTTGGCTTGGTTAACAAAAAACCAAGGCAAAGTTTCTTATTAGAAGAAACAAAGTAAATTCAGTTTGATGTGGTTGATAATTTACTTCAGGGCTTGTATTAATAAATAGGTCTGCTTTGTTTCATCCTAAATTGAGTGCCGAAATGATAAAAAACAGTGATTAGTCTTCCTAAAATTTGAATCAAGATCTCCAAGTTAATAAACAAATACCTCATTCTACTGACAAGATAAAGATAATCATAGTCTTTCAAAACTCAAAGGAACATCTCTCGACTTGAAGGCAAATATTAGATTCTACGAGCAAGTGGACCTGTTCCGATGTAAACTTACAAAAACGTGGGCAGAAGTTTCACAAACATATTTATCATCATAAACACATGGTCATGTTTGGCTGTTCTATGCAAACATAATTGAGTTTATAGTGACGAACTCTGCTTGCGGGAGAAGTCTCCGGCATAAACCAACTCAAAAGTAGGTTGACGGGGAGAATGCATTATAATTCTAGGAGAAGTTTTGAGTTTTTGATAATCTCAAGTGAGTTTAATTAATTATTATGGTAAATCTGGTTTTAAACATGCAAGCTAATGTTATGATCAAAAAGAGGTTTGCAATAAATAAAAAAGCCTAAACATGTTTACGCCCCCCCCCCCCGGTGCATCGAAATAGGAGGCTTCAGTCTGGTTTTCAGGCCGAACAGAACCCTTTTTTTTATTTCCCTCCTCATTTCTCTCTCAAGCCCGACCCAACCCAAACTGAATCAACTGGTTTGGTTTCGTTGTTGGTTTGAACGAATAGCGACGACCAGCCCCCTAAACGAAGAAGTTCTGACTCAGAAAATTACCTCGCAAGTGGAGATCCCTGTTGTGCTACATAGACAGCGACGGCCTGGGTTTCGTTGTTGTTTGGAAGCCAGCCCAAAGCCATGGCCGATGATACGAGTGATGTCCGAAGCAGAGGAACCATGCATACCAACCATCCTTGAGATGGGCGTCGCCCCGGGCAGCCTTAGCTCACCTGCATTTGTCGGCGGAGGGACCCGCGTGCGGGCACTTTGAGATGGACGTGTGATCGTCGTCGCCGGAGCGAATCTCCTCATCCCGGTGAGGAAGGCTTTCTCCACGGCCTTGCAGCTGCGTGTATGGCCTGCGTCCATACAAAATCAAAATAGAAGTAAGAAATATCTGAGATTCACATCCAGTACGGCCCCCCCCCGCCATGATCTCTACTGCTTTCAGGATGTCGACGAGCTCTGAATGCAAATCTCATCATTGACTCTCATTGAAGCGCAAAAACCTCGATGGTTCGACGCGCTCTTCAACCACAAGTAGCTGCCAACCACCACAAGCCTTTAAATGACTCCCTCCCTACTTGAGGTTGAAGAAATGCGCCCAGCCATCGAGGTTCCATCTCTTGGTGCGTTGGAGGAGCTCGCCTCCATGGATGGAGAGAGTGATTTGCTGCTCCTTCACCGACGCCGGAGGCAAGCAGGGCCTTTAAATGCCTTGCTTCGTGTGTCTGTGTGGGGCCCTTGGATTTGAATTTCGAATTCGAGGACAGCGGTAACAGTGAGCGCCTTTTTTTAAAAACCATTCGTACAGTTAGGGATGTCAATGAATAGTTTGGCTCAGGTAGACTAATACTATATCTTATCCGTGAAAATTTTACTAATACCATACCCAGATAGTACCCTATTATTTTCGTGAGTACGGATACGGGTATATCCGTCACGGGTATAGATATATTCGCGGATATCCGTATCTGTTCATAAAGCATGAGTCCACGTTCACATCTAAAGAAATATGAGATTTATGAGAATTAGAAAAAAATAAATTTGGTCAATTCTTTCCTTTCTAAAGTAATTTTTATGTTTTATAAAAATGATCTTATAATTTTAGCAAGAAGTCTCACAAACTCAACAAGACGGGCAACGGATTGGGTTCATGTCAAAATCATAGGCCTAACATGCATAATAAGTTATTAAGAGCGGGTTAGGATCGCCGGATCGGGTACGGGTTTGGGTGCACTAAATCCATACCCTATCTGAATATGAAATGGGTATTTTAAATGTATCCGAACCCGAATCCATATCCGTTTATTCGGGTATTACCCGACCCATCACGGGTCGGGTAACACAGGTAATCGGGTTTGCTGAAATTTTTGACATCCCTATATACAGTCACAGACGAACCTCGCCGCCCTCTCGCAAATGGGGTTGGTTCCGGTTCGAATCCGGATCCTACCCGTGAAAAAACCACTTGAATGTTCTTATCCAAATTTTTGTCTCGATTGGAGCAGCTGCATCCGGCCCATTTAAATCGACACAAGGATATGCATGGGGGACAGTTCACGGCCCATTTAAATCGACGCAAACGTAGTGTGGGACAGTGCAGGGTAACTGTACGCAATTGAGCCAATCACTTCTTTCTTCCCGGCTGCTGCATGCGCCTATATTACATTAGACTGAGGACTAAACCTTGTCTTAATTTCCATACTACATGTCCTAGAGAGAGGGTGACACCGGCTACAAATGTAAAGAATTAATGCTAATTATAATAAACAGAATTAGCACTAAATCTTGTGGATGGGATATGAAAGTGATTGTGATTTGTTTTGGATGAATGTTAGCCGCTAGCTTGTGTCGTCGACTCCACACTCCAAGAAAATGCGAGGTTAGTGCGATCCCTCGCTAATACGTCACAAAAACATGTAGTGACGGAATACCGACGAAAGGTTTCCATAGTTGTATATTACTCGCTAATCAGCGGCGGAAGAAAATCCGTCGCTATTCGGATGCAAACTTGCGACAACCTAGTGACGGAATATTTTCATCATTAATCCCTCCGTAATATGATTTTATTGGCGCAAAAATTCTCATCGCTAAATAGAGACAGAGTAGCGACGAACGATGTTGTCTCTAAGTATATATATATGTAGTTAATTTTTCTTCCTTTAGCGATAGATTAGAGAGGGATAACAATTTGTCGCTATCTATTTGCCGCTAATCCGTCTCTATTCCATCGCAAATTAGAAGACATGTTAACGATAGAGATCCGTCTCTAAGTTTTCGTCGCTAAACTTACCTCTCTTAGCGACAGATTAGAAATGGTATGTCTTATGTTGCTAACTATTTATGTCGCTACATCGCCGCTAATCGGTCGCTAGCCTGTTCTATGAGCTCACTAATTAGAAACACATCAGTGACGGAAAATCCACCGCCAATTTTTTTACTTTCTAAAAAATATTTTTCTTAAATATAAAAAGTCATTTACATAAAAATACAAAAAAACACACATTAAACACACAATTTGAAATGGAAGAACACACTTTCATCGACGACGTCTACGAGAACTCCAGCTCCGCACATGTTTGCCTTCTGGTCTGTGTGAATCTCGACCCAAAGCACATGCTCACCTTCTAGAATGCGCCTAAAAATGTAGCTCCATAGAGACTTAAAAATAGTTCTCAAAGATTATTTTCTGCATCTCTTATTAATAAGACAATCATATACTTATAAAATTATTCTTCACCCCTTAATCCAAGAGGATCCTTCTAAAGGACAGCATTCCACCTTCACTTTGGGGACAACCTATTAGGCTACAAAACCTTTTACCCAACAATATATATATATATATATATATATATATAATGTAATATGTATGACAAAAATATCTTCCTGTTACTTAATAATAGAGTTATCGGTTATATATTAACAAAAAATATTACATGATAAAACATATCTTAATTCAAGTAGGGATATCTTGGCCCGGAAAACCCACTCAAATTGAGCAGAAGTCCAAACAAAAACGCAATCTAACCTGATGTTTGATGGTCTTGTGATTGGAAAATCTGTACAACCCTAACCTCAATCAGATGTCTCAAAAAAATGAAAAAAAAAAAAGAAACGTTCAAAAAATTCTTTCGACCCAATAAAGAACATTCTTTTCTTTTATTTTTTGAGATTTTTTGAACTATCAATTAGGGTTTGGGATGTATGGACGGATGGTAGAGGTGGCCCCCATCTCCCCATATTTTCAAAAAAAACTATTTACTTATTGCACACCCTGGGTGTACAATAACTTTGGGTGTGTAACGAGACAAACTCTCGAGAGACACGCACTCACTCCTTGTTGGTCCACTAAGATCGATGCGATGAGACAGGCGGTGTAGATCCTGTGCCAAAAAAGATTATTTTTTTCTCTATGAACTCCCTTTCAGTCTCAGCCCATCTCTATGGATTTGCCCCTCGTGGCTTTCACTAGGCCGTCAACCCTATGTGAGTCCAGCCCATCTCAGGCTCGTCAGCCTAGCCCAATAAGATGGGATATAATAGGAGAGAGGGTGAAAATAATCCCTTCCCCATTGTTTTCGCGTTCCTAAATGATATTAGATGACACTTGAGATTATTTTTTGAACTTATTCTAATCACTAAGGTATCTTATTTTTATAATTTTTAAATGATTTTTACTGAGTTTGGACTTGAAAATACAATTCCATTGTTAATTGTAGTTATGAGGTGACCTTTCGAAAATCTGATCATATAATTGTTCAAGGTCTCCTAATCCTTGCACATATCTTGAACTTCAGTTGCTACAAGATCTCTATGTTTAAAGCATTAATTTCTAAACACCACCACCTAAGGATGGCAAAATCTCTTCTCTATCCTTTGTACTTACTCGAAGGATGTTAAGAATTGTACTCCATTGATTGTTGATCAGGTCAAATGACGGGATTATTTCACTTTTCCCTTACGATGATGGAGTAGTTGGGCTTGTGGTAAGACATTGGGTCTTCCGGTGGAGTAATTGAACTTAAGTCTCTCGCACTCTATGTTCTGCGTAGACCTGAGTATTATTGCGCTAAATTCCTCGGTGTCATCGGGAAAAAAAACACTTCTAATTGAGAGGAGGGTTTCATACAAACAGAGCTGTTCAGTTGGGCCCATTTTGAGGGAGGTTTCCTCTCCATGTCTATGGGTGCAAGCACACACGTAGCCAATGGTGGAGCCAGATATATTTGAAAGGGAGGTAAAATATAACTAATATAATAAAAATTATTTATTTTCATTCAAATAGAAGATATTTTACAAGTGAGTTGTCCATGACGGGTCTTCATATTCTAAAAGCGTTACATTGTTGTCTCATTGTTAGTACTCTCGAATGCCTCTTTCTCAATATATGTCACAAAATTATCATTCATTTATTGATCACCACAAAAATTACTTCAACTTCAAAATCAGATGCAGTGTTTTCGACGAGTGGGAGCTGACTTTGTATTATATACTCGAGATAATGAATAATAAACATGAACAACTGAGAGGGAGAACCATGTTAAGCTACTGAGACATGCAAAACCCCGTGATTGAAAATACACGAAACAAGAATTAAAAAGAAAGATAAAATCAAAGTCCTGAATGAAATGTCTTTTCCAGGTAAAACCTCATGGTAAAGCCCTACGATTCCAGCAAAAGTCATCAAATAGATAACAAGAGAACTGAGAAAGGGAGAAAACTCACCGTATTGACATAGAAGCTCCTCATAGTGGAGTGGGATGTGTGTGTGTGTGTGGGGGGGGGGGGGGGGGGGCGGCCCCCCCCCCCCCACGTGCGGATCGGAGAGACCTTCTACAAACCTGCAAATCAATCATGTGCACAGCCCGATAGTCTTTTTTTATTTATGCTCAACCATCGAAAAATAATCCTACATAGCTACAGACAAAGTTCGAAGTCGGCAACCGCAATACATTTTTACGGTTCTACTGTGCTGCTTTTATCCTCTTTGCCTATTTTAGGTTTCTATCTTACAAAAGAAAATCTTCATCGTCGATTTACGGTTAAACAACCAACCAATGAATGTGAGTGATAAATATCCACCATCAGTAGATATTTTAACTTAATCGTAAAACCTAGATATTCACCATTGATCGACATCTAATAGGCCCAAAAAATCTAACAGGGGGTGGGGGGCAAATGCAAAGAGAGAGAGAGAGAGGGATTTATCAAGACCCCCCGGCTCCGCCACTGCGCGTAGTAGATATGTACTCGTTTGTACTTGTTTTTCCTATGAAGAAGTGAGAGATGGGATGACTTTATAATATTTCTATCGTTAACAATTAGACCAATTATTCTATAGTTTACGGGATGCCACCAATCATAATTGAGTAATGCTTTGTGCATCGAATCAGGTGCACAAAGTCACGTCATTATGCAACATCCCCTCCCATTGACTTAAAAATCAGGTGAAATTATGGTTACCGCACAGAAAATGACGTACGCATGACCGCATCAGACCTATACGATCCACTTTCTCGCCCATTAAATGTGGAGCACCCTTGACGAAAAAATATAGGATTGAAATATTTTGTAAGATTGAAATATTTTACATGTGAACGAAACATTTTGTTGTAAGAATGAAGCATTTATTACACGAACGAAATATTTTCTTTGACTATAGAAATAAAGTAAAAAAATATATTTTATATAAATAATATTTTGCTATAAGAACGAAATATTTTGTTACAATAATGAAACATTTGTTAAATGAACGAAATATTTTATTTGAATATAAAAATAAATTAATAAAATATTCTATGAAAAATAATATGTTACTATATGAATGAAATATTTTGTTATAAGAATTAAACAAAGTGTTTCAATCCTATATTAATTGTTTCACTCATATACAAAATATTTCAGCCTTGTAAAATATTTTTATCTTATACTATCCCATCAAGCTCGCTCCGTATTTAATGGGCAAAAAGTGGGCCGTACAGATATGACGCAAGTGTCATTTTCTATGTGGAAATCATCATTTCACCTGATTTTCGGGACAATGGTAGGGGATGTTAGATAATAACGTGACTTTGTGCACCGAATTAAATACACAAAGCATTACTCGTCATAATCTACCATGGGCTGGTTTGAATGAGCAGATGGAAGTGAGGAGACGTCTTCTAACAATCCATATCTGACTGATACATAATGTTAATTGGTGCAATGAGTAGCTGATGACTAATATGTGTCAAGGAAAAGAAACATATCACATCATGGAGCTCAAAATGTGAAGGGGAAAATTCTTCTCATCTAGTCGAGTATATTCTCCGAGGACTCCTCTTGTTCTGTAATGTCTCCTTATTATAATTCCATATTCAACGCAACGCAAGGTTCGTCGTATCGATGATTCGTATCAACTGGATATGGTCTGGATATATACGACGATACTATATGGTCTGAGACTCGATCCCTAACTCAAAGAAGATTCAAGTTGTCTTGAACCGAGTCAACAATCTTGATACGATACGTACCATAAGACCGACCAAGTGCGAGTCACACCGCTACGACTAACCATCATTCATTTATGCTAGAGGGACACATTTTTTAGAGGAGACGCATCCAACATGAGTTGCATGCATCAATCAAAGGTAAGCATTTCGATCCCTTCCCTACTCTAGTTCCTCCAAATTTTCATTTTTTATAGGCTTTCATCCACCTTTATAATTGAGAAAATATTCTTGACTTAGCTTAATTAGCAATTACCTGTTCACATTACATTAATGCATACAGTCCCATGAAGATGGAATATTAACTCATTCGAATCGACCACTCAATTTAGTAGGCACGTCGGATAAAGAAAATATCCATTTTAAGATTATGGGGCCTCCCTACGAGATTTTCGAAGGATAGATTTTCGAAGGATACTTTGGTCCGACACAAAACGTTTGACAGCCATTCAAAAGGGCAAAAGACGTAAATTAAATTCTTACAAGGATAATTATATAGTTTTTAGCCGTACAGTTTTAGCGTTTAAGGAAAGTGTGCATTTAATTAAGACGTATAAATTTGGAGTGTCTAGTTTGAGGTATTGTCCCTTCCACGCTTAGAGATGACTAAGATTTTATCCTTTTTCGCTGATAAAAGAGACTACAAAGGAGAAGACTTGGGTCTTACTTATAAGCAGATGCCCATCTTTGTAGTTTCCAATATGGGATATTTTGAGCCCCCTTCTTAGGCCTCTACACTATCCCCCAGCAAATGTGGGCTTTTGTACTTATTGGGTCGGGGTTCCCACATACGGCGCCAATGAAGACGTACAAATTTGGGGTGTCTCGTTTGAGGTATTGTCCCCTCCGCGCTGAGAGACGACTGAGGTTTTATCCTTTTTTGTTGATAAAAGGGCCTTCAAAGGAGAAGACTTGGGTATTATTTATAAATATATGTCCATCATTATAGTTTCCAATATCTGATCTTTTGAACCCCCTTCTTAGACATATATATATATATATATATATATATATATATATATATATATGGGCTCTGATCCGGTGGTGCCGGCACCATGACATGGTGTCGGCGCTGCGTGAGTGTAAAAAAATATATTAAACTATTATATTTTTTTTACACTCACACGGCGTGATGCGGGACGGACCACGGACACGACTCGAATGAGGAATGCAGTCCTCGGACTCTAGGTGAGCTCGTGATTGTCCCTTAACGAGGGAAGCGTCGGACGTGCACGGTTGAGAAACTGGCAAGAGCTAGGGTGGTCAATTCGCACTTTCGTGCCCGGATCGGGTCACGGGACGGCTTCGCTCTCTCTCGCAGCAGCGGTGATATGAAAATATATAGCAAGCTAGGTCCTAAAACATGCTCTCTAGCAACGGCATATAAAGCATATATGGAAATAATCGAAATGCCAAGCAAGGAGCGAATACGATACCTCCACGCTCCCGGCGTTGGGACGACGGACCCGGCCGAAACTCGTACTCCCGGAATAATAATACACAATATTACAGCAATGCAAGTCGCTGCCCACTCCACGCAGGGAGGTAAAGGGCGACACAATGAGGTCCGGGAGGACCGAATTCGGGTTGACGGGCGGCTTCTCGCGTCTCTTCGACAGCACCCGAACTTGTGATTGTGGGGCCCACGTGCTGTCCGGAGGGCCGTGTGGGACCCGGTGGCACCACTGTGGTGGGGACACTTGGGGAAGTGTTCCATGGGCTGGCGGCACGCTGGAACGACGTCCGGAGGCCGGGCGGCTCCGTTCGGCACCGGTCGGAATAACCGGCCACGGATCTGCCGGTTCTATTTTCCGGCGCGCGCTCCGGCGAGAACGGACGCTGCGATCAGCCTCGATGTCAGATCGACACGAAACTGGCGCCGTTGGAAAGCTAATTGAAGTCCTTCAATCTAGGCCTGGAGATCGACCTGGATCTGCACGATCTGGGCTTTAGTGAATTTTGAGTTCCTAGTGTACAGTAGCGAACTCTCAGATTTGCAGGGAACTTGTCTGAGAACTACCGTTGACCGTTAGGAAGATGTCCGATCCAGCTCCTGAGGTCGTCATCAAAGTTGTAGGAAATTAAACCAAAAAGATGGAAATATTTTTTGTGAGAGGATTGGTGGTAGCTACGAGTTGTTATGATTTTTTCACTGGGATGTGGTCGGATCTGGAATCTGGCTGACATCACTGTAGATGAGGTAGAACATGATTTGTGAAAAATGGATAGAGGGCTGATCAAAAATCAAGAAAATTCATGGAGTGAGGGGACGGTGGACAGAGCTCCCAGTAAAATTGGGAGTGTTTTGAAAAATCAAAAAGATGGTAGGAGCTGGGAAACATAGGGCTGCTGTCACTGTAGATAGAAACAAGACAGATCTGGGAGAGAAAGATGAACGAAAATTGAAAAATACTAAATGAAGGAATTTGGACGTGAAAATTTAGGTGGTGGTGGAGATTCAAGGTAAGAACACACCCTCAAAAGTTCAGCTTGAGATCTTCACGTGGTGGAGAGCAGGAATTCGTGGACTACACCTCTGTCCAGCAGGACAGAACCTTGAAGATGGCTCCGCGGCGGCTCGAAGGCGGCACGAACGGCGGCGGCGGCGGCACAGATGATCACCGGAGATAGAGGGGAGGGGATTGAAGATAGAACCACTCTAGAATTTGAGGTTGGAGGAGATGAACACCAGGTGAAGGGAGAGGGGCTCAAGAATCACTCTTGAATTTCCAACAATTTTCTCTTTATTAATGCTAACAAATGGAAAATACAACCTTTTATATGACATGTGTCAAATCTAATCTACACCATTAGATCTAGGGGTGGGAATGGAGGGCCTAGATTGGATGTGAATAACACACAAAAAACAATAAAATAGTAAGGGGAGAGGAGCGCCCCCTTGACCAAGGTAAAGAGGTTGAATGGGTAGGTAGCCTACCTTTGAAAAGTTTAACCCCTTGTCTCCATGTGGTCAATTGGCATTCAACCCTTCTAGATGGCCACCTAGGATGGTTGACCAGCCCCACATAGGTGACATGGACCAATGGGAAAGGGCTGAGGGCCCCCTAGCTGGACCTACTACACAATTGCACAAAAACCCACACAATCCATGGGAATGACTCATTGGCTTATAAAGCCTTACATTTGCGTACATACTTTCCCAAGGATATAAACACAAACTAAAAGGACATAAATGCAAAAGAAAAAGTACAGGCTCGGCGTCGATTCCCATCAACTCTCCCGGGTGGGAGGAACTCGACCCCGTCGAGTAGGGGTATGGATGCTCGAGTACTCCAGCGGATCCGTCACCGTGCCACGTACGCGGGTACGCTCCACTCCAAGTGACCGTCACCTGCTCATTCATATATACTCGATATGCACGAACTGCTATGGGCTAAAGGTGGACACTCCGAGTGGGACACTCTCAAAAGGGAAGGAAGCGGCTCGAAGACTCACTAGGAATCACCGCTGAGTCCCTGTAGGTGACTGATCCGGGTTTAGATGTAGAACCGATCCCATACTCATCGAATGAATCCACTCGCCTCTTACTCATAAGAGAACGACAACGAGCTTGCACAAGACACATGCAGACTCTCAAACTACACACAAACCATGCAAACAAACCACACAAGACAAACCACACAAGGAAAACACACCGACTCATATATGACCCTAGACATACCTAATGTTAGTCCGACCCGTACATGGGTGACGGCGGACCAGGACACCCGAATGTGTGCCATGCATGCATTTGACGTAACCGGAGGTTGACGTCATGGGGAACTCCTAGACATACTACGATACACCAATCATGGACATTGGGCTTGGATGCGGGAAGTCCGGGAGGTGCGGGTGGTTTAGAGGGATCGGGGAAACCAAAGTCTTCCTCCTCCCCGAATGATGGTTCGGACCTATGGCTATGTGGAGTTTGCTTGGCCCGAGTGGAAAAGGTGGGATAGTGAACTCCGCGGAAGAAGTGTAATGAGTATGAAAACTCGGGAGGTTCACTAGTGAAGGGGTCAAAAGGGTCGAAGAAGGTGTGACCCCATGAAGTGGGTTCCAACATGACATGGTCCCAAGTTTGGAATTCATAGTCACCGCCATACATTATGATCGGTGGGACGACGGACATGTGTAGAAAATAGGATTCCTCCCTTGGGCAAAAAGGAACAAAGTCGGACTCGGCCGGCATCGGGAGGAGTAGAAGAATCTCCGTGGTGACACACCCCCACGGTGCACACGGAGGTAATGGATCCTAAGGCCGGATGGGTGAAGCTAAGACTAGCGGGTTGGTCAAAGCCTCGGGCCCAAAGATGCGTCAACTTCCATTATGAATCTAATCCCATAATAAGGCCGTCCAAAGTATCGACATGGTGATTAGACCGAAAAGTTATATGGTAGGAGTTGACGGGCACTAGAGATAGGATGGGGTCCATGGATGGGAAGGGAGGTGGGACCAAGCCATCCTTGAGCCAACGACGAAGCGGCTCGGTTATGAAAAGCGTACCCGTTAGAAATACGGGTGGCTCGGGCCTTGGTGGTTCCAAATAAGAGGATTCTGAATCAAATTCGGAAATAGAGGGGGATGACATTGGAACTCTCTCGAGTGGTGAAGGCCATGGTGTAAGCAGCCGGGAGGTGGATGCTTGTCGAAAGCCACCATACCGAGAAAAGTGTGACTCAAATGGCTCGACCACTAGAGCGACCGTATAGGATTCCGCTAGAGAGAATGCATTGCGGATAAGACATTCTAACTGGAAGTGAAGGCGCAAACCTCTCTGGAACTGAAATGCGGCCGTGTTGCTCTCCTCTCCCAAGCCATGTTCCAACCAATACGTATGATATGCCCGAATGTACTCGGACACGGACCTATCGCCTTGGACGGGTCGACATGGGTTGGCCATAGTTGCCAAAATACGGGAATGGATCCCTAGGAATGGATATGTAAGGCCATTTGGACATGACATTAGACTGACTATGCAAGGTTGGGATGCATGCACACTAAGGACAAGACACCAAGACTCGGTACGGGGCGGAGTTAATCGATCCGAAGATCACTCGCGCAAGTGTGCGACCTTCCCGATAGGCGTAGCCTAACGTTCGGACAACACCTTTTTATTTACCGACTAATGGTATGCAAATGCAACTCCTAAGACCGACTTAGACACTTAGACTTAAATGACACTTTTTTTTTTTTTTTTGGACACCCTAGACTCAAACTCGCTCTGATACCAAATTGATGCGGGACGAGACCACGACACGACTCGAATGAGGAATGCAGTCCTCGGACTCTAGGTGAGCTCGTGATTGTCCCTTAACGAGGGAAGCATCGGACGTGCACGGTTGAGAAACCGGCAAGAGTTAGGGTGGTCAATTCGCACTTTCGTGCCCGGATCGGGTCACGGGACGGTAACGCTCTCTCTCGCAGCAGCGGTGATATAAATATATAGCGAGCTAGGTCCTAAAACATGCTCTCTAGCAGCGGCATAAACAAATATATATGAAGTAAGCCAAATGCCGAGAAGAGAGCGAAAACGATACCTCCATGCGCTCGGCGTGGGGACGACGGACCCGGCCGAAACCCGTACTCCCGGAATAATATTACACACTTGTTACAGTAATGAAGCACTGCCCACTCCACGCAGGGAGGTAAAGGGTGACACAATGGGGTCCGGAAGGACCGAATTCGGGTTGATGGGCGGCTTCTCGCGTCTCTTCGGCAGCACTCGAACTTGTGACTGTGGGGTCCATGTGCTGTCCGGAGGGGCCGTGCGGGACCCGGTGGCACCACTGGGGTGGGGACACTTGGGGAAGCGTTCCCTGGGCTGGCGGTATGCTGGAACGGTGGTCGGAGGCCGGACGGCTCCATTCGGCACCTGTCGCAACAACCGGCCACGGATTTGCTGGTTCTGTTTTCCAGAGCGCGCTCCGGCGAGAACGGACACTGCGATCAGCCCCGATGTCGTATCGACACGAAACTGGCGTCGTTGGAAAGATAACTTGAAGTACTTCAATCTAACCTAGAGATCGGGCCTGGATCTGCACGGATCTGGGCTTGAGTGAATTTAAGTTCCTAGTGTACACTAGCTGAACTCTCAGATTAGCATGGAACTTGTCTGAGAACTGCCGTTGACCATTAGGAAGATGTCCGATCAGCTCCTGAGGTCTTCATCAAAGTTGTAGGAAATTGAACCAGGAAAGGGCAATATGTTTTGTGAGAGGATTGGAGGTGGCTACGAGTGATATGATTTTTTCACTGGATGTGATCGGATCTGGAATCTGGCTGACAGCACTGTAGATGAGAAGAACATGATTTGTGAAAAATGGATATGGGCTGATCAAAAATCAAGAAAATTCATGGAGTGAGGGGACGGTGGACAGAGCTCCCAGTAAAATTGGGAGGATTTGAAAAATCAAAAAGATGGTCGGAGGTGGGAAACACAGGGCTGCTGTCACTGTAGACAGAAACAAGACAGATCTGGGAGAGAAAGATGAACGAAAATGGAAAAATACTAAATGAAGGAATTTGGACGTGAAAATTTAGGTGGAGGTGGGGATTCAAGGTAAGAACACACCCTCAAAATTTCAGCTTGAGATCTTCACGTGGTGGAGAGCAGGAATTCGTGGACTACACCTCTGTCCAGCAGGACAGAACCTTGAAGATGGCTCCGCGGCGGCTCGAAGGCGGCACGAACGGCGGCGGCGGCGGCACAGATGATCACCGGAGATAGAGGGGAGGGGATTGAAGATAGAACCACTCTAGAATTTGAGGTTGGAGGAGATGAACACCAGGGGAAGGGAGAGGGGCTCAAGAATCACTCTTGAATTTTCAACAATTTTCTCTTCATTAATGCTAACAAATGGAAAATACAACATTTTATATGCCATGAGTCAAATCTAATCTACACCATTAGATCTAGGGGTGGGGAATGGAGGGCCTAGATTGGATGTGAATAACACACAAAAAATAATAAAATAGTAAGGGGAGAGGGGCGCCCCCTTGACCAAGGTAAAGAGGTTGAATGGGTAGGTAGCCTACCTTTGAAAAGTTTAACCCCTTGTCTCTCATGTGGTCAATTGGCATTCAACCCTTCTAGATGGCCACCTAGGATGGTTGACCAGCCCCACATAGGTGACATGGACCAATGGGAAAGGGCTGAGGGCCCCTAGCTGGACTTACTATACAATTGTACAAAAACCCACACAATCATGGGAATGACTCATTGGCTTATAAAGCTTTACATTTGCGTACATACTTTCCCAAGAATATAAACACAAACTTAAAGGACATAAATGCAAAAGAAAAAGTACAGGCTCGGCGTCGATTCCCATCAACTCTCCCCGGGTGGGAGGAACTCGACCCCGTCGAGTAGGGGTATGGATGCTCGAGTACTCCAGCGGATCCGTCACCGTGCCACGTACGCGGGTACGCTCTACTCCAAGTGGCCGTCACCTGTTCATTTCATATATACTCGATATGCACGAACTGCTATGGGCTAAAGGTGGACACTCCGAGTGGGGCACTCTCAAAAGGGAAGGAAGCGGCTCGAAGACTCACTAGGAATCACCGCTGAGTCCCTGTAGGTGATTGATCCGGGTTTAGATGTAGAACCGATCCCATACTCATCGAATGAATCCACTCGCCTCTTACTCATAAGAGAACGACAACGAGCTTGCACAAGACACATGCAGACTCTCAAACTACACACAAACCATGCAAACAAACCACACAAGATAAACCACACAAGGAAAACACACCGACTCATATATGACCCTAGACATACCTAATGTTAGTCCGACCCGTACATGGGTGACGGCGGACCAGGACACCCGAATGTGTGCCATGCATGCATTTGACGTAACCGGAGGTTGACGTCATGGGGAACTCCTAGACATACTACGATGCACCAATCATGGACATTGGGCTTGGATGCGGGAAGTCCGGGAGGTGCGGGTGGTTTAGAGGGATCGGGGAAACCAAAGTCTTCCTTACCCCCGAATGATGGTTCGGACCTATGGCTATGTGGAGTTTGCTTGGCCCGAGTGGAAAAGGTGGGATAGTGAACTCCGCGGAAGAAGGGTAATGAGTATGAAAACTCGGGAGGTTCACTAGTGAAGGGGTCAAAAGGGTCGAAGAAGGTGTGACCCCATGAAGTGGGTTACAACATGACATGGTCCCAAGTTTGGAATTCATAGTCACCGCCATACATTATGATCGGTGGGACGACGGACATGTGTAGAAAATAGGATTCCTCCCTTGGGCAAAAAGGAACGAAGTCGGACTCGGCGGCATCGGGAGGAGTAGAAGAATCTCCGTGGTGACACACCCCACGGTGCACACGGAGGTAATAGATCCTAAGGCCGGATGGGTGAAGCTAAGACTAGCGGGTTGGTCAAAGCCTCGGGCCCAAAGATGCGTCAAATTCCATTATGAATCTAATCCCATAATAAGGTCGTCCAAAGTATCGACATGGTGACTAGACCGAAAAGTTGTATGGTAGGAGTTGACGGGCACTAGAGATAGGATGGGGTCCATGGATGGGAAGGGAGGTGGGACCAAGCCATCCTTGAGCCAACGACGAAGCGGCTCGGCTATGAAAAGGTACCCGTTAGAAATACGGGTGGCTCGGGCCTTGGTGGTTCCAAATGAGAGGATTCCGAATCAAATTCGGAAATAGAGGGGGATGACATTGGAACTCTCTCGAGTGGTGAAGGCCATGGTGTAGGCGGCTGGGAGGTGGATGCTTGTCGAAAGCCACCATACCGAGAAAAGTGTGACTCAAATGGCTCGACCACTAGAGCGACCGTATAGGATTCCGCTAGAGAGAATGCATTGCGGATAAGACATTCTAACTGGAAGTGAAGGCGCAAACCTCTCTGGAACTGAAATGCGGCCGTGTTGCTCTCCTCTCCCAAGCCATGTTCCAACCAATACGTATGATATGCCCGAATGTACTCGGACACGGACCTATCGCCTTGGACGGGTCGACATGGGTTGGCCATAGTTGCCAAAATACGGGAATGGATCCCTAGGAATGGATATGCAAGGCCATTTGGACATGACACTAGACCGACTATGCAAGGTTGGGATGCATGCACACTAAGGACAAGACACAAGACTCGGTACGGGGCGGAGTTAATCGATCCGAAGATCACTTGCGCAAGTGTGCGACCTTCCCGATAGGCGTAGCCTAACGTTCGGACAACACCTTTTTATATACCGACTAATGGTATGCAAATGCAACTCCTAAGACCGACTTAGACACTTAGACTTAAATGACACTCTTTTTTTTTGTTTTGGACACCCTAGACTCAAACTCGCTCTGATACCAATTGATGCGGGACGAGACCACGGACACGACAACAGTCCTCGGACTCTAGGTGAGCTCGTGATTGTCCCTTAACGAGGGAAGCATCGGACGTGCACGGTTGAGAAACCGGCAAGAGATAGGGTGGTCAATTCGCACTTTCGTGTCCGGATCGGGTCATGGGACGGCTTCGCTCTCTCTCGCAGCAGCGGTGATATGAAAATATATTGCAAGTTAGGTCCTAAAGCATGCTCTCTAGCAACGGCATATAAAGCATATATGGAAATAAGTGAAATGCCAAGCAAGGAGCGAATACGATACCTCCACGCTCCCGGCGTGGGGACGACGGACCCGGCCGAAACTCGTACTCCCGAAACAATAATACACAAGATTACAGCAATACAAGTCGCTGCCCACTCCACGCAGGGAGATAAAGGGCGACACAATGGGGTCTGGGAGGACCGAATTCGGGTTGACGGGCAGCTTCTCGCGTCTCTTCGGCAGCACCCGAACTTGTGATTGTGGGGCCCACGTGCTGTCCGGAGGGGCCGTGTGGGGCTCGGTGGCACCACTATGGTGGGGACAATTGGGGAAGCGTTCCCTGGGCTGGCGGCACGCTGGAACGTCGACCGGAGGCCGGGCGGCTCCGTTCGGCACCGGTCGGAATAACCGGTCACGGATCTGCCGGTTCTATTTTCTGGCGCGCGCTCCGGCGAGAACGGACGCTGCGATCAGCCCCGATGTCGGATCGACACGAAACTGGCGCCGTTGGAAAGCTAACTTGAAGTCCTTCAATTTAGGCCTAGAGATTAGACCTGGATCTGCACGGATCTAGGTTTTATGGAATTTTTGAGTTCCTAGTGTACAGTAGCCAAACTCTCAGATCTGCAGGGAACTTGTCTAAGAACTGCCATTGACCGTCTAGTAGACTTCCGACTCAGCTCCGGGGGCTCTTCATCAATGTTGTAGGAAATTGAACCATGAAAATAGGCATATTTTTGTATCTGGGTTTGGTGGAGGCTACGAATTGATATGATTTGTTTACTGGAAGGTGGTTGGATCTGGAATCTAGCTGGCAGTACTGTAGCTGAAGAAGAACACGATTTTTAAAAAATGGTTGGAAGGCTGATCAAAAATTAAGAAAATTCATGGAGTGAGGGGACGGTGGACAGAGCTCCCAGTAAAATGGGGAGGGTTTGAAAAAATCAAAAAGATGGTCGGAGGTGGGAAACACAGGGCTACTATCACTGTAGATAGAAACAAGACAGATCTGGGAGAGAATGATGAACGAAAATGGAAAAATACTAAATGAAAGAATTTTGATGTGAAAATTTAGGTGTAGGTGGGGATTCAAGGTAATAACATACTCTCAAATTTTCAGCTTGATATCTTCACGTGGTGGAGAGCAGGAATTCGTGGACTACACCTCTGTCCAGCAGGACAGAACCTTGAAGATGGCTCCGCGGCGACTCGAAGGCGGCACGAACGGCGGCGGCGGCGGCACAGATGATCACCGGAGATAGAGGGGAGGGGATTGAAGATAGAACCACTCTAGAATTTGAGGTTGGAGGAGATGAACACCAGGGGAAGGGAGAGGGGCTCAAGAATCACTCTTGAATTTCTAACAATTTTCTCTTCATTAATGCTAACAAATGGAAAATACAACCTTTTCTATGCCATGTGTCAAATCTAATCTACACCATTAGATCTAGGGGTGGGGAATGGAGGGCCTAGATTGGATGTGAATAACACACACAAAATAATAAATCAGTAAGGGGAGAGGGGCGCCTCCTTGACCAAGGTAAAGAGGTTGAATGGGTAGGTAGCCTACCTTTGAAAAGTTTAACCCCTTGTCTCCCATGTGGTCAATTGGCATTCAACCCTTCTAGATGGCCACCTAGGATGGTTGACCAGCCCCACATAGGTGACATGTACCAATGGGAAAGGGCTGAGGGCCCCCTAGCTGGACTTACTACACAATTGCACAAAAACCCACACAATCTATGGGAATGACTCATTGACTTATAAAGCCTTACATTTGCGTACATACTTTCCCAAGGATATAAATACAAACTAAAAGGACATAAATATAAAAGAAAAAGTACAGGCTCGGCGTCGATTCCCATCACGGCGCCGACACCATGCCATGGTGCCGGCACCACCGGATCATATCCATATATATATATATATATATATATATATATATATATATATATATATATATATATATATATATATATATAGCCAAATTGGTTTAAATACAAGACCCATGCATCACAAACAAGATAATTAATATATAGGTGAACTAACACCACCGATCCGTGTTATAAGCACTCCTAGCTGACCCCCTGGGGTTAACCACAAATTAAGGATATTACGTAAATTTGTGATTTCACATAATTATCTACCATGATTTGAAAGTAGTCATGAAAATAATTAACTATCGAGATTAATTAAGCCAATCCTACATATCTTCTCCACCTTCAGGTAAAGCAAATTTAGGGAACATCTCCCAGGGCTATGACACAATTTTTTTACCCATAGAGGGTGGTGGGGAAAAAAGTGCACGTGTGTTTATGATGTTACATTCCTAAATAACACTACTAATCTTAGATGATATATTGATTAAGTTTTACGTATCTAAAACTAATAAGAAAGGAAATTTATGAACTACGAGGCTCACAAATTGAATGTGAATGATGACCGCCCACATTCATGTGTGCACGAGCAGAAAAATATAAATGAGTTTCTAACATACTATCTGTTTCAAGGATCATATGTTTTATATATGATGATTTATTATATGTAAACATATATCTTCTTAAATATTTTCGTCTTGGAACTGAGAGGGAGTATTTTATAGACCGAATGGAAGCAAGAGCAACTCAGCTAATCTGCAACAGGGGAAGAATGTTATCTTGTGAAAATCTTCTTCAATTGTTTTAATCTGGTGGTAACCAGACTCACAATCAAACTTTGAAAATACTAATTTTATGACTACCTCTGAATAAGTTATTCTTTGGTAGAGATGACAAATTTTATGCTTCTTTTGTGAAGAAGAATGAATCAGGAGACTTGACTGCAATTGTCTTCGACGAAGAACTCATTACAGAATAGGATTTTTGGAAAGAGGTAAGTAAGATTTCTGCATTACTTCGATTAGCTTCTCAACCATAATTTCAAACTTTGAAAATATTGATTTTCGGGCTACCCTCTTAATAAGTTCTTCTTAATGAGGAGAGGCCACTTGATGTCAACGTTAAGGATATTTAGGGGTCCATAATCAACATTTGTTGACCGCTCCTACGAAGAGGAAGAATGGCTTAATCTTATTGCTTCAACGGCCGCTTCTACTTCATCGACATCTGTATATTATGACGTTGATGAAACTTATTCTTTTGACACATTGCCCTCATCTTAAGAAAATGAATAAAATTTTGTTAGCCCGTTTTGTTACAGTAACTCTGTCAAAGCCCCCGGTCATTTTTCTTGCAGATTATAAAAAGAATGTCATTTAGAAATAGTAATTTAAGAAAATAAGCCAACAAGTCCTGATTAGAAATAGTAATTTAAGAAAATAAGCCAACAAGTCCTGATTAGAAATAGTAATTTAAGAAAATAAGCCAACAAGTCCTGATCTCAAGTTATACAAATCAGGAAGATCATCAAAATCAGGGTTTGTCGACCTAGTCGGACTGATCACGACTTGGTATGGTCTGGTACGACCAGTACATCATCCTACCAATATATACCGAAAGGAAGTGTTTTTTTCATTTTTTTTAAAATTAAAATTTTATTATAAGATTACCTATAAACTTCTAAAACTAGTTTATTTAACTTATAAAATAGTATATTTATCCGAAGAGTAATAGAATGTATTGTTCCTTTTTTATGTGATTATACTGAGTTACATATAATTAACTTTACTCTTCTAATAATTGTGACTCAAACATAGTAACTTACACATTAGTCAATATATTATGTAGGAATAAGAATACATACTTTAACAGAATTATATTTATTAATTATTTATTTATCACAATGATCTATTACACCACATAATTAAGCATATTATTTAAAGAGACAAAAAAGATAAGTTAAAGTAAACATATACACCATTCATAAAGTACAAAATGTACAAAGTCAATCATCTGACTCATCTATGAATATCGTATCTTAATCAGAATCAAATACAACTCATGACCCATAGAATCTGACTCTATCCTAGTGGGTGGAGCTATATGTGGGTAACTATGAAAAAAGATAACCATCTGCACAAATAATGAGTCAGGTATAGTAGTTGACGGTATATGAAATTCTATAAAGAAAGCTCTAACTACATCTACGCTTGCTTGCCTATCATCTGTTGCCAGTGGGACTGGTGCTGGTGGTGTTGGAACCCTAGACGTGGAGGAGGATGTCGGTGGGACCGGTGCTAGTGGTGGTGGAACCCTAGATGTGAAGGACGATGCACCCCCGCGTCTCCTGCTACAAAGATATCCATACCGTAACACTGTCCGAAAGTAAACTCGAACATCCTCTAGAACTGAGGAGTATGGAGGGCAATCTCATCTCACTCCCGCGAGGTACTCTGCAAACCTATGTATGCCGGTGACGCGATGTGGGTAATATCTACAATAAACATGTCGAGCACCCTTGCAAATGTACACGTGGTCTCACACAGGATGGCATCGTCGGTCCATGATGATCTGCAATTGTTGAATAGTTTTTCATTAGTAACTTGAAGAGCAAGTGCAAAAGTAAATACATGAACAAATAAATGATGACTTGAAAGTTACATATAAATATATGCAAAAGATACATTCTCCTGATCATATAGGCTCGAACTTGGCCACATCTGATCTCCAAACAATCAAGCATTATGTATGGTCGCCATATAGGATAAGTAATCTATATAGTCCATAGAACTTGCACAGTTCTCTTAGTACATGCGTAAGTAGTGTTCATACTCTTGGGAACTCTATGAGTACACAATCGGCTATGGCCGCGTAGTTGAGAGCTGACTGTATTCTCTGGTATACTGCGGTATTAAAGGATAGCTATAAGGGTATGGGTACGATGGGAAGAATGCATTGCTGCTCCCCAAATCATCGTGATATTTGGGCTGCTACTATCATGATCGTATTAGTAATTGTGGGCTTGACCTGACGCATCCTCCGACCTGTGAAAGAATACCTATTCGTCACAATAAATAAGAAAGTTGATCGAACTACTTTTAGTGGTGTCTGACCATCCATTACATATTAGTGTAACTCTATACTTACTATATTTCTGTTTGAAGGAGTCCACATAACTCTTGATCTCAACAACTTGTTTAACAAGGTATGTGCCAGCCAACTTTCTTGCTGTAAGGGGTTGCATATGTAACCCAAGCACTTGTGCTTCTTGAAACATCGGCTTGTAGTAAGGGTTATTGACTGCATTAAAAAGTAATCTCGTGTGGTGCCACTATTTTGCAACGGCCGTCTCGAGTTTCTATTTCAGCCCCTTTTGGCCATAGGCATCATCCATCATTATTTGCCTACCATGCTCTCAGGCTAGTGCACCGGGCTTCACATCTTCAATGTTGATCGATTATGTATTTTTTCTTTGTGAACCTAAGTCACCAGTTAAGAAACTCCTAATGTCCCGTGCATGGTTGTCGAGCAATAGGTGAACCACCATTACCTGATGTTACGGTCTTTGCCGTCTCGCGACTTCAGGCTCTCGTGTCCTCTAGATGTCTTACCTCTTATATGCTCAAGCGTGCTGCCTTATAGTACTGCGCTGATCGTTGACCGTGACATACACATTAGACTGGCGGATACACGGTTGCTCATCTTTGTCGATGGTTGTCCGCGTGCATTCTTCCTTGTCACTATCAACTACTCTTCCGTTGATTGCCTCTTCATCATTTTTCTTCTTTTTTTCCTTCTCTTGCATCCCAGCTCCCTTCCCCCATAGGTGCTTGGCCATTGCAAGTTTCACATCTTTGGACACATGTGTACAGCCAACAACCTCAAAGTATAATGCATATGTCCTACTTGCTAGATGCTTCTTCAACTGAGACACACCTCCTCCCCTATGTATTTTCTCACAGTAGTTGCAATGCCAACAGTTACAGTTGCCACCCACCATAATGCCATGCTACCATCTAATGTCATTCACTCGTTCCTTGAGAGCCATCTATTACACAATGTGTAACCTAAATTTAGGAATTACAAAATTCCATGTGTAAAAAAAATGAAATAATGTGCGAAGATCCAACATAAATTTAGCAACTAATCAACAAATTTTCAGTGTATGTATATGGTAAATAATTTCTACAACATGACCATCGAATAAATCTTACAAGTGTAACCCTATGCCAACACACCGTTGTTCCGCAGATCTGGCGACGAGGATAACAATCCCAACAGTGAGGACAACTGATCTAGCGGTGAGGATAATAGATCGGCGATGCCGCTTGATCTTGCCGGTGAGACGACAGAGGGGACGCTCGGAGTACATATATGCTTGTGCTCCACTGTTCGTCGGCTGGAGCCCAAGCGGATTTGTAAACAGGTCGCCTCTTGATATCGCTAGTGGGAGGGCAAACGGGGTGCCTAAAGCACAACTCCCCCTCCACCTATGCTCATCCATTTGTCAGCCGAAGCCCAAGCGACTCTGTGCACGAGGGGCCCCCTTCGCCTCATCATCGCTTGATCTCGCCAGTGGGAGGGCGGAGGGCACCCGGAGCACAGATCCGCATGTGGTCCGTCGTTCGTCGGTTGGAGGCTAGGCGGATCTGCATAGCGGCCGCTATCTCTACCTCACCACCACTTGATCTCTTCAGTGGGAGGGTGGAGGAGGGACCATGTACTGAACGCATTTCCCCACCGACCGTAAGCAATCGGTGTTTATTCTACATCGGATTGAATCCAAACACCTTTATTTCTACTATTGAAAGAGGACCATGATACCTTGGAAGCCGTGATGTTGGGAGGGCATAATTCGTGTTGCCGTCGAAATGCAACCGCCGAGTCCAGCAGACTGGATGGGGGACACTAGTTCTGGATTGGATGTGTAATATCCCGGACCTTTCAGATCCTTCTTCGTGGGTCCCGGGTCTGGTTTCTCGGAGCGTCCGGCTCGTTGTGTCTGAAATTTTGTTTCGGACATCTTTCGTGTTCGGATTGGTGTGATCCGGAGTCGTTTCGGAGGCCCGGAAGCGTTTCGCGATTTTTCCGCGCGTGTTTTCCGATTCCCGGTGTGTGTTTCGGCAATTCCTTCGGAACCTCGCTGCGGGTGAACCGGGTCGTTCACCTGGGCACGAGTGGTACTGTTGCAATCGGTGCGTTCCGAGGATTCCAGAAATGTAATTTTCTATTTTTCAGTATTTTCTGGATTTTCTGGATTTTCTATAAATATACCCCCTATTTTCTCTCTCTCCCCCCACCTTCTCTTTCTTCTTCTTCTTCCTCCTCCGTTTCTCCCCACCGCGGCCCCCTTTCTCCCTCTCTTCCTCCCGTTTGAGCGCGGCGAGCTCCCTTCCAGCCGCAGACGGCGGTGGGGCGACGGCACGAAGACGTGGGTGGTGGCGAGGCGATCTCGTGGGCGTGCAGCGAGCGCGTGAAGCGTGAAGAGGCGAGGTTTTCCAAAGCGATTTCTTGCGTTCGTGGACGATCCGGCGGAGCATTCGCTCCATTGAGGTAGGGTGACGTTTCCTAGCTCCCCGCCGTTCATTTCCGTGATTTATAGGCCGAGGGGAGGCTGAGAGGGGCGTGATTGAGCGGGTTTGTTGTTTTTCATGATTTGGGGAGAGCTCGCCCGATCTATGGATTTGATGCATGATTTTACGTTTTGATGGCCTAGAATCATGCTAGGGGTCCCTAGGGGTCTTCCCCGTTGATTTCTCCCTCTCCGGTGGAGGCATAGGGGCGTGGTTGGAGTTTTTGGGCGTTTCCCGCCGTTTCGCCGTCGAGCGAGTGTAACGGTCCTTCCAGGGACCGTCACACAGTGTGACGCGCCTGGGTGGGTGCGTCACATGCCCTTTGTTTAGCCAGCTGGGGTCAGGGACTGTGACAGTCCCACGATAGACCACCACAGGCATGTGACGCGCCTGGGTTGGGCCGTCAGGGGCATCCGACCGTTGGCTTGTGACCGTTGTTTTTGACCGTTGGGGGTCAAGGTATGTGACGCACCAGGCCTGGTACGTCACATCCTTGTGACGGCCCGGGGCGGGCGCGTCAGGGCGCTTTTGAGCGTCTGAAACCCCAGGCGGTGTGACGGCCGGCGTCGGACCATCACACCCCGTGACGCGCCTGCGTGGGGGCGTCACAGTCTGTAACGCGCCAGGGCAGGCGCGTTACGTTTTGCTTTGCGCTGGGAGCGTGACGGCCGGCGTCGGACCGTCAGGTGCCTGTGACGGTCCAGCCTAGGACCGTCAGGCTTCCTGTGACGGTCCCGCCTAGACTGTCACAGCCCTGTGACGCGTCAAGGGTAGACCGCCAGGCTCCTGGTTGCCCCGAGAGGGTTGCAACCCCATTTTTAGTCCGACTGTGGTCACCGTGTGACGGGGCCGGTACGTGGGGTGGTCCCCGTGCATCGTCGGATGCGGACGTTGTTTTCTTGAGAGTCTACTCCTTTAGTGACCCTCCACTAGTCGTAGCCTACCAGTACGCGGTGCTGGTCGCACCAGGGAGTGGTGTACGGGCTACCCTTAGAGACGGTTTGTGGACCGGTCGCCGTCGGGCCCCACGTCTTGCAGCCAGAGTCTGGCTGAGGGGAAAATCGGTCAGAAGGCCATACCAGGGATGCGCGGTCTGTGTGTGCACACGTGGTTGGGGGCGGTTGGACCCACGTCGACGGGCGTGACCCCAGCTAGTCACTTGTTTGTGGTTACTTGTTCGGTGTTCGTGCCTTAGGTAGGCGCTACCACGTCAGGCAGTTCACCTGCGGTGCGGTGTAAGTCGTCAGGGGACGCTACCGGCTGTGCTTCTAGTGGGAGGTACTCCTGTCAAGTACGGAGTGTTAGACTGTCAATTTTGTGACTTCGTCCTTCGGGTTTTTCTTGCCCGGATCGACCGTTGAGCTTCGATTGTCTCACCGTGGCACGTGTGCCGGTTTGCATGCCGTAGGACCTTTGTTTTGTAGAGAACATGGCTTTCCTTTCCGAGGTACTCTCCTACCGCTAGCGTAGTGGTTTCTCGTTTTACGAGGTGGGGTGCGAGTGATCCCTACTGAGTATTGTTCCGAGACTCATTCCCAGCGTGTTTTCACCGTGTTTTAGGTGAGGCGCCGCCCCAGGGGAGCATGTCTGAGGTGCAGCGTGGTGTGGGTGTCCCGAGGTAGTGCCAGAGGTCAGAGCCGGGGTATGTCCCGTGTAGCTGTACTTTTCTTTCTTATCTCTGTACTAGTTGTGGACTACTGTTGTTGTTATTTATATGTTGTGGACCATGTAAAATGTTAATTTATTTCCTGCTTAATATTATAACTGTTTAATTCTACAATTATTTGTGATACTTGTGTAGTCTCCACACCATTCCTTTAACCCTTCCGAGTCTTCGGGCTCGTGGGTGGCGATGCGAGTCTCGGGTTATCGGGCCTTCCCGGTAATCGGATTCTCGGGTCGTTACAGCTGGTATCAGAGCAGGGGTTGTGGGATTGCACGAGAATCATAAGTGATTGTAGTGGTCCACTAGTCCACAGCGATGATGTACAGATGACGTTGGCATTGGGCATCGTGTGTTTTCCTTAACCTTGCCATTTTTGTGTTTTCTATCTTTTGCTTCAGGAGCGAGTATGGCGCCGAGGCGGAGCACTCGCTCTCAGCAGGGGCAGTCGGCTGGAGGTCAGGAGATCCAGCAGGGGGTCCAGAGGGACCAGGAGGAGCATAGTAGAGTGCCACCTGCGGCCACCGAGGCAGTGGATACTGCGAGGTTTCCGGGGGCCGAGAATTTCTTCCGTGGCATGTACCAGCTTATGTCTCAGCAGTTCGGCGGAGAGGCTGCTGAGGGCTCGTCTGCTAGGGGTGGGCCAGGCCAAGCAGTGAGGGACTTCATGCAGTTCCATCCACCTTACTTCAGCGGCCAGCCAGACCCTGATACGGCTCGTGATTGGCTTGATGAGATGGAGTGGGTGTTCAGTTCTGTGAAGAGTGCTGCCGAGGATAAAGTGGTGTTAGCATCCAGCCAGTTGCAGGGTACGACTCGGAAGTGGTGGTCTTCCTAGTGGAAGACGTCTTTTCAGCTTCGTCCACTTGAGCAGGTCGAGTGGGACGACTTCGTCAGTGCTTTCGAGCGTACGTACTGTCCAGACTACGTTGCTACGTAGCAGATGCGGGAGTTTCTGGAGCTGGTGCAGGGCGACATGTCCGTGTTGCAGTACAGGGGCCGGTTCGTCGAGCTGGGTCGGTATGCACCTCACATCATGGAGCATGAGAGGGTGAAGACCATGCAGTTCGTTCAGGGCTTGAGACAGAAACTGAGGCACCATCTGATCGCGAACGGGGCCACTGATCTAGAGACAACGTCTCATGTTGCGGCTTCTTTGGAGATGGACATGCAGAGGACCTGAGGACCGATCAGCCAGGGGCAGTCTTTGTCAGGTCGCAGCCAGCAGTCGGCTACCCAGCAGTAGGGTTCCTTCCAGCATGCGTTGAGTGGTTCGGGAGTGCCGGCACCGGCAGCGTCGGTGACAGGATCTGCGTCTTTTGGCATGAAGGTCAAGAAGTTTTTCAAGAAAGGGTTCGGTAAGAAGAAGTCCAAGGATCAGGGGCAAGCTTCATCGGGCAGTGTACAGCAGCCGATTTCCTTGTAGCGCCAGGGATCAGTGGGTGGGTCGCGAGTGCCGTGTCCACGGTGTAGTGGGTTCCACCCAGGTAGGCAGTGCACGGCGCCGATCATCTATTTTCGGTGTGACCAGCCAGGGCACATGGCACGTGACTGTCCTCAGAGGCAGCCGCAGCAGCAGGTTCCCCAGCAGTAGGAACAGTATCCACCGCTACCCAGGTCAGCTAGTGTGGGAGGCAGGCAGAGAGCTCGAGGTCAGATCACGCACATGACCAGGGCAGAGGCAGTGGCGTCGCAGCTCGTGGAAGGTACCGTTCAGATTTTGGGTTGCGCGGCTCGGGTTTTGTTTGATTCCGGCGCGTCTCATTCGTTTATTTCGGAGGATTTCGCGCTGAGCATAGAGGAGCTGGTGACCCAGTTGCCTTGTGATTTGGCAGTGGAGCTGCCTTCTGGTGATTTCATGGTCATGCCGTATTGCTTCGATCAGGTTCCAGTTTGGATCGATGGGCGGATTATGCCAGGCAGGTTGTATGCGTTGCAGCTTCGGGATTACGATGTGATTCTAGGCATGGATTGGCTCGAGACTCATGGAGCGGTGGTGGATTGTGGAATGAAGAGGGTCTACTTCCAGCATCCGAGCAAGCGGACCTTCTATTTCCAAGGTATCCGTTCCACCTCTTCGCGATTCCTCATCTCTGCTATTCGAGCCCGTCGATTGCTTAATTCTGGTTGTCAGGGTTTTCTCACGTCCGTGGTTGTGACTGAACGGATGGAGCCGAGTGTCGAGGACATTCCGGTGGTGTGCGAGTTTCCTGACGTTTTTCTCGAGGAATTGCCTGGATTACCTCCCCAGCGGGAGATCGATTTCGTGATCGAGGTTGTGCCTGGTACGGGACCTTTGGCGAAGGCTCCCTACCGTATGGCCCCCGCTGAGTTGAGGGAGTTGAGGGCGTAGTTGCAGGAGCTGCTAGCCAAGGGGTATATTCGTCCTAGCTTTTCCCCTTGGGGTGCGCCAGTGTTGTTTGTGAAGAAGAAGGACGGTAGCTTACGGCTGTGCATTGACTATCGGCAGCTGAATGAAGTGACCATTAAGAACAAGTATCCGTTGCCACGGATTGATGATTTGTTCGACCAGCTTCAGTCTGCGCGAGTGTTCTCGCGGATTGATTTACGGTCCGGTTACTATCTGCTGAGAATTCGTGAGTCCGATGAGGAGAAGACTGCGTTCAGTACGAGGTACGGGCATTATGAGTTTTTGGTGATGCCGTTCGGGCTCACCAATGCCCCTGCAGCCTTCATGGACTTGATGCAGAGGGTGTTTCGTCCGTATTTGGACCAGTTCGTGGTCATATTCGTGGACGACATCCTTGTTTATTCACGGTCTGCTAAGGAGCACGCGTACCATTTGGGTGTGGTGCTGCAGACGTTGCGAGATCACCAGTTGTATGCGAAGCTCAGCAAGTGCGAGTTCTGGCTCTGCGAGGGGCACTTTCTGGGGCACGTGATTTCTGGTGATGGCATTTCCGTGGACCCCGCCAAGGTCGAGACAGTAATGCAGTGGCCGAGGCTGAGGTCGGTGACGGAGATCCGAAGTTTCTTGGGGCCTGCGGGCTATTATCGCCGGTTTGTCCATGATTTTTCTCGCATTGCGGCCCCGATGACTAGACTCACGCGGAAGGATGTGCCTTTCGTCTGGTCTGAGGAGTGTGAGTAGAGCTTCAGGGAACTAAAGAGATTGCTCACCTCGGCTCCGGTGTTGGTCTTGCCTTCTGGATCGGGAGGTTTTGTGGTGTGTACAGATGCTTCCGGGGTCGGACTGGGTGCTGTGTTGATGCAGCATGGTAGAGTGGTGGCTTATGCATCTCGGCAGCTAAAGCCCCATGAGGAGAACTGCCCTACCCATGATCTTGAGTTGGCGGCGGTGATCTTCGCGCTGAAGATCTCGAGACATTATCTGTACGGTGAGAAGTTCGAGATGTTCACTGACCATCAGAGTTTGAGATATGTGTTCTCGCAGAGGGACCTGAACCTCAGGCAATGGCGTTGGATGGAGTTCATGAAGGATTATGACTTCACCCTGTCTTATCAGCCGGGCAGGATGAATGTCGTCGCCGATGCCTTGAGTCGGAAGGTCGCGGTCATTGCCTTGATGTTGAGGAAGTGGAGGCTCTGGGAACAAGTGCCCGAAGTATCTTTCAGGCTCAAGATTTCTCAGGAGCCAGGGTTGGCAGTGCTTGTGAGTCTGACTGTCACTCCTGCTATCTGTCGTCAGGTGACAGAGGCTCAGCATGCGGACCCTGAGTTGCCCCGGATTTTGGCGATGGCTGATGTGGAGCTCGACGAGGACGGTGCTGCGAGGTTTCGTGGCAGGCTGTGCGTCCCAGCGGAGGAGCAGGTTCGACGTGCGATGTTGCGCGAGGCTCATGGGAGCAGGTACACCGTACACCCGGGTGCGACAAAGATGTATCGGAACTTGCGAAGACAGTTCTGGTGGCCTAGCATGAAGAGAGATGTCGCCGAGTTTATGGTCAGGTGCCTGATCTGTCAGCAGGTGAAGGCGGAGCATCAGCGACCAGGAGGTACTCTCCAGCCCTTGGATGTTCCTGCGTGGAAGTGGGACCACGTGACCACGGATTTCGTGGTGGGATTGCCGAGGATCCCGAGTGGGCGGGACAGTATTTGGTTGCTGGTGGATAGGCTGACGAATGTGACTCGGTTGTTACCAGTCAAAGTCAGCTGGAGCGTGTCCAAGTTGGCTCGTCTTTATGTGGAGCGGATCGTTCTGTTGCATGGGGTTCCCATTTCGATCGTGTCAGATCGGGATCTGCGCTTCACTTCTGGATTCTGGAGGAGTTTCCAGCGAGCTCTTGGCACAGAGTTGGCTTTTAGCTCGGCGTATCATCCTCAGTCAGATGGTCAGTCTGAGAGGACCATCCAAACTTTGGAGGACATGCTGAGATCTTGCTGCCTGGAGTGGCAAGGGAGTTGGATTCATCACCTACCGTTGGTGGAGTTTGCTTATAACAACAGCTATCATTCGAGCATTGGTATGGCTCCTTATGAGGCATTGTATGGGCGTCCTTGCCGGACTCCACTTGATTGGTTTGAGGTTGGTGAGCGTGTTTTGATGGGACCAGAGTTGGTGCAA
This sequence comes from Amorphophallus konjac, assembly GCA_022559845.1. NCBI lineage: Eukaryota > Viridiplantae > Streptophyta > Magnoliopsida > Alismatales > Araceae > Amorphophallus > Amorphophallus konjac. Next base: position 125,898 of record JAHNEJ010002434.1, on the reverse strand, counting down.
CAATGTGTGGATGTGGTGCACGTGGTTCGTCAGAACATGTTGGCGGCCCAGTGTCGGCAGAAGAGTTATGCCGATCGGAGGAGGCAGCCCCTCGAGTTTGCCGTGGGCGATCGTGTGTTCTTGAGAGTTTCTACGATGAAGGGGGTGATGCGTTTTGGACGGCGTGGGAAGCTGAGTCCCCGCTATATTGGTCCTTTTGTGATTTTGGAGCGCATCGGTGAGGTAGCTTATCGGTTGCAGTTACCCCCTGAGGTGGCGTCGGTGCATGACGTGTTCCACGTCTCAATGTTACGGAAGTATATGCCCGATGACTCTCATGTGCTCGAGGTTTCTGTTTGGCCCGAGGTGACTCCAGATCTTTCTCTCCCAGAGTTTCCGATCCGCGTGGAGGATAGGCGAGAGCAGCGCTTGCGGAACAAGGTCATCCCCTTGGTTAAGGTGGTGTGGCAGCGGCACTCTAGTGGTGAGGCTTCTTGGGAGCGTGAGGACGAGATGCGTCAGTAGTTCCCATATCTGTTTGAGTGAGTCTTCCTCTTATTTCCCCTTGTGTTGTTCTCAATTTCGAGGACGAAATTCCTTAAGGGGGGAGGGCTGTAATATCCCGGACCTTTCGGATCCTTCTTCGTGGGTCCTGGGTCTGGTTTCTCGGAGCGTCATGTTCCATTGTGTCCAAAATTTCGTTTCGGACATCTTTCGTGTTCGGATCGGTGTGATCCGGAGTCGTTTCGGAGGCCCGGAAGCGTTCCGCTGCTTTTCCCCTCGTGTTTTCTCATTCCCGGTGTGTGTTTCGGCAATTCCTTCGGAACCTCGCTGCGGGTGGACCGGGTCGTTCACCTGGGCACGAGTGGTACCGTTGCGATCGGTGCATTCCGAGGATTCCGAAAATGTAATTTTCTATTTTTTGGTATTTTTCAGATTTTCCGGATTTTCTATAAATATACCCCCTATTTTCTCTCTCTCCCCCCACCTTCTCTTTCTTCGTCTTCTTCCTCCTCCGTTTCTCGCCACCGCGGCCCCCTTTCTCCCTCTCTTCCTCCCGTTTGAGCGCGGCGAGCTCCCTTCCGGCAGCAGACGGCGGTGGGGCGACGGCGCGAAGACGTGGGTGGTGGCGAGGCGATCTCGTGGGCGTGCGGCGAGCGTGGGAAGCGTGAAGAGGCGAGGTTTTCCAAAGCGATTTCTTGCGTTCGTGGACGATCCGGCGGAGCATTCGCTCCATTGAGGTAGGGTGACGTTCCCTAGCTGCCCGCCGTTCATTTCCGTGATTTATAGGCCGAGGGGAGGCCGAGAAGGGCGTGATTGAGCGGGTTTGGGGTTTTCCATGATTTGGGGAGAGCTCGCCCGATCTATGGATTTGATGTATGATTTTACGTTTTGATGGCCTAGAATCATGCTAGGGGTCCCCAAGGGTCTTCCCCGTTGATTTCCCCCTCTCCGGTGGAGGCATGGGGGCGTGGTTGGAGTTTTTGGGCGTTTCCCGCTGTTTCACCGTCGGGCGAGTGTAACGGTCCTTCCAGGGACCGTCACACAGTGTGACGCGCCTGGGTGGGTGCGTCACATGCCCTTTGTTTAGCCAACTGGGGTCAGAGACTATGACGGTCCCACGATAGACCGCCATAGGCGTGTGACGCGCCTGGGTTGGGCCGTCAGGGGCATCCGACCGTTGGCTTTTGACCGTTGTTTTTGACCGTTGGGGGTCAAGGTATGTGACGCACCGGCCTGGCGCGTCACATCCTTGTGACGGCCCGGGGCGGGCGCGTCAGGGTGCTTTTGAGCGTCTGAAACCCCAGGCGGTGTGACGGCCGGCGTCGGACCGTCACACCCCGTGACGCGCCTGCGTGGGGGCGTCACAGTTTGTAACGCGCCAGGGCAGGCACGTTACGTTTTGCTTTGCGCTGGGAGCGTGACGGCCGATGTCGGACCGTCAGGTGCCTGTGACGGTCTAGCCTAGGATCGTCAGGCTTCCTGTGACGGTCCCGCCTAGATCGTCACAACCCTGTGACGCGTCTAGGGTAGACCGTCAGGCTCCTGGTTGCCCCGAGAGGGTTGTAACCCCGTTTTTAGTTCGACTGTGGTCACCGTGGGACGGGGCCGGTACGTGGGGTGGTCCCCGTGCGTCGTCGGATGCGGACGTTGTTTTCTGTTGACTTGAGAGTCTACTCCTTCAGTGACCCTCCACTAGTCGTAGCCTACCAGTACGCGGTGCTGGTCGCACCAGGGAGTGGTGTACGGGCTACCCTTAGAGACGGTTTGTGGACCGGTCGTCGTCGGGCCACACGTCGTGCAGCCAGAGTCTGGCTGAGGGGAACACCGGTCAGAGGGCCAGACCAGGGATGCGCGGTCTGTGTGTGCACACGTGGTTGGGGGCGGTTAGACCCACGTCGACGGGCGTGACCCCAGCTAGTCACTTGTTTGTGGTTACTTGTTCGGTGTTCGTGCCTTGGGTAGGCGCTACCACGTCAGGCAGTTCACCTGCGGTGCGGTGTAAGTCGTCAGGGGATGCTACCGGCTGTGCTTCTAGTGGGAGGTACTCCTTGTAGACACGCCATTCTTGACGTCTCCTGAGAAAGTCTCATATTACTATACAACGCCCCGCAACGGCTTACGCATTTCGAATCACTCGAGTGCTTCCTTTTCTTGGGTCTTCTTCTGCCTTTTTCGGCATTCGGAATCGTCTCGTCACGGCATTCGGACAGCGTCAACACCAGTCAGACGCATCAGGAGGTTCCGGAATCAGGAAGGGTGTCTGACGGGCGGCCGCCGACGTCTGATTTGAGGACCCGGGTGGGTCTTAATGGGGGCGTCCAGGCCCCTGGACGCCCCCATCTTTTTAATTCATTTTATTATTTTCTCAGGGCTCAAACCAAATAAAAAATATATATTAATGGAGGCGTCCAGGGCCCTGGACGCCTCCATAAAAATAAAAATAAAAAATGTGTGTAAAATGCCAGTTGGCATAAAAAAACAAAATAAATAAATAAATAAATATATATATTAATGGAGGCGTCCAGGCCCCTGGACGCCTCCATAAAAATAATTATAAAAAAATCAAAATGCCAGCCTTGGCACAAAAGACAAATAAAAAAATAAAATAATATATTTATGGAGGCGTCCAAGCCTCTGGACGCCTCCATCAACTCTCTCACGGGCGCCGCCCACCGAACGACGGTTTGTCGTGTGTGAAAAAATCCAATTATAGAGACGTCCAGTCAACTGGACGCGCCCATTTCTGAATCACGAGGCGCCGCTCACAAAACCACGCGTTATGCCAAACCGCGTGCGGCCGTCGTCGGTTTTCGGTGGACCTGTTTGAGGCGTCCGGAGCCCTGGACGGCTCCACAAAACTATTCCAAAAAAATATATAAAAATAGACTAAAATATTAATTCGGCCCTGATTGAGGTGTCCAGGGTCCTGGACGCCTCCACCCTCCGGAGCTCTATAAATAGAGGCCCACCCCATTAGTTCTGGGAGAGCTTCGAAGTGATCCGATAGGCTGCCGGAGCACAGAGGCTACGGAGTCATTTTCTAACCTGTGGGTTCTTTTATAGGTGGAGGTTCTGCCGGCTTCTCGGGTGCTCACGCTCGCGAGAGGAAGGTCGTCTTCATCCACCGCGCTTCCACGTCGTCCCCACGCTGCCGGAGCTCCGCCGGATTTCACGATCGGCACATTCAATAAGCCAATTCTTTCCTTTTATTCGTAGTTCTTTTGCATTCATCATCTTGCATCCCCTATCCCCCTTCATAAGGGCGCCTTTTCTTATACACTTCTTACATCCATCATCTCATTTTCCTCCTACTCGAGTCTGAGAGGGGTTTAAAAGATAACACCAACCAGATGTGTGTCTTGCCATCATTTCATTATTCTTATCGCAAGGATTTGAATACTACACCTCCATCGTTCTAATCCACTTGTCATTTGTTTGTCGTTGTTTTGCAAGGGCAGCCGAGGAAAGCCCTCTCCGTCGGCCGGCCGGAGGGAGAGGAAGAAGCAACCCGCCATCTCCCGCTCTTGAGGTAGACGCGATCACTTTCTTATTTTGGGATTTTTCGGCCCCTGGCGATCACATCTTATTTTCGAGGCCGCGGCGAGTCACTTCCCCAATGGCCGTTTAAATTTCCGTTCTTATATTCTCTTTATATTCTGTTATATTTTGCTCATATTCTCGAGGCCGCGGCGAGTCACTTCCCCAATGGCCGTTTAAATTCACGTTCTTATACGTTATATTCTTATCTATTTATGTTCTCGAGGCCGCGGCGAGTCACTTCCCCAATGGCCGTTTAAATTCCCGCTCTTTGTATTCTCTTTATAGTCTGTCATCTTATTATCTGCTCATATTCTCGAGGCCGCGGCGAGTCACTTCCCCAATGGCCGTTTCAATTCTTGTTATTTAATTTCTGCACCATTCCCGTCCCCTCGAGGCCGCGGCGAGTCACTTCCCGCTATGGCCGTTTAACCCCCATATCTTGCTATATCACACTTATCCCGCTCGCCCCGCCGAAGCAATCTCCCATGGTGGCCCCTTCTCTCTCTTCTCTTATTTCTGTATTGCAGCAAACAAACACTAAAAAAAGAGGAGCCCGCGCGCTCCGCGTCTTCTCCGCTCTTCCCCGAACCGCGTGACGTCGCTCACAGATTGGCGATCACGGTGGGACCTGTACTGCTTCCTTTCGGCTACCCTTGCAAGTTCGGCACCACCCGTACCTCTCCACCTTCGCGCCCGCGCGCGACCCCGTTGTGCTCACGGCAGCACCGTCAGTTTTGATTGGTTCTTTGTTTATTATATGTCTGTTATTTCTGTTATTTTCTTACTCTATATATCTGTCAGCATTCCATTGCATACATCCATTCCTCTTTTCTATCCTTTTTTATTTTTTTGAGGATCACCCTTTCCCGGTGAAGGAAGGACTCTCCGTTTGGGAATTCCTCTCAACGGACTAGAATCTCCTACACTGGGACCTCCGTAAGTCCCCGACATCGAAGAATCTCCTCTTCGTTCACTGGGCTGGTTGTACCATTGAAGTTCCCCGGAGTTAGTCATTTCATTCGTGGTGAGACGAGAGACCCTAGCTGACACGGCGGTGAAACAAAAACAAACTAGGGTCCCCATTTTGTGTGAACTTCGGATCTCGCTAAAAAAATATAAAAAATCATCAAAATCAAAACACAAAAAAGAGCGTAAAGGCATCCACTTGTTTGATAATCTCTGCTACCTACTTGCTAGTGTATATTTTTACGTTCTGGGAAAACTGTGAGCATGTCTCACGAGTCTTTTGAGGAGAACCACCCTAGCCGTGGTTTGACAGCCGACCCGCGAGTCTATGCTATGGACTCGGGTCCTTCTCATGACCCCTCGCATGAGGTGCAGGTTATTGCCGGGGACACGTCTCCACCACAGGATATCTCTTCTTTACTGGGCGTCCTCGCCAACACGGAGCTTACCTCTGAACAGCTCCGGGCCTTCCAGGCCATTCTAAAGGGGAAATCTGTTTCCCCCACGCCCCAGGAATCAACTCCGGTCATCGCACCTCTCCAAGAGTCCGTGCAGGCCATTTCATCTCCCTCATTGGAGCAAGCCATCCAGTCTCCCTCGCTTCAAGGACAAGCGAGCCAACAACCACTGATGCGGACCGCTATGCGAACTAGGACTCGATATAACGATATGACTAACGGGCTCCTATGACCAGCAATTGCACAACAATCCGAGTAGCGTAACTCAACGCCTATAGTTCCCAAGAGAGTAATTATGCTATATAATAAGGAACACAAGCTCGCAAGCGCCCCAAGAGAGGGAAGCGTGCCGATCTGCACGATTAAGAAACGGCGAGTCTAGGGTGGTCAACTCCACACTCGCAACTCGGGTGAGTCACAGGACGGTCTCACTCACTCACCGCAGCAGTGAATAAAATAAAGAACTAGCTAGGGCCCTACTACGCACAAGCAGCGGCTTCAAGAGAGTATACTAAATAAGCAAACAATACCGAGGGAGGAGTAGACGCATACCTCCACGCTCGGGGCGTGGGGAAGAGGCCCGGCCAAGTCACACGATCCCGGTACAAAGCTAAGCAAGTACAACTCAAAAAAATGCCCACACCTCGCAGGGAGGTAAAAGGCTACACAGTGATATCCGGGGATCGTGCGAAGTGGGGTGACGGGCACGGGGTCGGTGCCACTCGTCGCCCACGTGTGTCGCTGTGAACCGGTCGGACAGCGCTGCCTCTGTGGATCGGCCAGGAACCAGCAGCAAGGACGGCGAGTCCCGGGCATCATGGATGGCGCTGATTCCCCTGAAAGAGGGTGGCAGTAGGTGCTAGACCTCCTGGAGGAAGGCGGACGACGACAACACCGGCGCGGACCTCCGGAGTAGCTCGAACCGGCGGGCAGGCTGCAGCTCGGTCTGCGCAGGTCCTGGCGAGCAGCAGGAAGGCGGATCTGGACAGTGACCTTCCTCTAGTCCGTTGTCCACGAAATTTGACGTGGTCTCTGGTGGGTAGGTCCAAAGGGTGCCTGAGGAAGTAGAGCTGCTAACAAGCACCGTGGCGACCGTGGCAAATTTTGAAGCGGACCTTGCACAATCTGGCCGGTCTATGGGCAGCAGAACCATGGGCCAATGAAGGGGTTGGAACCCGGGCTTCCTGGGAGAAAATGGGACCGGGCTTTTTGTGGTGGACTCGTAGGGGACGTGGGGTGAAGTGGTAGCAGTGGCGGGGTGGCATACAGTGGCGGTTGTGGGCGTGGGCGGTGCAAACAATTTCGGCTCAGTTCTGCAATCCAGTGCAGTCAGAACTGAAGGCTGAGAAGGTGGATGTGGCAAGCCAAAAAAATGGGCTCCAAAGGGTGCAGAGAAATTATGTGGGATGCCATTGGATGTGTATGAGCAATGCTCAAAATATCTGGTCGTTCTGAAATAATTTGAGAGTCGTCTTTTGGAGGTGATTGAGCACTGTCCCGCTAGGACTGCACAGGGTCAGTCTGCGCGACAAAAATGGCTCCAAAGAGAAAATCTCGCCCTGAACGAATTTTGAGGTGATTTTTTCAGAACGGTTAGGAGACTTGTATTAGAATAAATGATAAGAGAGGCCAAGATAGGAAAGAGTCAGGAAGATGGCGTACTGGTTGGATCTTTAGGGCTCTGGTTTTATGCAGGTCTGCACAGGGGCAGCCAGCGAGGAAAAAGGTTTACAAAGGGAATTTTAGCAAATGGACGAATTTTGGGATGCCGTTTTCGGGAGTGTCTTGGGAACAGGAAGAGGAAGAAGAGTCAAGAAGACATGGATGGGATATGAGGACGGGAAGGAAGAGTTCCAACCTGATCTTTGCGGCCCAATTCTGCAGGCAGACAAGAAAAAAACAGAAGCGTAGGGCAGCAAGGGCTATCTCCTCCGGACATGTAGCAACCTTCGATCCATGAACTCCGGGCTTGAGGAGAGGTGAGAGTGGTCGCCTCCCTGATGTTGGAGAAGCCGAAACCTGCAAGGATGGGGGGAAATAGGGCGTCGCACCCTAGAGGGAGAGGAAGAGGAAGAGGAAGAGATAGAGGGTGTCACACCCTAGAGGGGAGAGGAGGAAGAAGAGGGAAATGCTCTTGGCAAAACTCAGATTTTCATTCATTCATTCATCAATCCCTCAAGAGGAAGAGTACATGATAATATATAGAGTTTGGACTCCACCTTCCCTCCTTAGAGTTTGAATTTGAATCCCTTTGAAATTTAAATTCTATGGGCTCCATCATTGCTCCTTGGAGTTTGGATTTGGAACCCATGTAAAAGTTAAATTCTATGGGCTCCACATGGCTCCTTGGAGTTTGGATTTGGAACCCATTTGAAATTTAAATTCTATGGGCTCCATTCTCCCTCCTTGGAGTTTGAATTCGAACCCATTTGAAATTTGAAATCCCAAAATGATGCAAACCCAAATACATGCCAAAGACACACCTAAGACGTACACAATACAAAATACGACCAAGTACGTACAAATACGACCAAGTACGTACAAAATACAAATACGACCCAAATACATATAAAATACAAATACGTATAAAAATACGTACTAAAGTGTCAAAGTTCCGAGGCGGACTCCAGACTGTCCCCCAGCCACAATGAGGTCGGTGTCGACCGAGTCGTGCTGCATGTCCGGTACCGGCGGCTCTCTGAGTCGAGCCGTATTCTTGCTCGGGTGTCCTCACCAATTCTCCCCGGGTGGGAAGAACTCGACCCTGTTGAGTAAGGGTCTCGGTCACTCTGGTACCGCTCTAGCAAGTCTGGATCTAACCTCTCCAGTTCTGCCCGGGTGATCCATGCATCATCGGACGCGGGCCGTCCCCTCCAACGCACCAAGTAGCGGTGATACGCACCACTCCTGGTGGTGGTCACCTGGTCATCTAGTATAGACTCTATCCGCTCACGCTGCTGAGGTGACAGGGTTGGAAGTGGACTCTCAGGGGAGGGCTCACTCACAAAGGGTGGAGAAGGCCCAAACAACTCACTAGGGATCACTGCCGGGTCCCTATATGCGACTAAGTCCGAGACATTGAATGTGGAACTTATACCATAGTCGTCCGGTAAGTCAACAACATATGCATTGGATCCAACTCGCTTAACTACTCTAAAGGGGCCAGCACCACGAGCCTGTAGTTTCTTCACAGCTCCAGAAGGAAACCGTTCTGGTCTGACCCGGATCATGACATAATCTCCCTCTCGGAACTCACGGGGGTGTCTATGAGCGTCAGCCAATTCTTTATATCGCGCGTTGCTGGTCTCTATATGATGACGAATACCATCATGCAAACCCCTAACATGCTCGGCAAACGACTCTGCAGACTGCGACACTCTAGCATGCATGGGTAAGGGAACAAGATCCACTGGCTTCCTAGGTCTATATCCTGTAACAACCTCAAAAGGACTCATTCCTGTGGACCTATTGACTGAGTCATTATATGCAAACTCGGCAAGTGGCAAAATCGAATCCCAGTCCCTCTCGCGTTCCCTAACCAAACATCTCAAGAGGTTCCCCAAACTTCTATTGACTACCTCAGTCTGCCCGTCAGTCTGGGGGTGGTAAGCTGTGGAGAATTTGAGCTGAGTACCCATCAAATGCCAAAGGGTCTTCCAAAAGTAGCTAGTGAACCGGACATCTCAATCGGACACAATGGACTTAGGAAGCCCAAATCGGCTCACTACACTAGAGAAGAACAATCGAGCAACCCTAGAGGCGTCTGAAGTCTTTGAACAAGGAATGAAGAGGGCCATCTTCGAAAACCTATCAACCACCACAAAAATTGAATCATGCTTGCGGGCAGTCCGTGGCAACCCCAAAATAAAATCCATGCTGATATCCTGCCACGGCCTATCAGGCACAGGAAGAGGAGTATAAGGACCTGAAACCTGCTTCCTCATTTTGGCCACAGTGCAGGTACGACACTGGGCCACAATGCGAGCAACGTCACGCTTCAAACTAGGCCAATAAAAATGATGCTCGACTGCCTCGATGGTCTTATTCCGACCGAAGTGGCCGGCTAGACCTCCCGCATGCATCTCCCAAGTGAGGAAGTCACGAACGAAAGTCCGTGGAACACACAAGCGACTCCCACGAAAGAGATAACCATCCTGCAACATATAATCAATGTGCTCTTGGGATGGCCCCAACTGGAGGGTGGTATAAATCGGACAATCGGCATATGCCTCCTTCATCCTATCCATCCCTACCACCTCTACACTCATGGTGGTCAAAAGATAAGCGCGACGGCTCAGAGCGTCGGCCACCCGGTTCTCCGCACCGGCCTTGTGCTTCAGCACAAAGGTATAATCCTGAAGGAACTCCACCCAGCGACTGTGACGAGAATTGAGCTTTTTCTGGGCATGGAGATACTTGAGTGCCTCATGATCAGAAAACAGGACAAACTCCTGGTGCAACAAGTAATGTCTCCAATGCCGAAGGGCCTGCACAACTGCGTAAAACTCTTTATCATACGTAGAATAACGCAGTTTAGCATCGCTCAATTTCTCACTGAAGTATGCAATGGGGTGGGTCTCCTGACTCAGAACACCACCAATACCAACCCCGGAGGCATCACAAGAGACCTCAAACACCTTCGTGAAATCAGGGAGTCTAAGAATAGGTGCTTGGGTCATGCGCTCCTTGAGGAGCCCAAATGCGGCTGAGGCGGCCTTCGTCCACTCAAACGTCCCCTTTCGGATGCAATCTGTAATTGGGGCCGTGATAGAGCTGAAGCCTCGAATAAAGCGGCGATAGAAGGTCGCCAGTCCGTGAAAGCTGCGGACATCATGAAGAGTACGAGGTTCGGGCCACTCCACTATGGCCCTGACCTTCTCTGGGTCAGCGGAGACTCCCTCGCTAGACACGATAAACCCCAAGAATGTGACCTGACTTGTCATGAAAGCGCGTTTCTTAGGGTTGGCATAAAGACTCTCTCTCCTCAGAATAAGACAGACCTGCCGTAGATGGTCTAAGTGGGCCTCCCGAGTGCGGCTATAGATAAGGATATCATCAAAATATACCACCACAAAGACCCCAATCAAAGGTCGAAGGACCTGAGTCATCAGCCGCATAAAAGTACTGGGAGCATTGGTCATCCCAAAGGGCATGACCAGCCACTCATAAAGATCATCTTTGGTCTTAAAGGCCGTCTTCCACTCATCACCGGGCCTGATCATCACCTGGTGATAGCCACTCTTCAGATCAATCTTGGAAAACATAGTGGCTCCCGCCATCATATCGAGCATATCATCTAAGCGGGGAATGGGAAATCTATACTTTACCGTGATCTTATTGATTGCACGGCTGTCGACGCACATCCTCCAAGTACCGTCCTTCTTAGGGGCAAGCAAGGCCGGGACGGCACATGGACTCATGCTCTCACGAAGAGATCCCCTTGTCATCAACTCCTCAACTTGACGCTGAAGCTCAGCGTGATCAGCGGGGCTCATCCTATAATGTGGCAAATTGGGCAATGAGGACCCCGGAATCAGGTCAATAGCATGCTGAATGTCCCGCATAGGTGAAAGACCCTCGGGTAAATCATCAGGAAATACATCAGTAAACTCCCGAAGGACATCAGCAACATCAGATGGGAGATCACTCTCCTTCTCTGCAACCACCTCTCGGACTATAATGGCAAAAATAGGGTCCCCTCTAACAAAGTCACGCTCCAACTCCCGGGAGCTGACTAGCATCAACCTCCTAGTCGGAGGAACACTCAGGGCAGGGACATCCGGAGGCAAGGTCGTAGCCTGAGCTGGCAATGGGGTACTGGGCCCTGGAATAGTAGGAGTCGGGGTACTAGGCCCAGTGGGACCCCGGATGGATGGACTCCTCGGCTGGGACGGGTGAAGGGTAATCCGTTGGCCATTATGGTCGAATGTGCATGTGTTTGACCGGCCATGGAGGGTAGCATCCCGATCAAATAACCAGGGCCTTCCCAGGATAATACTACCTACCTCCATAGGCAACACATCACACCAGATCCCATCCTGGTAGGCATGGAACTGCAATGGCACCATACATCGCAGCCTTACTGGGATAGAGGTGGAATCTACCCATGACACGCGATAAGGGGAAGGGTGGTCCACGGGGGTCAACCCTAAGCGAGTCACAGTACCCGTAGAGATAGCGTTAATACAGCTCCCACTGTCTATGATCACCTTGCAGGCTTTCCCACCCAGCCTACAAAAGGTATGAAAAATGGTGGTGCGACGCCAGTCATCACTCACCAACGGCTGGGTCAAGATACACCTGACAACACCCAGCTGGACGTCATCCTGGCACTGTGTGCCCTGGACATCTAGTTGCTCACCCTCAAGCAGCTCATCAAAGAATTCCTCCGCGAGCTCCTGGTCAGCCTCATAACTGACGGATACGACACCATGTGCGAGCTCACCAGTCGAAGAATCTCCGATGACCAAAGAGGATCGGGTAGGACAACTAACAGCATAATGACCAACCCCTCCGCACCTATAACACTCATGACGGGACCCAGTGCCCTGAGGTGCTCCACCAGTCATCGGCCCCTTTCCCTTGTCATCACGACGGGCCGGGGGTGGTGGAAGCTGGGGTCGGGTAGGAATGGTGGGCTGCTGAGGCCGAGGGGCCGGGGCTGGAGCCTGGGGTCGAGGGGGATAGTCCCTCGGAGGGGGAGGACGCGGTCTAAGGGCAGTGAAGTCCTGACGAGCGGGTTCCTGTAGACGGGCCACAGGTCCCCGAGGGTAATTTCCAGTCATAGCACGAGGGTCCGACCCACGAGGATATGTGGGTCCCAGGCGCTGGACCGGAGCAAACTCGGACTCAAACTGCTCTAACTCGAGTGCGACCTGATAAGCCTCCTCCAGGGTCGTGGCATGGCGGCGAAATAACTCATACTGGTAGTGCGGCCGCAGACCCCGACGGAAGCGGGAGATGGTCATGGCACTCTCCTCCGTGACCCCACATCGTAAGTAGTACTCATCAAAATCGGCGATGTAGTCGGTCACAGTCCGATCCCCTTGGCTGAGACTCTGCCACCTATCAATAAGCCTCTGACGGTATGTGGAAGGAAGGTATTTTTGCCTGAGCTTTACCTTCATATCATCCCATGTCTCAATCTGGGGTTGATGTCGCTGCATCAACAGGCTCTCCACGTTTCTCCAATAAGTCTGTGCCTGCCCTAGCAATTTCATTTTGGCAAATCGGACTCTCCGGTGGTCCGTCATCTCATACCACTCAAAGTAGCGGTCCATACCCGCCTCCCAATCAACATAGATCTTAGGGTCCAAGGACCCATCAAAGGTAGGAGGATCCGCGCGCACGGACCTAAGGAGACGGTCATCCTCGTCGTCCCTATGGGGCCTATAGCCACGTCGAGCAAGGCCATAACCCTCAACCTCATTATCGGACCCAAAATCATCAAACTCTTGAATACGTGGTCTCCGGTCGTCGGCCCTAGGGTGTACAGGCCGAAGAGCAGGGTCAAGTGGGCCTTGGGCCTGCCCGGGGACATCCTCACGTGGAGCTCTATCCTGGCTGGGCCGTCCAACTAGACCTTAAATGGTCCGGTCGGAAGCCTCCATCCGGTCCTCCATGGCCTTCATCCGGCCCTCCATGAATGCAGCATGATCTCTAAAGCTCTTATCGGACTGATCTATCCGATTCATGAGAGCCTGCATCATATCCTGAAGGGAAAAGTCACTAGGGGCAGTATTCCTAGGGTCACCCATTGGGACCGGGTGTTGGTAATCTGTACCACGCCGAGTGGGCATGTAATGGAACTAAATGCAAGGGAATTTTTTTTTTTTTTATAATGCAAACCAATGCAAGACTCTAAGGGACAAATGGGGGTAGAACGAAGACTCAAATGCACCCTAGACAACCTATGGCTCTGATACCATAACTGATGCGGAACGCTATGCGAACTAGGACTCGATGTAACGATATGACTAACGGGCTCCTATGACCAGCAATTGCACAACAATCCGAGTAGCGTAACTCAACGCCTATAGTTCCCAAGAGAGTAATTATGCTATATAATAAGGAACACAAGCTCGCAAGCGCCCCAAGAGAGGGAAGCGTGCCGATCTGCACGATTAAGAAACCGGCGAGTCTAGGGTGGTCAACTCCACACTCGCAACTCGGGTGAGTCACAGGACGGTCTTACTCACTCACCGCAGCAGTGAATAAAATAAAGAACTAGCTAGGGCCCTACTACGCACAAGCAGCGGCTTCAAGAGAGTATACTAAATAAGCAAACAATACCGAGGGAGGAGTAGATGCATACCTCCACGCTCGGGGCGTGGGGAAGAGGCCCGGCCAAGTCACACGATCCCGGTACAAAGCTAAGCAAGTACAACTCAACAAAATGCCCACTCCTCGCAGGGAGGTAAAAGGCTACACAGTGATATCCGGGGATCGTGCGAAGTGGGGTGACGGGCACGGGGTCGGTGCCACTCGTCGCCCACGTGTGTCGCTGTGAACCGGTCGGACAGCGCTGCCTCCGTGGATCGGCCAGGATCCAACAGCAAGGACGGCGAGTCCCGGGCGTCGTGGATGGCGCTGATTCCCCTGAAAGAGGGTGGCAGTAGGTGCTGGACCTCCTGGAGGAAGGCGGACGACGACAACACCGGCGCGGACCTCCGGAGTAGCTCGAACCGGCGGGCAGGCTGCAGCTCGGTCTGCGCAGGTCCTGGCGAGCAGCAGGAAGGCGGATCTGGACAGTGACCTTCCTCTCGTCCGTTGTCCACAAAATTTGACGTGGTCTCTGGTGGGTAGGTCCAAAGGGTGCCCGAGGAAGTAGAGCTGCTAACAAGCACCGTGGCGACCGTGGTAAATTTTGAAGCGGACCTTGCACAATCTGGCCGGTCTATGGGCAGCAGAACCATGGGCCAATGAAGGGGTTGGAACCCGGGCTTCCTGGGAGAAAATGGGACCGGGCTTTTTGTGGTGGACTCGTAGGGGACGTGGGGTGAAGTGGTAGCAGTGGCGGGGTGGCGTACAGTGGCGGTTTTGGGCGTGGACAGTGCAAACAATTTGGGCTCAGTTCTGCAATCCAGTGCAGTCAGAACTGAAGGCTGAGAATGTGGATGTGGCAAGCCAAAAAAATGGGCTCCAAAGGGTGCAGGGAAATTATGTGGGATGCCATTGGATGTGTATGAGCAATGCTCAAAATCTATGGTCGTTCTGAAATAATTTGAGAGTCGTCTCTTTGGAGGTGATTGAGCACTGTCCCGCTAGGACTGCACAGGGTCAGTCTGCGCGACAAAAATGGCTCCAAAGAGAAAATCTCGCCCTGAGCGAATTTTGAGGTGATGTTTTCAGGAACGGTTAGGAGACTTGTATTAGAATAAATGATAAGAAGAGGCCAAGATAGGAAAGAGTCAGTAAGATGGCGTACTGGTTGGATCTTTAGGGCTCTGGTTTTATGCAGGTCTGCACAGGGGCAGCCAGCGCAGGAAAAAGGATTACAAAGGGAATTTTCGCAAATGGACGAATTTTGGGATGCCGTTTTCGGGAGTGTCTTGGGAACATGAAGAGGAAGAGTCAAGAGGACATGGATGGGATATGAGGACGGGAAGGAAGGGTTCCAACCTGATCTTTGCGGCCCAATTCTACAGGCAGATAAGAAAAAAATTGATGCGTAGGGCAGCAAGGGCTATCTCCTCCGGACATGTAGCAACCTTTGATCCATGAACTCCGGGCTTGAGGAGAGGTGAGAGTGGTCGCCTCCCTGATGTTGGAGAAGCCGAAACCTGCAAGAGATGGGGGGGAATAGGGCGTCGCACCCTAGAGGGAGAGGAAGAGGAAGAGGAAGAGATAGAGGGTGTCACACCCTAGAGGGGAGAGGAGGAAGAAGAGGGAAATGCTCTTGGCAAAACTCAGATTTTCATTCATTCATTCATCAATCCCTCAAGAGGAAGAGTACATGATAATATATAGAGTTTGGACTCCACCTTCCCTCCTTAGAGTTTGAATTTGAATCCCTTTGAAATTTAAATTCTATGGGCTCCATCATTGCTCCTTGGAGTTTGGATTTGGAACCCATGTAAAAGTTAAATTCTATGGGCTCCACATGGCTCCTTGGAGTTTGGATTTGGAACCCATTTGAAATTTAAATTCTATGGGCTCCATTCTCCCTCCTTGGAGTTTGAATTCGAACCCATTTGAAATTTGAAATCCCAAAATGATGCAAACCCAAATACATGCCAAAGACACACCTAAGACGTACACAATACAAAATACGACCAAGTACGTACAAATACGACCAAGTACGTACAAAATACAAATACGACCCAAATACATATAAAATACAAATACGTATAAAAATACGTACTAAAGTGTCAAAGTTCCGGGGCGGACTCCAGACTGTCCCCCAGCCACAATGAGGTCGGTGTCGACCGAGTCGTGCCGCGTGTCCGGTACCGGCGGCTCTCTGAGTCGAGCCGTATTCTTGCTCGGGTGTCCTCACCAATTCTCCCCGGGTGGGAAGAACTCGACCCTGTTGAGTAAGGGTCTCGATCACTCTGGTACCGCTCTAGCAAGTCTGGATCTAACCTCTCCAGTTCTGCCCGGGTGATCCATGCATCATCAAACGCGGGCCGTCCCCTCCAACGCACCAAGTAGCGGTGATACGCGCCACTCCTGGTGGTGGTCACCTGCTCATCTAGTATAGACTCTATCCGCTCACGCTGCTGAGGTGACAGGGTTGGAAGTGGACTCTCAGGGGAGGGCTCACTCACAAAGGGTGGAGAAGGCCCAAACAACTCACTAGGGATCACTGCCGGGTCCCTATATGCGACTAAGTCCGAGACATTGAATGTGGAACTTATACCATAGTCGTCCGGTAAGTCAACAACATATGCATTGGATCCAACTCGCTTAACTACTCTAAAGGGGCCAGCACCACGAGCCTGTAGTTTCTTCACAGCTCCAGAAGGAAACCGTTCCGGTCTGACCCGGATCATGACATAATCTCCCTCTCGGAACTCACGGGGGTGTCTATGAGCGTCAGCCAATTCTTTATATCGCGCGTTGCTGGTCTCTATATGATGACGAATACCATCATGCAAACCCCTAACATGCTCGGCAAACGACTCTGCAGACTGCGACACTCTAGCATGCATGGGTAAGGGAACAAGATCCACTGGCTTCCTAGGTCTATATCCTGTAACAACCTCAAAAGGACTCATTCCTGTGGACCTATTGACTGAGTCATTATATGCAAACTCGGCAAGTGGCAAAACCGAATCCCAGTCCCTCTCGCGTTCCCTAACCAAACATCTCAAGAGGTTCCCCAAACTTCTATTGACTACCTCAGTCTGCCCGTCAGTCTGGGGGTGGTAAGCTGTGGAGAATTTGAGCTGAGTACCCATCAAATGCCAAAGGGTCTTCCAAAAGTAGCTAGTGAACCGGACATCTCAATCGGACACAATGGACTTAGGAAGCCCAAATCGGCTCACTACACTAGAGAAGAACAATCGAGCAACCCTAGAGGCGTCTGAAGTCTTTGAACAAGGAATGAAGAGGGCCATCTTCGAAAACCTATCAACCACCACAAAAATTGAATCATGCTTGCGGGCGGTCCGTGGCAACCCCAAAATAAAATCCATGCTGATATCCTACCACGGCCTATCAGGCACAGGAAGAGGAGTATAAGGACCTGAAACCTGCTTCCTCATTTTGGCCACAGTGCAGGTACGACACTGGGCCACAATGCGAGCAACGTCACGCTTCAAACTAGGCCAATAAAAACGATGCTCGACTGCCTCGATGGTCTTATTCCGACCGAAGTGGCCGGCTAGACCTCCCGCATGCATCTCCCAAGTGAGGAAGTCACGAACGAAAGTCTGTGGAACACACAAGCGACTCCCACGAAAGAGATAACCATCCTGCAACATATAATCAATGTGCTCTTGGGATGGCCCCAACTGGAGGGTGGTATAAATCGGACAATCGGCATATGCTTCGTTCATCCTATCCATCCCTACCACCTCTACACTCATGGTGGTCAAAAGATAAGCGCGACGGCTCAGAGCGTCGGCCACCCGATTCTCCGCACCGGCCTTGTGCTTCAGCACAAAGGTATAATCCTGAAGGAGCTCCACCCAGCGACTGTGACGAGAATTGAACTTTTTCTGGGCATGGAGATACTTGAGTGCCTCATGATCAGAAAACAGGACAAACTCCTGGTGCAACAAGTAATGTCTCCAATGCCGAAGGGCCTGCACAACTGCGTAAAACTCTTTATCATACGTAGAATAACGCAGTTTAGCATCGCTCAATTTCTCACTGAAGTATGCAATGGGGTGGGTCTCCTGACTCAGAACACCACCAATACCAACCCCGGAGGCATCACAAGAGACCTCAAACACCTTCGTGAAATCAGGGAGTCTAAGAATAGGTGCTTGGGTCATGCGCTCCTTGAGGAGCCCAAATGCGGCTGAGGCGGCCTTCGTCCACTCAAACGTCCCCTTTCGGATGTAATCTATAATTGGGGCCGTGATAGAGCTGAAGCCTCGAATAAAGCGGCGATAGAAGGTCGCCAGTCTGTGAAAGCTGCGGACATCATGAAGAGTACGAGGTTCGGGCCACTCCACTATGGCCCTGACCTTCTCTGGGTCAGCGGAGACTCCCTCGCTAGACACGATAAACCCCAAGAATGTGACCTGACTTGTCATGAAAGCGCATTTCTTAGGGTTGGCATAAAGACTCTCTCTCCTCAGAATAAGACAGACCTACCGTAGATGGTCTAAGTGGGCCTCCCGAGTGCGGATATAGATAAGGATATCATCAAAATATACCACCATAAAGACCCCAATCAAAGGTCGAAGGACCTGAGTCGTCAGCCGCATAAAAGTACTGGGAGCATTGGTCATCCCAAAGGGCATGACCAGCCACTCATAAAGACCATCTTTGGTCTTAAAGGCCGTCTTCCACTCATCACCGGGCATGATCCTCACCTGGTGATAGCCACTCTTCAGATCAACCTTGGAAAACATAGTGGCTCCCGCCATCATATCGAGCATATCATCTAAGCGGGGAATGGGAAATCTATACTTTACTGTGATCTTATTGATTGCACGGCTGTCGACGCACATCCTCCAAGTACCGTCCTTCTTAGGGGCAAGCAAGGCAGGGACGGCACATGGACTCATGCTCTCACGAAGAGATCCCCTTGTCATCAACTCCTCAACTTGACGCTGAAGCTCAGCGTGATCAGCGGGGCTCATCCTATAATGTGGCAAATTGGGCAATGAGGACCCCGGAATCAGGTCAATAGCATGTTGAATGTCCTGCATAGGTGGAAGACCCTCGGGTAAATCATCAGGAAATACATCAGTAAACTCCCGAAGGACATCAGCAACATCAGATGGGAGATCACTCTCCTTCTCTCCAACCACCTCTCGGACTATAATGGCAAAAATAGGGTCCCCTCTAACAAAGTCACGCTCCAACTCCCGGGAGCTGACTAGCATCAACCTCCTAGTCGGAGGAACACTCAGGGCAGGGACATCCGGAGGCAAGGTCGTAGCCTGAGCTGGCAATGGGGTACTGGGCCCTGGAATAGTAGGAGTCGGGGTACTAGGCCCAGTGGGACCCCGGATGGATGGACTCCTCGGCTGGGACGGGTGAAGGGTAATCCGTTGGCCATTATGGTCGAATGTGCATGTGTTTGACCGGCCATGGAGGGTAGCATCCCGATCAAATAACCAGGGCCTTCCCAGGATAATACTACCTACCTCCATAGGCAACACATCACACCAGATCCCATCCTGGTAGGCATGGAACTGCAATGGCACCATACATCGCAGCCTTACTGGGATAGAGGTGGAATCTACCCATGACACGCGATAAGGGGAAGGGTGGTCCACGGGGGTCAACCCTAAGCGAGTCACAGTACCCGTAGAGATAGCATTAATACAGCTCCCACTGTCTATGATCACCTTGCAGGCTTTCCCACCCAGCCTACAAAAGGTATGAAAAATGGTGGTGCGACGCCAGTCATCACTCACCAACGGCTGGGTCAAGATACACCTGACAACACCCAGCTGGACGTCATCCTGGCACTGTGTGCCCTGGACATCTAGTTGCTCACCCTCAAGCAGCTCATCAAAGAATTCCTCCGTGAGCTCCTGGTCAGCCTCATAAATGCCCACGTACCGCAGATACAATGGTACCGGCAACCCCTTCATTCACCTCAAGGACTTCATGTATGAGTCCTCCTATTGGCAAAATGATCAAAGGTCCCTGGCATACCTCTTTCGGAGATCATTGGATGGTCCTGCGCTTGAGTGGTTCTATTCTCTGGAGCCCGGCGAGGCCGAGAATTTTGAAATAGTCCAGAGAAGGTTCTTGCAGAAATATAGGGATAGGGTCGGTCCCTCACTCTCCATTACCGACCTAGTGGCCGAAAAGATGAAACCCGACGAGGATTTTGTCCGATATGCTGATAGATGGAGGTCTCTGGCGGAAAGAATAAGGAATACCCTCTCCGAGCCCGAACAAGTGAAGATGATTGTGTCTAATGCAACCCCACAGTTCAGACATGTCCTGGCCATGAATAAACTTACTACAATGGAGGAACTCTATGAAAGGGCCCGGTACATCCAAACCCAGCTAAAAGACTCCCCCATCATGAACATGTTTGAGTCGCCGAAACCCAAAGTGGTCAGAAAGACAGGCGCTGGTGTCCCGGGCGGAGCCACAGAAGGGGTCGTGACAAATGAGCAAGTCAGTGCGGTCAACAATGCCAACTATGCAGTCAACCCAAGGCCTCCACAAATGCCCCGACTTCCCATTCAACCGGGTCCTTTCCCTCTTCGTCCTCCACCCCAAAATAATCCACCCCAGGATAATATGCCTCCATTACGCCAACCCCAGCAACAACAACCACAACCTCAGCAACAACAACCACCACTTCAGTACAACCAAGTTCCACCCCCGGGGAACTATGGTCCCCAACAGCAACAAAGGAGGCCGCTCGGTCTCAAGAGAGCCTACTATCCACCATTGCCGGAAACCTCAGCAGACATTTTTAATGCCCTCATGGCATCAAACCAACTCGCCCTACCCAGAGAAAGGCCCGCGTGGCCACCCAATGTTGATACCTCCAAATACTGCGTCTACCACAGGCAGCCGGGACACACAGTAGATTACTGCTTCCATTTCAAAGATTACATCCATGATATGAATGATGAACATCAAATAGATTGGGATGAGATGAGACGATACGTCGCGGCTCTCAAGGCTAGGAGACCCCCTCATAGGCCACAGCAGCAGTTACAACAGCAACAACAACAGCAACCACAACAACAACAGCAGGCTCAGCAGGCCCCACAACAACAGCCCGACATGGGCATAATCCAGAATCCATTACCAGAGCACCAACAGCCCAATCATCAGGTTAACCCCATCTCCTCCTTCCCGGAAGTCGGGAGAGAGCAGGTGTGGCACCAGGAAAGTACCTCCATTCTTTCTACCTCCAACCCTATCGTCATGCAACCCCCTCACCTTGCCCGGGTAGCACCTCTCTCTCATCAACCCGCGTCAGTATCACCATCACCATTTCCACTACCATTACGCCCTCTCATCCGCACCCCGACCTCCTATCAACCGACACTCTCCACTACGCCTTCACACCCTCTCATCTTCTCTCACTCCCCCACTTTACCATCCACCTCTACCACATTTACCCCTACGCCTTCTAAACCCCTTATCATCCGTCAACCATACATAACCCCGTCTTTCTCCACCGTATCACCACTAATGCCTTCAAAACCACTCATTAACCATCACCCACCTCAAAATCATTGCCCACTTCAAGCCCTACCCACTCCTACTTCGTCTCCACCGCCACCTTCTAGACCCCTTATCCTTCATAATCCGCGCAATATCCCCTCTACCTCCACCTTGCCGCCACCTAACAAACCCCTCATCAGAATCCCTGCTCCCGTCATCACCCCTGCTTCATCAACCATTCCTCCACTACTACCCCTCAAACCCCTGTTAAAACTCACTGCTACCCCCATAGAGGTACAAAAGCCGCAGGCAATGGTGCTCCGGAGTGGAAGGATTTTCCACAGGGTTTTCCCCCACAACAGTCAGAATCCCGAGCAATCTCAGCCAGAGAAGGATGATGTAGAACAACCAGAAAAAGCTATCCCTGGAACACAGTATGATCTATTGAAACACTTGGACAAGACACCTGCCCGGATCTCCATCCTGGAGCTACTTCAAAGATCCGCATCCCACCAGGCGGCCTTGATGGAATATCTTCAAAAGGTCATGGTTAATGAAGGCCTCCCCGTGGAGAAGATTTCAACCGTCCTGACCCCAACAGACACACAACCAGCCATCATATTTCACAACTACGAGCTCGCTCCCAAGGAAGTTCGAAAATATGCATTGTGCATTTCAATAAAAATTAATGGGGTATCCATAAACCCGTGTCTTGTGGACACGGGTGCATCCATAAATGTGATCTCCATGAGCACTCTTCAGTTGTGTGGGGTCAACGAGGAACAAATAAGACCTTCCTCGATCACGGTCACGGCTTATGACAATAGCAAAAGGCCGCCGCAGGGGATGATTATTCTGAAGGCAGAACTAGGCCCCATGTCAATTCCCACGGAATTCCATGTCCTCGACATGGACCCCACATTCAAGGCTATATTGGGTCACCCTTACATCGAAGCCATGGACGCTGTGCCTTCCACCAACCATCAGTGCCTGAAGTTTCCTTACAATGGGAGAATTATTAAAGTGGTCAGTACACCTGTCCTTCACACAGTGGATGCTATCAACACCTCTCTGCCTTCTGTTTGGCCGTGTCATCGGCCCATATTGTCACTGCTGGACGTACGTGATCCATCTCATGTTCCACTAGCACCAAAGGAGCCGGTCAGGGTAACCACAACATCATGTCTCCCTTTTCACTCCAAAGGTTGGGAGATTATGAGGAACATCGGCTATCAACAAGGAAAAGGTCTGGGTGCACAGTTACAGGGTATGCTCGAACCGCCAAAGGAAATTAGGCCGAACCGCAGGTTTGGCCTAGGCTTCAGAGGACCGTTCAAGGCAGATTGGAAGCCCCTCACGTGGACTCTATCAAACCACTTCAACAGAGGGCCCGTTGTTCAGATGGGGGATCACCCACGAGAAGCATATGGGGGATCACATGCTGTATATTTGGCTGAAAAATGTCCGAGGATCACCAAAAGAGGCAAGATCAAAGATCCGGAATGCGAGTGGGACAAATGGTTCGACATACGGGACATTTCCGTTGCACTGGAAAGGATGTTCTCGTCTCCGCAGCTTGAAGGACCACCATTGATCTCCGAAATACCAGAGAATATTACCACTCTTGCCAAGGTTCCAAACTATCCTCGTCCTCGCCAGAAGGACTCTGTCATCGACGGATCTTCATCCGTCCTCAACATTGCCGTCGACGGCTCATTAGCCGCCATCTTCTCCATCCACTCGTCTCAGCCTTTGCTGATATCTTCTTCCTGGGCCAGACAATTGTCTGATGATCTTCCCAGATCCTCTTCTCTGTTTACATACCTACGTGGGCTTTTCAACTCGCGCCAGGTCTTCAACCATGATCTGCTCTATGAGCCTCACAATCCTCTAGCCATAACCATTTTTCTCTCTCCTCCAATCTCTTTTTACTGCTTTGTCATTAAAAATGAAAACGAAAAAAAAACGTCAATTTTTAAATTCCCCAACAACACATCTTCGTTGAGGAAACCTCCTACATCTCCCACGGGTGCGTACTGCCTTGCGGACCACCCGTCCAAGGTCCGATGAGCGACCTTTTCTACCCCTCCTCTGAGGGGTCTTCTCCTGTACATTCTACACCATCCTCTTCGTCTTCCTCTTCTTCTGTAAATATTGTCAGTCAATCTAGGAATGATAGGCCAAGGGTAGTACCTAGGAAGAAATCCAAGGGTAGGCAGATCCCTCGTCGATTCCTTCTGGATTTGGCCGCCAGGTGTCAGGCCCTTCTTGCCATCCCCCAGTTGTTAGAAAATCCCATCCAGCTACCCGAAATAGAATGCGAGGGCGACTGTGCATCTGATGAAGGGTATGGAGTCTACGAGATCACGGATGAAGAATGCCCCACTGAAGATGAGGGTGAAGAATATGAGGATGCGGCGGGCGCATACGCTAGTGGAATGAGGAGATTCGACGAGCCGTCAACCGCCGTAGAAGAATCCACCAAAGAAGTCAACTTGGGAACTGAGGAAGACCCTAGGATCATCCTCATAAGTGACAACCTACCACCCTCTGAAGAAGAGGCATTAATTGAGGTTCTCAAGGAATATAAGGACACGTTTGCATGGAGCTACGAGGATATGCCAGGTCTGGATTCAACCTTGGTCGAACACCGTTTAACCCTAAAACCAGGGTCCATCTCGGTAAAACAAAGGTTAAGGTATTTCCACCCTCAGATGGCTTTGAAAATGAAAGAAGAGGTCGATAAGCTCCACAAAGCCAGGTTCATTAGAGTCGTTCTTTATCCTCAATGGGTGGCGAACATTGTCCCGGTCATGAAGAAAGATGGGAAAGTCAGGATTTGCATCGACTTCCGGGACCTTAACCGCGCGTGTCCAAAGGATGATTTTCCCTTGCCTCACATTGATGTATTGATCGATAACACGGCAGGTTATGAGACCCTCTCATTCATGGATGGATTTTCAGGATACAATCAAATTCGTTTGGCAGAAGAGGATCAGGAGAAAACGGCATTCACTACCCCTTGGGGAACATATTGTTACGTGGTCATACCGTTCGGATTAAAGAATGCTGGAGCTACTTACCAAAGAGCGATGATGGCCATATTTCATGACATGATGCACATATATCTGGAAGTGTATGTGGATGACTTATTGGTAAAATCAAGGACCAGGATAGAACATCCAGAAGTTTTGGCTAAGGTCTTGCAGAGGTCAAGGGAGTTCCAACTGAAAATGAACCCGAAGAAGTGTGTGTTTGGTGTGTCGTCAGGTAAATTGCTGGGGTTCATTGTGAGCAAAAGAGAGATCGAGATAGATCCCGACAAAGCCAAGGCTATCAGGGATATGCCGCCTCCCAAGAATTTGAGGGAAGTCCGAGGTTTAATCGGGAGGTTGCAGTTTATTCGTCGGTTTGTGTCCCAACATTCACAAAGGTGTAGACCTCTCTACGAGTTGACCAAGCCAGGAGTAGAATTCCACTGGAATTCTAAATGTCAGAAAGCTTTTGAAGGGTTAAAGGAATATCTGACTAGTCCACCCGTTCTCAATCCACCCAAACCGGAAAAACCTCTGATCCTTTACGTCTCAGTCTTGAATGACTCCGTAGGAGCCGTCCTCGCACAAGCTGATGAAGAAGGCAAGGAACGGGCAACCTATTACTTGTCCAAACTTCTCAATCCCTGTGAGCAGAAGTACACCGGCATGGAGAAAACCGGTGCTGCCCTCGTTTGGGTAGTGCAGAAATTGAAGCACTACTTCTTGGCTCACGAGGTCCACTTGATTGCTCGAATGAATCCTATCAAATTCCTTCTGGAGAAATCTGTCCTTACGGATAGATTAGCACGCTGGCAAAGTTTTCTCTCTCAGTTCGACATCACCTACATCCAGCAAAAGGCGATTAAAGGCTATGCCATAGCCGAGCATCTCGCTCACCATCCTCTTCCCAAGTTCGATCCCATCCAATTAGAGTTTCCAGATGAGGAACTAATGTCCATCAACCAATCAGATGAGCCAATGTGGACGCTATATTTTGATGGAGCTCTGAATTATCAAGGGAGGGGAATCGGCGTCGCCCTCCTATCGCCTGAAGGTCTCACATTCCCGTTGGCATATCAGCTCAAATTTTCAGTCACCAACAATATAGCTGAATATGAAGCCCTTCTAGCTGGCCTAGAACTCGCTCATTCTTTTCGTATCATTGAGTTGCGAGTCGTAGGTGATAGTCAACTCATCCTTCGCTAGATGCTCACTAAATATCGCACTCGCGATCCCAAACTCAAGCCATACCAAGAACTCACTGCTGCCTTTGCCAAACTGTTCGCCAAACTGATCTTTGTTCATGTCCCTCGTCATCAGAATATTCTCGCCGATGCCCTCGCCTCGTTGGCATCATCCATAAGGTTCCCTCTAGGAAGATGGTTTAAGTCCATTTTCATCTATAAACTTCACGCCCCTGCAATCGATGATGCTTCCTACGTAAATATCAAAGACAGGATAGCAAGGAAGATCCTGCAGGAAGATATCCTTGAGAAGAGGGAAATCATGTTGGCAGAGGCCGAAGAAGAACTGGCTGATGAAGAGAAACCATGGTTCTATGAAATTGTCAAATACTGCCAAGATCAGTCTTATCCTGAAGGGGCCACCACAGTGGACAAGAAAGCCATAAGAAGGGTGGCTCAGAAATATACTTTGGTTGGAGGTCTACTCTATAGGAGGAGCCTTACTGGTATTCTGTTAAGATGTCTTGGTGACGATGAGGTTTGGAAATGTGTAGAGGAGACGCACTCGGGTGTGTGCGGTGGCCACGTGAATAGTCAGATGCTCGCCAAGAAGATCATTCGCCAAGGCTTTTATTGGCCCACTGTGGAAGAAGATTGTGATGTCTATGTCCGTAGGTGTGTCAAGTGTCAACTCCACGCCGATAAAATCCATTCACCATCTTCCTCATTTCACCCAATATCCTCCCCGTGGCCTTTCTCCACGTGGGCATTCGACATCATTGGTCCCCTTGGTGATCCCAATTCCCTCACCAAGCAGAAATCTTTCATCCTTACTGCGACGGAATACTTCACCAAATGGGCCGAAGCCGAAGCTTACGCGGAAATCAAGGCGTCAACAGTCTGCAAGTTCATCATGAAGAACATCCTCGCCAGATTCGGCGTCCCAAGCATGATCGTCACCGAAAATGGGCCACAGTTCATTTCTCAGGACCTACAGGACCTCTGTAAAAGGTACGCAATTGCATTGCATCATTCATCACCTTATTACCCACAAGGTAACGGCCAAGCGGAGGCCACCAATAAAACATTGCTCAAAATC
Organism: Amorphophallus konjac; assembly: GCA_022559845.1. Taxonomy (NCBI): domain Eukaryota; kingdom Viridiplantae; phylum Streptophyta; class Magnoliopsida; order Alismatales; family Araceae; genus Amorphophallus; species Amorphophallus konjac. The sequence goes on along the minus strand of JAHNEJ010002434.1, from coordinate 99,365 downwards.
ATCAAAAAAATCTGCGAGTCTAGTAAGTTTTCAGACTGGCCAGAAAAACTTATCGAAGCCCTATGGGCCTATCGCACTTCAATTCGTACCCCCACCGGGCAGACTCCATTTGCCCTTACTTATGGTATGGAAGCGGTAGTCCCGTACGAGACTCTGATCCCTTCTCTCAGGGTACAATTGGACGAGGAATTTCCCCTCGACGATCGTCGTAATTCACTCCTCGTCCAGTTGGAACTCTTGGATGAGAAGCGACTGGCAGCTGCCGAACACACGCGTGTGCATCAAAATAGACTCGCTCGCTTTTACCAAAAGAAAGTCATTGAGAGAAAATTCAAAGTCGGTGAGATGGTCGTAAAAAGAATTTTTGTCAAACCTGGAGGTCCGCGTTCTAAGCTCCAACCCAATTGGGAAGGACCATTTGTAATTCAAGCCGTGTACCCTGGCAACGCCTACAAGCTAATCAACGCCGAAGGGACCGAGTTATCCCACCCTTGGAATGGGCTTTATCTTAAGAAATACTACCCTTAGCACAAACAAAAAAAAGTGATGAAAAGATAAAAACATCAAAAAATAAAGAAATTTTGAAAACCACTAAAAATATGGAAAATTCAAAATGCCGATGCCTGGCAGTCACCATGTAGTTAAGTCCCTGCATCTAACCTTCATGTTAGGATAGGGCCCATTAAGGCTTGGTAGGCACCGGGTCTTGGTTTGCCAGAACCGTGGAGATCCCTGTCCGGCCACGTCGGCCTATGCTCGCTCGAAGGAAGCCAACATGTGCTCACTTATGTATTTTATTCAAAAAAAGATCGGTAGCATCACCTACGGTGGGGCTCCACCCAGAAGATCTCCGGAAGCTGTAATCTTTATTCTTTTCTCTTCGACCAAATGAGACAGTCGGCGCCCTTAAAACGCTGAGCATGAGAAACCGAAACTCAAACCCCAAAGGCAAGAGTAGGATCCATTTCCTCGAGCATCGATCAGAGCACGAGAAGAGGGCAGTGTCCCCGCAGGCATACGAAAAGGGAGCCCACAAACGTCAAACGACTATATCTCCCTCACAAAAAGAAATACAAAATCAAAATCAAGAGAAAAGCCTGGTCGTGACCGTGCCTGTTACGATAAACGGAACCCCTCAAAGCAAAAGTCTGAATCCACAAAAGGGGCCGTGGAATGTAAACGCTCGAGATTTGGTCCGAAGTTGTCCGAAAGGAAAGAGTTAATGGGCCCTTATTCGCTCGCCGGGTTAACGGTTTTGCCGGTCCTCTCAGGAGGTTTATCCCCTGCGCTCTTCCTTCTTCCTCTAAAGATGAAAGCTCGATGGAGTTTCTGAAAGGTGAAAACTGCCTTCGTTAAAATAAAGGCTTGGCCCCTTGACCAGTTATCAAGGACAGTCACAGTGACCATTTGCTTATTGAGCAAGGGGCCAAGTCAGAACAGAAATTCTGATTTGTTTGTTTCAGTGATATATGCAGGGATTCAGGTAACTGAAGCAAAGGTGAAAACCAAACGAACCAAACCTTGTGTTTTATTCCAAAAACCAAAAAAAATTACATCAAGTTCCGCCATCTCTCTCTGCATTACTCGTCCCACTATTTTCCGGGCAAAATACTCTTAAAGGTGCTACCCAACTACGAAAAGCGGTACTCCTACCGCTCTGTACTCCCCTTCCTATTCCCACATCCCGGCGTTGATCCACGGAAGCAGCAGAGAAGCTACCAACACGAAAGCCACGCTCTCGTGCTCTTCGGTAGCGCTCCTCACCATCTCTCAGCCATTGTTCAGCAAGACCAAGGCTGATTCGGAGTTCGAATAGTTGGGCCTCCATGGCCCTTCGTTCCTCCCTTTCAGTCAATCTGTTGGCTCTTTCTCTCTCTACGTCTCTTTCTCTCTCTGCACGTTCTCTCTCGCGGTCTTCCCTCTCCAACTGGAGAGTGATCCTCAGTTCTACGGCATCCCTAGAGGAGTCGTCATCAGAATGACGCCGCAATTCCCTCTCCAGTTCTGCTATCCTAGCCTCCTTCTGCGCAGCCTTGGCAAGCGCTTCTTCCGTCTCCTTTTCCTGCCAAGTGTACCATCTCAGATACACGATAAGGCATAAACAAGGAGAACTCAACACTGAGACTCTTACCTGTATAGAGAGCATCCCTTCTGCCTCCGCAGCACGCTGCGTGGCATGAGCAAGTTGCTCATGAAGCAAGTCAAGTTCTGAGGTGGGAATCCACAAGCTGGAAGAGGCACCACCCACTCCCATCGCCGGGGAAGCCGCGCCAATCTGGGCATGCTACGACCGCGTGAATTAGCAGCCAACATCTGGAATCTGGGGTTTTAATTAGGAACGTACTGTACACCTACCAAGGCGCTCGTAGCTCCGCGGGCATCGCCCGACTGTTGTTCCATCTCTGCCAAGCGAGTTCGTAAATTCGCTATCATGGCATCCCGGACATCCTGCAGCCTTACAAGTCAGCATTTTCACCAGAAAACCGAGAAAAGGAGAAAGAAGAGAAGAGAAAAAGGGAAACCTACCTCCACAAGTCCCCGGGGTTGGAACCGTTCTGCGTACTTTGTCCTATATAGACGCAAGTAGTCCTCGCTATCCCGCGCCTGTGATTCTACAATCGTGCCACCCCGTTGCCAGTCCTCGTACTGTTCAGGGAATCGCACACGCCAGTCAATGCAGGTCGCCGGTCCCCGCGTCTTTCTCCCGACACGAGGTGGCGCAGCTGAATCCACCCATTCTTGAGCCAGTCCTAAAGTCCTCATAACTAATCGTAGCCGAAGCGGCTCGATTTCATTCAGGCAGTGCATCCACAGTTCCCGTCTGAACCGGGCACGACTTGCTAGAACCCACGGCTGGTCGGCATCGACCATGTCTGAGTAGGGCCTCCAGTTTACCATCGCTGCAGGGAACTCCTGTAGCTCCCGCCTTAGCACCATCAGTTGGTAGGTTAGGGGTGCCGCACTCATGATGGGTTCCCACCGCCTGGCTAACGGCACCACCACGGGTCGCCAATGCTGAGCTCTCCCCATAGGGAGGTAATAATAGCTCCATAGCTGCTCGGCACAGGTCATCAGTACTTTACAAAAACACAAAAAAATACAAAACAAGCAAAACCAAAAAAATACCTGGATGAATGGTGTGAAACCACTCACAGTCATCTTACGATCCGTTTCTTGGAATAGGCCTGCAAACAAGTGTGCCAGCATGGCGGCTCTCCAGGCATAATACCATACTCTTTCAAGGTCTGACAGCAGCTCTAGGAACCAACATTGGATACCGTCCCCTTTCGAGCTCAGTACCAATCTCCCCAAAAGGAAGAGGAGAAATCTCCTCAAATCTATGTTGCATCTTTCCCAGTCGCCGAAATCTGTGCAGTACACGGCACGGCATCCTATTTCCATCCTTTCCATGAACTCTTCTGAGGATTCATCGTCCCGCCGACGAGTGTCGGTGAGCCCTAATGCATCCATGAGGGACGCCCTAGCTACCGACCTATTTTTCTGACCATCTAGGTCCAAACCCAGTAACTTCTGGGCACCTTCTCTGTAGTCCGCGTAAGTGACTCCGGTCACTGCCTCGCCCTCTACCTTCAGGCTTGTGATCCGGACCACATCCTCCAAGCTGGGCACCATGTGCCCCCAGGGCATCAGGAATGCCCGACTCACTAGGTCCCATCTCTCACACAAGGCTTGGATCAGGACCAGGTCGAGCTGGATCGGCTCGATCCGAAGGAAGGTACCAAATCCCATCACGTCTAGCCTCGCCTTCTGAAAATCTGGGAGGCCCCTGTACGCTGCTACTACCAACTCCCATAAGGTTTGTGATTTCATCACAACCTACAAGGAATGGGGGTGAGGTTTGGTCAGAAGAAAGGAAGAAAGAATGGAAAAAAGGGCAAGAAAACTTGGGTTACGAGTTGTGATTGGGCCCTTTCGCTGAAGTGCCCTTCAAGGTCTGAAAGCCTCCTGGAACTACTACCACTGGACCTGCTTCTCTTCGAGGAATGGGAAGATTCGCCCTCCATCCAACCCTCGGAATTTCAAACTCCTCCTCTCCCGTGAGAACTTGTGCTCCTCGAGTTAGCTCTCGATATACCTGGGAAAATAAAAGGGACAAGAATTTATAGAAATGGAAGGAGTGCGGGCCAAGATTGCCTCCATCACCTGTTGATGATAGCCCTCGCAATGAGGCACCTGCCATGCGGTCCCGTGTGTCACTTCACCGCGCGCACATGGTGATTGACTGGACGAAGAATACGACGAATAGCCCATATGTTGTCTAGGGATACCCTATCATGATTTGGAGGACGTCCGCAAAATTTGACACAGCATTCGGGAAAAGAAACTAGGGCCGTCATTATTGACTTCGACGGCAGATTCCCGTGGAAAATGGTCACAACAAGACGCGATTCTCTGCTTGGGGTGGAGTCTCGGCAGACCCGTCACATGGAAACAGTGCCAAGGAAAGGAAGTGTAGGGAAGAAGGAACGCACAAGAGAACAAACAAGCAGCAGAAAATCAAATCATTCCATTCATAATTCTACATAAGCTGTCACAAACACTACAATCATAGAGAGGTGGCGGGTCCACTAGCTCCCCAATCCCCACCATCACTCATCTCTCTGGGCACTCTCCTCCTCTCCCCCGAGGTGAGGGTCCCTCAGAAGCCTCCGGGATCCCCGTGCAGTAGTACCTATCTCGCCTCTTGGCGCCTGCTCCGCAGCAGTGACTCGCTGCTCCTCCCCTGGCGTGGCGAAGAAGCCACTAGTGGCAAAGCGACCGGACTGGCGGAGTCGCTCCCCGAACTCTCGCGCTCTCTCGTAGCGCGTCTCCATCCCTCCTAGCCTCTGCACGACGGCCTGAAGGCCCAGCTGGAGCTCCCTCACTTGGGCCTCCAAGGCCCTCCTCTCGGTCAGATCCCGCTGTCGCTCGGACCTTCTCTCGGCTTTCTCTCTCTCTGCCTCTCTCCTCATCATCTGCAGAAGAACCCTTAACTCCAGAATGTCTGGAGAAGGTCTCTCCTCACCACGATGTCGCAGCTCCGCTACAGTCGCCACCCAGGCGTCACGCTCCTCTTCCGCCCGGGTCGCGCGGGCCACCGCACCGGCAAGTTGCTCCCGGAGGGAGGCAATCTTGAGAAAAGGGGCCGAGGAGCTGGAAGATCCGCCAGCCACTCCCACCGTCGCTGTCTGCTGGGCACGCTGGAACAAAATAAACAACGGCCGTCAGTGAAACTCCAAAATCTGAAGTTAAAAGTGCGGCACGTAACTTGCCAGGAGCGACAGCTCATGTTGAGCGACGGCCAGCTGCCGCCTAGTCTCTGACAGTTGAGCGCGCGAGCCGCCGATGCCACGCGTGTCCCCAGCTTGGGGAAGCCCCGCGTAACTCTCTCTCTGCCGCCGCAGGAAGTCGGCACTGTCCTGCACCAGTACACCCCCTTGCTGTCCAGGGAGACGTACGGGCCAGTCCTCGAGCCTCGCCTTGCCGCGACTCTCCCTCCTGACGCGGCTCAGCTCGTCCGCACTCGCCCACTCATCGGCCAGGCCCAGGGTCCTTGCCATGTCCTGCACCAAGAAAGGGGTCCCACATCAGTCAAAAATAACGCGTCCCCTGTCTAGGACGCGTCCATCATTTAAGTGCGACACTAGCCGAACCCTTTCCCCCTTCGCACGGCTTGCTTCAAAACTCAAAATGGATCAAAGAGGGAGAAAACCAAGCACTCACCGAGCCGTGTTCACCTCCTCCCGCGCCATCGGGCCCCTCGGGTCCCTCGGGGGCCCGAAGCGGCCCTTCCTCCTCCATGGACGCCGTTCCATGCTCTGGCGCGTCCCTCCTCGGGCGAGGAGTTCCTCGTCCCTCTCCACCTTCACCATGATCGGGCCCACCGAACTCCATCAATCAAAAGAGAAGGAAGACGAAAAATGGGCAAGCGAGTTTCGGTCGAAGGCGGGCTCGTTTGCGGGTAAGGCACGGGAGAAGAAAGGCCACCCGACGCTTTAAATTTGAATTCAATGATTAAGACGCGTCCTCGCGCCTGGACGCGCCCAAAAGGGGGAGAAAGGAAATAGAATCCCCCCATGCAAAGCGTAGTTCTCCGCTGTTCAGGGCAAGGTCTCGTGGAGCGTGCCTCGAAGGACAACTCAGTGCAAAGAAGAAAGTGTGGGAGAGAGAAAAGTACACACAACACAAGAAAGCCATTTTCATTTCATATAATAGTCGAAAGTACATCATACAGTGAGAAGGGTGACGTGTACAAGCAACTCTCTAACTCTCACCATCACCCTCCTGGTCATCTCTCTCCTCCCTCCTCTGCCGGGGATCCCTAGGGGGCCTCTGCGAACCCTGAGAAGTCGTGCTCGCCTCGCCCTGCGGTGGCACTCCAGCCTCAAAGGCGCGACGACGCTCCTCGGCCGAAGAAACCAGATAGCTACCCATGGAAAAAGAACCGGACTGACGAAGTCGCGCCCCGCGTTCCTTCGCCCTTTGGTACCGCTCCTCGCTCTCCCGAAACCTCCCCTCCGCCGTACCGAGACTCAATCGGAGCTCCAGCAACTGGGCCTCTAGAGCCCTCCTCTCGGTCTGATCCTGCTGTCGCTCCTCCCTCTCTCTCTCTCCCTATCCCTCTCCATCTCTCTCTCCACGCTCTCCCTATCCCTCTCCCTCTCCTCTCTCTCCCTCATCGCCTCTCTCCTCGACAGCTCGAGGGCGATCCGCAGATCCACTACGTCGCGAGGGAGCTCCTCAGCCTCCCGTCGACGCTCCTCCTCCAGCTCTGCAATCCGGGCGTCACGCTCCGCCACCCGAGCGTCGCGCTCCTGCTCGGCACGAACAGCACGCGCCAGGGCCTCCCGAATCTCGGCCACCTGTCAAAGCACGCATGCACCATAAGAGAACAACAGTGATAGAAGGAAAGTAGCCAGAAGAGAGTCAAGGTCAGGCAAGCACTCACTCGAGCCTCGCGGTCACGCTCGGCCTCCTCAGCCCGAGCCACCGCATACGCCAGCTGCTCCTGGAGGGCAGAAACCTCCGGAGGAGGGCCCCGCGAACTGGAACCCGCTCCACCAGCCGTCCCGGCTGCCGCTGTCTGGTGGGCCCGCTGAAACACGGGGCAAACGTCAGTCAAAGGCTAAGCATCAAAAATCTAGGTCGCAAAAAAAAATGCATCACATAAACTCACCAGGATCTCCAACTCCTGTCGGAAGGCCACCAACTGTCGCCTGGCGTCTGCCAACTGGGCCCGCAGGTCGGCGATCATGGTATCACGAGCATCCTGCATTGCACGTAAGTTAGTAACACATGCATATACATATAGAAAAGTGAAGCAGTTTCATTTCACTTACCCCTGCTATACCACCAAGGAAGAGGCGGTCCCCATACGTAGCCCGGTACCATCTCATGTAGTCTGTGCTGTCCTGTACATGGGACACCACTGGGACCCCGCCCTGCTGCCAGCCCTGGTACTGTGCTGGGAAGCGCGTACGCCAGTCCACGACCTTCGCCTTCCCCTTGGTCTTCCGCCCAATGCGGGCCGGCTCTTCTACATCAACCCACTCCTGGGCCAGCCCCGACGTCCTCATAACCAGCCTCAGCCGAAGCGGCTCGATCTCGTTCAGGCAATGGACCCACACGTCCCGCCTGAAACGCGGAAGACCCGCTATAACCCAAGGCTGGCCAGCATCGCCCATGCCCAGGTAGGGCCTCCACACCACCTGCATCACCATACATACATCATGTTAGTTACCATTCAGTCACATGCATAAACACAAAAAAATCATACGCATCATACCATGGCCTCGGGATACTCGCTCAGCTCCCGACGAAGCGACGCCAGCTGGTAGCCGTGGGGTGCTGCAACCACGACCGACCTCCACCGCCGCGCCAGAGGCACGGCCCTCCTGTTCCCATGCCTAGCCCTCCCCATCAGAAAATAGTAATAGCTCCACACCTGCATCCATCATACATCATTAGTACAATAATTACATATTTAACTGTGAAAATGCATAAATAAATTGTGTACCTGGAGAAAAGGTGCGAAGCCGCTGACTGTCGTCTCCTTCTCCGAGGTCTGGGAGAGATCAGCAATCAAATGGGCAAGTAGAGCCGCTCCCCACGCGTAGTGTCCCACTCTGTCCAGATCCGCCAAGATCCCGAGGAAACGACAGTAGATGCCATCCCCCTTCGTCCCCAGCAGAAGGCGGCCCAGGAAGAAGAAAAGAAACCTCCGAAGGTCTAGATCCACCAGCTCCCTCTCGCTCGGATCCTGGGTGAAAGCTGCGCGGGCATCTCCCTCCAATCGGGCCAGAAACTCCGCTCCAGTCTCGCTAACCCGCTGGCGCGGGTCAACGAATCCGAGCGCCTCCATGATCTCCACTCGGCCAACTACCCTGCTGTCTCTATCAGTCACGCTCGTCTCTAACCACAGCAGGTCCAGGGCACTCTCTCGGTAGTCGGGGTAGGTGACCCCGCTCACCGCCTCTCCGTCAACCCGTAGCCCGGTAATCCGAGCCACGTCCTCCAGTGTCGGCACCATGTGCCCCCAGGGCATCAGAAACGCCCGGCTCGGTGCGTGCCACCGCTCCCTTAGTGCCTGGATAAGAGGAAGGTCGAGCCGGAAGGGCTCGATCCTAAGGAAAGCTCCAAAGCCCATGGCGTCCACGCGCGCCCTCTGGAAGTTCGGCAGCCGACGGTATGCTGCCACCACTAGGGACCAGCTGATCCGTCCCTTCATCACGCCCTGCACACCACAAAACCAATAGAGAACACATCAGCATCATGAATAGTAATAAACAATAACATTGTATATACTACTTATTCATTTTATTTTATTTTTCTTTTTAAAATATTTATTGTGGAGGCGTCCAGGCCCCTAGGCGCCTCCTTTCCATTTCCTTTATTTTCTTTTATTTTTAGAAAAACCCCAAAACCAAAACAAAAAATATATTAATAATATATATATTATCATGGAGGCGTCCCAGGCCCTGGACGCCTCCTTATTTTTAATTATATTTCTATTATTTTTGTAAATAAATAAAAAATAAAAAAAGAAAAAGAAAATGTGGAGGCGTCCAGGGCCCTGGACGCCTCCTTTCCCTCACTCCTCGGCCTTCTCTCACAGCCTCTCGCCCATCCGTTTAGCCTATTGAACCACTGAGTGAGAGTTCCGAAGGACTTACCGGGTCGTGATCATCCTCTCCCACGTCGCCAGCGCCCGCAGCGGCCTCCGCGGCCAGGAGAGGCACCTCCATCCCCTCCTCCGCAGCAATCTCCTCTGCTGCGGCCTCCTCGGCATCATCCCTCAACCTCCTCGCACGACGAGCCAGTCGTTTCCGCTTCTCTGGACCCTGGCTCGATCCTCCTCGCTCCATTGGGACTAAGAATGGGTCGTCTAGGGTGACTAGGTCGTCAGAATGAACAGTAAATGAGCAAAAGGGGGGGGGGCAGCCCTTATATATAGAAGCTACCTTATTTGGGGCGTCCAGGCGCCTGGACGCCCCCAAAACCAAAAAAAAAAACAAAAAAATAATAAATAAAAGTTGGGGCGTCCAGGACCCTGGACGCCCCCAAAATAAAAAATCAAATAAAATAAAAAATAAAAATTAGGGGCGTCCAGGCCCATGGACGCCCCTATAATAAAAAATTTTCAAAAAATATATATATATATAATAAAAGTAAAAAAGATAAGAGTATGTATATAATTCAAACAAAAAAAATAAAAACACAAAGAAAAAGAAAAACCACAAAAAAGACAATAATAATTAACGGAACTGGTCCAAAACTGCCAAATACCAGATTTTATTCCATCAGAAAAGCAGAATGAGCTACATCAGGGACTTAGGCGCCTTAGGCGTTAACTTCCCCAGTTCGGTTACATAAGCCCTCCACGGCTCGCATTCTTCCACCACGTGCGCTAAGGCCTTTCCCGCAACACTTGTCTTCCAGGGAGCTTTAATGGCCTTCGCTTCCTTCGCGTCCGCTTCAGTGCCCAACTCCCTTTTCTTCAAAGGAACAATGCTAGTCGGTGGCGGGAACGAATGGCGTGGAATGCCAATCTGGAGGCAGCACCGATGCGCATTATAAAGGACAAACTCGGTCGCGCCGATCAGTTGAAGATCAACTTCGGGAGAAGGCCTCATGAGGAGATCAAGCGAAAGCAAACATGCCGGTGCGCAAGTGAAGAAGCCTTGTGTCACGGTACGGAAGTGAGACCGCCAGTCTTCACGTTTCTTCAGCCACGGAACGCGGTTCACTACAGTACCACCGAAGCCTAACACGTCGGCTATGTGATGAAGAGGGCTTTGTTGGAAGAGCTTCGAAGCAGTTGGCATTCCCTCGCAGTGGTCGAATTTGAAGTGCAAATCAAGCCAGCAATTCAAGACAAGTGCGCAACCAAAAGGAGGCTTACCCATGCTCGAGGCAGTAAGGCCGCTGTAAAGATAGGCAAGAACAGCGGGTCCCACCCTCTTTCCACGTCAGATCCCGCAGATAGCACTCAATTGGTCTTCCTCCACTATGTTGTCGGTATAAGGAAACAAGAGAGCACCCGCCAGACAAATGGTGAACCCCTTCATAATTCCCTCCAAATAGTCATCGTCTGGTGACCCTCTTAGGGCGTCCATGACCCACTCCGCAAGCTTTTGGAGATCGATCCCCTTCTGAGTACGGACCTTTCTGGCTGCGTCGGGCGGCATGAAGCTTCCAAGGACGCTTTCAGAAGTCCCCCGTGTCAGCATCCGCATAGCCTTCACCTTCCCGTCACTCTTGAATTTCTTCAATCCGAGCAGAAGTTCCACCTCCTCGAGGAGGATGGTCACCTCAAAGGTCGGGAAGATAAAAGTGTGGGTCTGGGGATGCCAGATCTCCACTAGTGCGCCCATAGCCGCCCAGTCCATACGAATCTTCTCGTAGTGTTTGGCGGGAATAAGGAGCCCCTGCAGATGCCACTTCGAGAGTATGTCCCTCATGCCGATGGAGATGTTGGAAGTTAGCCTTGAAAGCCATGGCAGTTTGGAAAACTTCCTCGGGCCTGGGAAGAGTGGATACGGCTGGAAGAGAAAAGAAACAAGAAGAAAGGAAGGTAGTAAGAAGAAGGTTCACGTGGAAAATTTGAAATGAATCAGCTTACCATATGCGACAAGATCGTCCCACTCAGATGACCCTCGAGGTCAGAGAGTCGCCTGATCTCGCTGCTAGGCCTGCTCCTCTTCATAACGCGGGAAGACTCCCCTTCCATCCTGAAAATCTCTAGATTCTCCTCTCTTTCCTCTCCTGAGCTTCCAAAACCCACCTTGGTGCATTTGAATGAACTAGCATAAGGGGAGTTCTTATAGGAAGGGAAGATCGCTACAGGACGGAACATGTCACATCAGTGATCATTGTCAAAATTTTGTCTGGATCTCCTTTGTACTGTGGTGCGATTCTGCTATGATTCTGCTACTTTCTGATGTTGCTAACCTTTGCTGGCCTGTGCAGGTTTTACTAACGGACATCTTTGTCCTATCTCCTGTCCCACCTTTCAATGGTTGATCCCACCTTGTCATGCATCATAGTATATGATATATACGCTACTAGAACATGCCAAGGACCTTGCGGCCCGAGCGAATCTGGGATTTGAGTTCCCCTTCAACAAAAACGATGATGATCCCGGGAGAATTTGGGTTGTACGGATAGGCCGTTAATTTGTGGTAGCATGGGGACGACGGTTCCATTCAGTGAGTTGGTGCGCGGATAAACGGGCCCCAGCCCAGTGTCGGCTCACCGGATCGGTATCCTGACCCGTTCTTAACAAGTTGACAATATTGTCCTTGGCTATTTTCTATTTTAGTTTGTTTTAAATTTTTCTTTAAACCCAGCATGCATTCATATAGGACTTTGATTTATTGCGGAAGATCATTCAAGTGATTCGATTGTAAAAGCCGTTGTGTTTCAATTCCCACAAATATGAGATATTCCACTCCGAATGAAATACTGAGTTTCCTTGAGACAGCCCTAGGCTGCTCTTCCAAAGGAGACCCTTGTTTGGACAGACCCTCAGATATTCCTTTACTTTTGACCTTGTTTGACCCACCTTGGCCGCAGCACTTCCACATTGGCTGGTAACCGCTCCCCAAAGGTGAAACCTGTAGGTTTATGACCCAGGTACTTCCACACCGAGAAGTTTGTCTCTTTTTTTTTCGTGCCTGAGCACACATCTCACCCTCCCTTATTTGATCTCCGTCCGAACAATCGTCTATATTTGAAAGACTTTCTTCAAGGTCGCCTCATTGAAACTCCAATAAAGATTCCAAACAGTAACGTCAAAAGCGTGTCTCATCACACCTTGGCATCAACTTATCAGTCCGCTCCCACTTCATTTCACTCCACTTCGATACCATTCCACTACGTGTCGCTCCCTTACAAAGCAGACGCCAAGGCGGGGCAACTGTAGACACGCCATTCTTGACGTCTCCTGAGAAAGTCCCATATTACTATACAACGCCCCGCAACGGCTTACGCATTTCGAATCACTCGAGTGCTTCCTTTTCTTGGGTCTTCTTCTGCCTTTTTCGGCATTCGGAATCGTCTCGTCACGGCATTCGGACAGCGTCAACACCAGTCAGACGCATCAGGAGGTTCCGGAATCAGGAAGGGTGTCTGACGGGCGGCCGCCGACGTCTGATTTGAGGACCCGGGTGGGTCTTAATGGGGGCGTCCAGGCCCCTGGACGCCCCCATCTTTTTAATTCATTTTATTATTTTCTCAGGGCTCAAACCAAATAAAAAATATATATTAATGGAGGCGTCCAGGGCCCTGGACGCCTCCATAAAAACAAAAATAAAAAATGTGTGTAAAATGCCAGTTGGCATAAAAAAAACAAAAAAACAAATAAAAATATATATATATTAATTGAGGCGTCCAGGCCCCTGGACGCCTCCATAAAAATAATTATAAAAAAATCAAAATGCCAGCCTTGGCACAAAAGATAAATAAAAAAATAAAATAATATATTTATGGAGGCGTCCAGGCCCCTGGACGCCTCCATCAACTCTCTCACGGGCGCCGCCCACTGAACGACGGTTTGTCGTGTGTGAAAAAATCCAATTATAGAGACGTCCAGTCAACTGGATGCGCCCATTTCTGAATCACGAGGCGCCGCTCACAAAACCACGCGTTATGCCAAACCGCGTGCGGCCGTCGTCGGTTTTCGGTGGACCTGTTTGAGGCGTCCGGAGCCCTGGACACCTCCACAAAACTATTCCAAAAAAATATATAAAAATAGAATAAAATATTAATTCGGCCCTGATGGAGGTGTCCAGGGTCCTGGACGCCTCCACCCTCCGGAGCTCTATAAATAGAGGCCCACCCCCTCAGTTCTGGGAGAGCTTCGAAGTGATCCGATAGGCTGCCGGAGCCCAGAGGCTACGGAGTCATTTTCTAACCCGTGGGTTCTTTTATAGGTGGAGGTTCTGCCGACTTCTCGGGTGCTCACGCTCGCGAGAGGAAGGTCATCTTCATCCACCGCGCTTCCACGTCGTCCCCACGCTGCCGGAGCTCCGCCGGATTTCACGATCGGCACATTCAATAAGCCAATTCTTTCCTTTTCTTCGTAGTTCTTTTGCATTCATCATCTTGCATCCCCTATCCCCCTTCATAAGGGCGCCTTTTCTTATTCACTTCTTACATCCATCATCTCATTTTCCTCCTACTCGAGTCCGAGAGGGGTTTAAAAGATAACACCAACCAGGTATGTGTCTTGCCATCATTTCATTATTCTTATCGCAAGGATTTGAATACTACACCTCCATCTTTCTAATCCACTTGTCATTTGTTTGTCGTTGTTTTGCAAGGGTAGCCGAGGAAAGCCCTCTCCGTCGGCCGGCCGGAGGGAGAGGAAGAAGCAACCCGCCATCTCCCGCTCTTGAGGTAGGCGCGATCACTTTCTTATTTTGGGGTCTTTCGGCCCCTGGCGATCACATCTTGTTTTCGAGGCCGCGGCGAGTCACTTCCCCAATGGCCGTTTAAATTTCCGTTCTTATATGTTATATTCTTATCTATTCATGTTCTCGAGGCCGCGGCGAGTCACTTCCCCAATGGCCGTTTAAATTTCCGTTCTTATATTCTCTTTATATTCTGTTATATTCTGCTCATATTCTCGAGGTCGCGGCGAGTCACTTCCCCAATGGCCGTTTAAATTCACGTTCTTATACGTTATATTCTTATCTGTTTATGTTCTCGAGGCCGTGGCGAGTCACTTCCCCAATGGCCGTTTAAATTCCCGCTCTTTGTATTCTCTTTATAGTCTGTCATCTTATTATCTGCTCATATTCTCGAGGCCGCGGCGAGTCACTTCCCCAATGGCCGTTTCAATTCTTGTTATTTAATTTCTGCACCATTCCCGTCCCCCCGAGGCCGCGGCGAGTCACTTCCCGCTATGGCCGTTTAACCCCCATATCTTGCTATATCACACTTGTCCCGCTCGCCCCGCCGGAGCAATCTCCCGTGGTGGCCCCTTCTCTCTCTTCTCTTATTTCTGTGTTGCAGCAAACAAACACTAAAAAAAGAGGAGCCTGCGCACTCCGCGTCTTCTCCGCTCTTCCCCGAACCGCCTGACGTCGCTCACACTCCTGTCAAGTACGGAGTGTCAGACTGTCAGTTTTGTGACTTCGACCTTCGGGTTTTCCTTGCCCGGATCGACCGTTGAGCTTCGATTGTCTCAACGTGGCACGTGTGCCGGTTTGCATGCCGTAGGACCTTTGTTTTGTAGAGAACATGGCTTTCCTTTCCGAGGTACTCTCCTACCGCTAGCGTAGTGGTTTCCCGTTTTACGAGGTGGGGTGCGAGTGATCCCTACTGAGTCTTGTTCCGAGACTCATTCCCTGCGTGTTTTCACCGTGTTTTAGGTGAGACGCCGCCCCAGGGGAGCGCGTCTGAGGTGCAGCGTGGTGTGGGTGCCCCGAGGTAGTGCCAGAGGTCAGAGCCGGGGTATGCCCCGTGTAGCTGTACTTTTCTTTCTTGTCTCTGTACTAGTTGTGGACTACTGTTGTTGTTATTTATATGTTGTGGACCATGTAAAATGTTAATTTATTTCCTGCTTAATATTATAACTGTTTAATTCTACAATTATTTGTGATACTTGTGTAGTCTCCACACCATTCCTTTAACCCTTCTGAGTCTTCGGGCTCATGGGTGGCGATGCGAGTCTCGGGTTATCGGACCTTCCCGATAATCGGATTCTCGGGTCGTTACAGGATGGGTGAGACACAGGCTCGAGAAGGGGGCTGCGGACAGTGGCTCTGCAAGGAGTAGGCAAGTACTGGCTCGAATACTAGATAAGATAAGAAGCTGGCCGACACTGGCTCAACAAGGGGCATACAGGTACTGGCTTGAGTACTGGGCAAGACATGGAGCTGACAGGCGAAGCCCGAAAGTGTGTCGGAAGGGTGGGTAACCATGTTTTTTTTAGTACACTTCGTTACATGTTGCCATAAAAGGCATTATAGAGGAGCATTAAAGGCACAAGTACAATGGTGGCAAGCCATGGGACAATTCTATCTCGAAGATCGGTCCCCATGTCATTGCATGATAGAGCGAGTTTTTTGCTTTTTTTTTTCTTTTTACAAAGGGTCCCGTAAGGGACTACAGACACTGTGGAGTTATCATGGCTAGACTGGACACCGAGGTGTTGGTGCTGACTGGCAGAAACTATAGGCCGGGCGTGGCTAAGGGTGAGTAGTCGGGCATCGGGTCGAGGCCGAAGATCGGCGTATCTGAGAACACCATAGGGGTAGGACAATCGATCATTGACTGGGGAAGAGCAATCAAAGAGCGGTCTCGACGCATGGTTGAATTTAGCATGTAGGTCTCTCTCCCTCGGTGTTTCACATATTGCACAGGCGGGCCCGACATGAGGGTGTATTCACCATTAGCATGATGCATCATACACAGCAAAGGGGAAGGCTTGTGTGAGTCGGCTAAATGCCATATATGGGGTGTTAACGTAACATACCCTTGGCGTGTGTTAAGTAGAGCAAGCCAAACAATCAACAAATGCCTTGGAGCTCCTTGCCTTGATCTTCAAGTGCCTACCTGTATCTGTGCGTTCATGATCTGTGCGCCCCTTGGAATTCCTAAGGGGGAATTTATAGGGAAAACTGGAGGGGAAGGGTCACTGGGGTTTACAATGACCAGGGTGGCAGGGGCAACCTGGTCCGCGTAAAGCCTCTCGCAAACTGGGTGAAAAAAATCTTTTTTTATGGGTTTACGCACACCAGGCTCAGGATACCAGCCTGGTCCGTGTAAACCCCCCAAGGGGTTTACGTGGACCAGGTTGGCTGTGGCCAGTCTGGTCTGTATAAAGCCCCCCCCCCCCCCCCCCCCCCCCCCCCCCCCCGGGGGGGGGGGGGGGTTTACGCAGACTAGAAAAAGGGGGTGATTTCCTTTTTTTCTGCGGGGATCAGCCTAGTCTGCGTAAACCCCCCAGGGATTTACGCGGACCCACTTGAGGGTCCATGAGAGAGGGGGGAAAATCTATAAATCCCCCAT
The DNA here is from genome assembly GCA_022559845.1 of Amorphophallus konjac. Lineage (NCBI taxonomy): Eukaryota > Viridiplantae > Streptophyta > Magnoliopsida > Alismatales > Araceae > Amorphophallus > Amorphophallus konjac. Next base: position 82,847 of record JAHNEJ010002434.1, on the reverse strand, counting down.
CTTTTGCTATTTTGGGTCCCACTCTTACCCAGTGTTAACACAACACATGGAGGATGCGGACTAGTTGATTGGTGTGCTCTGAATGAGGTTTAGTGCGGTCTGTTGTGCAGTGTTGCTCATTCCGTTCTTCGAGCATCCCCCTCATGAACTCTCGGCGTTCCTTGGACTGTTAAGTTGACCGAAATCGAGGCAAAACTGGGGTTGGGTTAGGTTGGGACTGACGGGGCCAGGTAGGGAACATAGCCCCCCCCCCTCCCCCCGAGGGGGGGGGGGGGGCAGGCTGTCACTGAGGAGGGCAATCCGAGGGCTTCTTCTTGTCGTTTCTCGATGTCCTATGACGCAACCACGATCCTGAGGGCGTTGATCTTTACTGGGGGGATCACGGGGTGGTACCATTGTCACCCACAAGGTGTTCGGTGATGGTCCCCACATATACCGTGGTGTCGAATGGCGTGGCTAGTGGGCCCCGTGGCTCGTATATGGCCTAGCTCCCTCGAGTAGAAGGACTCCCCGGTCGTGTCGACCCACCTGATGAAGCTCCTACCGTTCGTCGATGTGTTTGTGACCTACATCCTGACAAAATTAAAAACAAGGAATCTCCGAGATTCATATCCATCATGGCCTTACCCGCTATGAACCCTTCATTCCTGATGTCGACAAACTCCGGGCGCAAATCTTGCCATTGGCCCTCGTCGAAGAGTAGGACCCTTGACGATGCCGCGCTACTCTTCAGTTGCAAGTAGTTGCCAACCACCGTATCCACTGCAACAACGCCGGGCTCGAGGGGAGCCATTACTGGCGGAGCGACTCATCTTGGATGGTTGGATCATGACGAAGCTGCCCGATACATTCCATAGCTGTTACAAAACCACCAGATTGAATAACCTTCTACCGCCTAAACATCCATAATGTATTTATTTTAAATGTAATTGTGACCGTTGAGCATTACCCTCTACATGAAAAACCCATAAAATAGTTAGAAATAATATAAATTTCTTAGGGCCGCTTTGATAGCGGAATTATCGGACGGGTATCTCAATCGATGAGAGAGGAGGAGAGTGGGGCCCACACGCTCTTCTCACGCACAAGCCTCCTAGCCGACCCGGTTAACTTGCTCGACCCTCCGGGGTCGAGTAAGCTAACCCCGCTCCGATGTCAGAGACGCCCTTAAGATTTAGTTAGCTACTCAAAACATTAGGTCCAAGTGATGGTGGAGAGAAGGATATTTATAAAAAATCTTATAAAAATCATTCTCTCATAATCCATAGTTTAATTTTTTTATTAAAATCATTCTTTATCAAAAAAAATGTGCTAGATCAGATAAGCTGATAAGGTGCCATTCCGTACCAGATTGGACAAAAACAGGCACGGGCCGATAGCAAACCTTGTACATGAGAATGGCTAGTTTACTTGATCGAGTGTAAAAAAACAAAAATTTCCCAAATATGCACATCCAAAAGAAAGTGGAAAACTTTAGCAGGATGTCTTCGCAAAGTTCCTTCGAGTGGCTATAAAATCCTTGTTTCACACAACGCGCTTCTTTCGCCGATTAAGTTTGCGGCCGTCGTCACAACCTGACAGCGCGGAGGAGGAAGAAGAAGAAAAAAAAATGGTATTCTGCAGCGTGCTCCATCTACTCCTACCTCACCATTTCCACCCATTTCTCTGACCCCTCGAGTTAATCCTTCGGTTCGCCCTATTTCTGGGTTTCTGCTACAATCAGTCGACATTTTTCGCGGGATTTTACAAGTCATTTAGAGTGTCTGAACTTTGAAGCAACAATTCCGGATCTTTGTCCTCCGAGATCCTCTCGTTACCCATCTTGCGAGATCTTGGGATCAAGCATGTCGTTGGCTAGGGATTCCTGGGAATAATGTCCTGTTTGATTTTTTCTCTCTTTATGTTAACTGTTTGTTTTTGGATGCTATAGGCTCCCAAGAGAGGTGTGAAAGCTCCAATACCAGTGAAGAAGAAACGGTATAATATGCCATATACACATAGTCTACACTTTAGTACTTTCTTGTTAGTTTGAATTGCTCTGTGGAGTCTGAAATTGTTGGCCGATTTGGGTACCAGGAGAAGGTGGCGAATCCTTTGTTCGAGAAGCGCCCGAAGCAGTTCGGGATCGGCGGGGCTCTGCCTCCCAAGAGAGACCTGCACCGATTCGTGAAATGGCCCAAGGTGGTGCGCATTCAAAGGCAGAGGAGGATCCTGAAGCAGCGGTTGAAGGTGCCCCCGGCGTTGAACCAATTCACCAGGACCTTGGACAAGAACCTCGGTACATAAGCAAAAACCTTGCATTCCTTGTTTTTGAGTGGAACATCGGCAAGTTAGAATTTTGGATTAACAATATATGATATTTTTCCGGAGTATACTATATGTTTGAGGAGTTTGTGAGCCTTTATCGTTATATTTGTAGTTGTCCTTGTCATGTTTGCAGTCGCTACAAGTAGTATTATGGTGATGGTGATGGTTGATACTTGATAATTTCTTGATCCCATGTTCTTCCAGGCATAACTATATTATCCATTCCGATGCCCATTTGGTTATAATGCTTGATATACTTTTGGTTGTGTAAGCTACTGACCATTTTCGGGTTTGTGGCTAACTGTTGTCTTGGCATTAGCTGGTTAAGGGAGCTTAGAAATTTGTCATCTTGCGTTTGAGTTTGTTTCTGCAATCTATAAAATATGTTACATTTCTTGTGACATTTTCGCGCTTGCGATTGTTGCATGTGTGGGATGTTTCTCTGCAGATGGCCAGCTATACTCTCCTTCCCCCCCTCCCATACGGGAAAGAACCTCCAAACCAAGGTTCGCCTACTGGGGGATCCGACTCACATCAGATCCCAGCTGATCTGGTACGAGTTGGCCCGACTTGGTCGAGTCACATATTTCAGACTTTTTGTTATTTTTTCATGAAATTAATACTTCTTGTAATCTTTGAGTTGCTTACCCTTTATTTTAAGTTGTAGAAATAGTCTTTCATCATTCTAAAGTATGTATGCATTATTTAGTCATTTTTTCATTTTTAACTAACTTTTTAACATTATCTCATTGCTAGATAATCAATAAATGAATAAATTTGACAATAGAGTTCGATGTTCTTCATCTGTTAAATGCAGGATCAATGACAGTTGTTATATCATCGTATGATTATTATATATTTTATTTTTTAAAAAAGACTATTTTCTAGATATTATGTTATTGTTTAAATAATTTATAGTGACTCGTATGATCCTAACATTTTCCAAACTCATCCCCGAGTGCCCTCCCCACTCCTCTGAAGCCATAGCTCCCTTACCATTATGTGTGGTAGCCTCTGGTAACCTTTTGCATGGAGGGGGCTGCAGTAGTAGGTGGGTGTTTGGGTATTCTCTCATTCACTCACATACCTCTTGAGATTTTGTCGAGCTTGTTCTTTGTCCACACCTTCCAATGTTAGCCACTCAATTGGATCTTCACATTTGTGCCATCTTTTTTTCTAGTTGCTGACATCTTTTCCCCAAAGAAAATTACATCTGTTTACATCAATTACTATATAATAATGGGAGAAAATTCTTTTTGAGAAGAATGTATGTTCATCATCATCAGAGCCTTATCCCATTATTTGGGGTCGGCTTGAGAAGAATGCATGTTACAGAGAAGAAAAGAGGAGACGATGGTGTAGGATGGGGGGGGGGTTGCACTAGAAAGTGTTCACCCCTTTTGGGGGGGTGGGGGTGGGGAAAGCATTTTTAATAGGGTGCCTGCAGAGGGGACACAGGCATGTTGGCAGCTTTTAGTGATCTCATGCAGGCAATGAGATTCAAGTGCAAGAAAACTCACATGACCTAACCTTTCTGAGATTTCAGAAATGGGCCAACTGCGTTGAGTTCACTGGTTTCGGTACTCTTTGTGTGATAAATGCCACTATCGCTGGTTGAGGATGCTGTTTTTTTGGGGGCGTAGGGTTTATTAATAATGGTTTGGGTGAGACACTGGAAGAATTTCAATTTTTTTTCCACATTTCTGTTTTATTTTTGTTGTTCCTTTTTGTGCCAGGAATCTATTCTCTATGCTGGAATTTTTTCTCTACAATGAACTTTTCTTGACGAAGAAAATACTAGCTTGTGTCCTCATGATACTGTACATGCATGTACCTTATGACTGGCAGATGATTCTAAGTCTTACTCTCGGCATAGTTTTTCTTTCTTATTCATGCCAGAATGTTATGTTTTGCCAAGCTCTGCAGTTGCATGTCAGCCTTTTGCTGATAGTACATCAAGATATAAAAGTCAATACTCTCAGCTAACATTATGATTTTAAGCAAGCAATGAATGCCCCTTGTTTGCACCTGCTTATGCAGTTATATTTTGCTTACATCTGGTTACCAGTGATTTAACATTGCATACACCAATGTGTTTTTTTTCATCATGACATATAAGTCTTCTGTGTTTATTTCTTGTACTTTTAACCTCTTATCTATGGCAAAGTGCTGTTGGAAACGTCATTGCAGCAACCAATCTTTTCAAGATGCTCCTCAAATACAGACCAGAGGACAAAGCTGCAAAGAAGAGAGGGCTCAGGCTGAGGCTGAGGGGAAGACTGTTGAGGTGAAGAAGCCTATTGTTGTCAAGTATGGCCTTAATCATGTCACTTACCCTATTGAGCAGGTATAGATACCTCTTTCCTTGCACCTTCGTCATGTCTGTTTCAACACCTTTCTTATGTATTCATGTCTTGATATGGTGTTATGACTGGGTAGATCAACACAAGAAAATCTCTGGGCTATCTATGGTCCGTAACTCTGGTTTCTTGTGTGTTGGTAGTAACTAATGCATGATTTTCCATTCATCTGTTTATAGAACAAGCCTCAGCTGGTTGTTATAGCCCATGATGTGGATCCGATAGAATTGGTCGTCTGGCTGCCTGCTTTGTGCAGAAAGATGGAGATCCCTTACTGCATTGTGAAAGGAAAATCACACTTAGGATCGGTAAGGTCTCATTTGTTCATGCAAAAGTTGACTAAGCCAATTAATCCTTTTGTCTAGCAAAGTCTTTTTGGTGGAAAACATGATATCTACGTTGGTTCATTAAAATTTGTATTTAAATTGCATTTCGAACTTCTGGCAGATCGTACACAAGAAGACTGCATCTGTTTTGTGTTTGACTTCAGTAAAGAATGAGGACAAACTCGAATTCAGCAAAATCTTGGAAGCTATCAAGGTTGGTAAACTTGACACCGCTTGTTTTTCCTCTTCTCACACCTAAAAAAATGAGAATCTAACCGAACATATCACCCGGGCTAACTTCAACGACAAATTTGACGAGCTAAGAAGTGGGGTGGCGGTATCATGGGTTCGAAATCTCAGGCCAAGACGAGAGCCAGGGAGAAGCTTCTCGCCAAGGAAGCTGCTCAGAGGATGAGTTAGTTTCTTTGTGCAGCCATCAAACGTGCTCCCTTGGTCAGCAGGCCTTTTTGTTGTGGCGTCTCATTTGCTCTGTAGCTCATAGTCGTGTTGAGTGGCCAATTAAAAGAAGTTTTTATTTTTGTTATCTATGATGCTTTTAATCTACCTTCACCGGAGACGTGGGTGTGGGTCATCATTTGTTCGGTTGAAAGGGGGGTTTTTTTTGTGGACTTGTAGTTGGAACACCAAAGCGGTTGCTTCGTTAGCTTGTTCATGGCCTTCTCTTGAGCTTGACGTTCGATGATGGCTTATGTGATGATGTGATGGCACGCCGTGGGTTTTATCATGTGACAATGTGTGCATCTACCAAGTTCTTCATAGTGACGTGCCTTGGAAGAAGGCTTCCTGTTATTCGACGTCCAAATCGACTTGAGCATTCATTTGGCCCTGCTTTGTTTCTAGGTTATCCTTAGGTTATTTTTTTTAACTTGGAGTTTAACTCATTTTGATTTGACGGAGATTGATTGATCGGGTTAAAAGTGAGTTAACTCGGGTTCTCCACAGGTGGGTTAAGTTAATCCGATAGACAATTACATCAAAGCAAATAAAAATAAAATTAGGTAAACTTAGTCCTCAACTGCAAGTCTCTCTGTCTACTAGCACATTCACTCTACTAGCACATTCACTCGATGGGTCACTCCTTGGCCTAGTCGCGATTTAAGGGTGTTTCATCATAACCCTAGCTGTTCTAAGTGCCTATTGATCTGATTGGTCTTCAGTGGTAGGTTGAGTTGTACGAGGGGTTACAACACCTCTTGAGGGTGGATTGGTGTTTGTGTGTATCTCATCAGCTGCCAAGTCGTCAGTTACGTCGCTAGCCATTGCTATGACTAGATTAAGTCCAAGTGTCGTAACAAGTTCAACCGTGGTTCTTGGGACCAACCACCACTAAAAGAGGGCCTTTCCTCACTAACCACGTGAGTTGGTGCAGTCTTGATCAATTTGCCCAGAGCCATCGTCATATTGAAGAGCTTCCTATACTCACACAGCATCAAACATAGCGCGGGTATGTTGCTAGCGGAGCTGTTCATTGACAATCTATTACTCAATATCTCTCCATCAGAACTTTGTGGTCTCTGTCTAATAACCTCTCACGCATTACCCATGCGTCGCATCTCAAAGTCGTTGCCTTAGGACAAGGAGGGGGCACGCCGGTGATAGAGACCTTTGAGTCCAATGTCGAGGATAACTCCTTGGAGTGGTCAATGAGGGAGTGAGTGCACGAAGGAAGAGGAATATAAATCCACCATGATCTAAGAAATTAATAAACAATAAAATCATGAAAATACGCAAAATATAATGACATTGCGCTTTGATACCAATGTTGCTAAAGTCGAGTAATCCATGTGTCTAATATGGGCCGAGTCAGGGACATACCTGCGTACAACAAAAGTGGCAGGCCCACGTAGCGTCGTGGAAACAGAGAGTAGGCTAGTAGAGTCTACCCTTTAAAATCCATGCTTTATGACCCAAGGACTAGGGTGATGTCTTCTAGAAGATCAAGTTGAGATGACCATGAGATGGCGACTCACCCACAGAGACGATGTGTAGTGGCTTTGTAGACACAAGAGCGCAGGCCTTCTCTTTGCATTCTTACTTGCATCAACGAATGGAGGAAGATAGACAAAGAAGGGAGGAGGAGAGGGAGACATAGGGTGAGCACCCGTAGCCTCCTTGGTCCGGTGCTCCCTCTCTTTCACACATCAAACAGAGCAGGGCGGCATGTTATGTTTCTTCCTCACACACACACATACACGTGGGACAGAGAAGGAGGAAGAGTAGTAGCCTGCTCTTTTCCTCACTAGTTGCTTCGCTCCATATGCAGGGTAGCGGTGGCTGGCGTGAGTAGGGTGGTGGCGAGGCAGCAACAACGACCGACTGGCAGGGAGCAGTCGCGGCAGCAAGCAACGGCGAGGCAGAGGCGGGATGGTGAGAGTGGCAGCAACGACGTCGGCGAGCGGCGACAATGCTGGGAGTGAGGGTAGCAACAACGGCGAGTAGGGGAGCGGCGACACTCCTCCCAGGGGAGCTTGTAGGGGGGCGTTACGCTCTCTCTCTCTTTCTCTCCATTCAATAGTGCAGAGAACTAATGGACTCTCTCTTGCTTATCATCTCCCTGCCCTCTTATTTATATAGGTGTGGCAGGTAGTAAACCAACCAAGAAATTAAGTCCATGCCATACTTGGGTTTGGAGGACTTCCCCTCCATATTAATATGTAAGAGTCCCAATGTGACTAGGAGAGAGGGGAGCCTCCTCAAGGGGAAGTCCAAACCCAACTTGGAAATTAAAGGGAGGAAATCCCTTCTTTCCCCAATCCACCACAATCCCACCCCAGGTAGGTTCCTTGTGTGGATTGGCCATGGGTCATCCAAGTCCGAGTGAGACTTGGGTCACGCCTTCGTAGGTTGTCCTTAATGAGCATCCAATTAATATACTTTAGACCCAAATACTAACAAAATGAAATGTAAAACATGGCGATGACATATTCCCACGATTCTCATTGAATGGTCTAAGTATAAAACCCTCTCTTTCGCAAATAGGCTCATTTCGTCGCTACTTACGAGGATTTTTTATCGTCTTCGCAATCTATGCCCTTTGTCTGAGCCCTCGATTCAATCCTTCCGCTTCGTCATTTCTGAGTTTCTTGCCCCAATATTGTCGTCAACATTTTTTTAGATGTTTTACTAGTTATTTTAGGGTTCTTGACGCAAGTGTCTGAACAAACTATTTCAGATCTTTAATATTCTCTAGAGCTGCTTTGATAACAGACTAAGACTTAGGTAGAATAACTCATCTTATTTGGGCTTATTCGCCTTTGGTTGCATCGTAAGCTAGCACAGATAGGGTCAATTAGGATAAGTTAGGTTTAAGTGTGTGTAGCTTATTTTAGTAAAATAGCTGAATAAGTTATTCGGGGTCACATAGTGTAAGATTTGATGAAATATTTAATTTGAATTTTAAAGTAGTTTATTTATTTTGTTTATTTCTTATTTTAGATCGAATATGGTAAAATTATCAAACTCCGTTAGGCTTAACAGGGAAGGCGACAAGCTTGTTGCAAGTAGGCGATTCCAAGGAATAATATTTAATATGTGGGATTTTTGTTAAAAAATGTTAAACTATTTATTTTTGGATCTTACCGGTGCAGCCTTGCAGGTGTGAAAGCTCCTGTAACATCAAATCAGCAACCGATGATATATCATAGAGAATTGTTGGCTATCATCCTGAACATGTAGAAAATTACCCGTCTAATATATTATTGGTCTATATCATTGACACGTGAGTCCACCTATTAAAATTTTTAAATATTTATTAAATACTTATGTACGCTTTCATCTATTCTATTTATGTATTTGTCAATCTTAGATAGTTATTTTTCACTCTTAGATAGTTATTTATCATTCTTAAATAACATTAGAAGTATCGTTCGTCATCACGGGAATACGTAAAAATAGACAGGAGTTGACTAGTTGTCACCGTTACATAGTTATTTGTCACCCTTAGATAGTTATTTGTTATCTTTTAATAGCATTGAAAGTCTCATTCGTCGTCTCCAGAATACGTAAAAATTGAGCTATTTGTCATCCATACATAATTATTTGTCACCATTAGATATCTCTTTTTTCACCTTTAAATAACTATTTATCACTCTTAAATATTATTGGAAGTCTCATTCGTCGTATCGAGAATACATGAAAACTGAATGAGTTGGTTATTTGTCACCCTTACATAGTTATTTGCCACGGTTAAATAGTTATTTTTCATATTTAAATAATTATTTATCATTTTTGTAATATTAAATTTTTTATTAAATATATATAAAATTAATAAAAAAGTGAGATTCACACACTATATAATATATATATGATCTAATAAAAAATAAGACGGATAGTAAATTTACCCTACTTCGCGGGTAACAAGCATATCTCTATGACATAATACGTCTATGGACTCACGATTTCACACCCTGTAGTAGGTATTTCATTAGCTTATTTCATCCATGTCCGGCGGGCTCCGGTTCTGCGACGACGCCCCTTCCGACCTGTTTCCCGAATGCTCCGGTGGCGCCGCCCACCGCCTTCCTACTCCGCTACCTCTCTCCCTTCACTTTTCTCCCTTCGCCCCCTCTCTCGATCCCCGGAGCCGGAGGTCCAAAGGGAAGGCCCCAACCTCTCCTTCGCCACCCTCCTCCAGCCCTGCGCCGATGCCGACGCCATGGCCGGCATCGTCCTCCGCCACCACAATCCCTTCCACGCCATGGAGTCCCCCCTCCAGCTCTCCGGCACCCTCGCCCCTTCCCCCCAACTCGTGCTCCAGACTCTCCTCCGCCTCCGCCACGCTTCCAAGGTCGCCCTCGGCTTCTTCGTATGGACGCGCGACCATGCTGGGCACCGCCACGGCGCCGATGCCTACGACCTCATGGTAGACGTGCTCGGGCGGGTCCGCCAGTTCGACGTCGCGTGGCAGCTGGTGGTGGAGATGGCCCAGCTGGGCGTGGGACCGTCGCCGAGGACTTTCGCGGTGCTCGTCCGCCGCTACGCCGCTGCGGGGCTCACCCGGCTGGCCGTCAGGGCCTTCGACGACATGGAGGCCTTCGTTGGAAGGCCCCCCGATGGCGGCGACTTCAATGTGCTGCTGGACACACTCTGCAAGTACGGGCACGTCAAGGTGTGTACATTAGGTGATTTCGTTCGTAAGAAACTTGTTAGATGCTTCTTATTTTGCCAGATTCTGATGTGGGCGTACTGGGTATTGATCATAGGTAGCCACAGAGGTTTTCAACAAGAGAAAGTCCAGTTTTTTACCGGATGAGAAGACGTACACAATCCTGATGTATGGATGGTGCAAGATAAACCGCCCCGAGATGGCGCAGAAGTTCCTGAAAGAGATGCATGATCGTGGGTTTGAGCCAAATGTGGTCTCCTACAATGTTTTGCTTAATGGGATCTGTCGGAGAGCAAGTCTCCACCCGGAGTCTAGATTTGAGAGGACAGTTCAAGCTGCACGGGACCTGCTTGAGGAAATGCATAGCAAAGGGATTGAGCCCGATGTTACTAGTTACTCAATTCTGCTACATGTTTACAGCCGCGCACACAAGCCGGAGCTCTCCCTCTCGATGTTACGGGTGATGAGGGAGAAGGGGATTTGCCCAACCATGGTGACATATACCTCCGTGATCAAATGCCTCGCTTCGTGCAGTAGATTGGAGGAAGCAGAGCTTTTACTTGATGAGATGACAAACAATGGTGTGTGCCCATCCGCTGCAACATATAACTGTTTCTTTAAGGAGTATCGTGGCAGGAAATATGTGGATGGTGCAATGAAGTTGTACAGGAAGATGAAGGAAGTGGGATCTCTTACCGCGCCGGATATGCACACCTACAACGTATTGGTGGGGATGTTCTCAAAATTGAATAGGATGGAACTTGTTCGGGAATTGTGGGATGACATGAGCGAAAGGGGAATCGGTCCAGACATGGACTCGTATACACTATTAATACACGAGCTTTGTGGAAAGCAGCAGTGGCGGCAGGCATGCCAGTTTTTCATGGAGATGATAGAGAAAGGGTTTCTTCCTCAGAAAGTCACATTTGAAACATTGTACCGAGGACTCATACAAGCTAATATGCTGAGGACTTGGAGGAGATTGAAGAAGAAGATTGAGGAGGAGTCACTGAAATTTGGTGCTGAATTTCAGAACTATCATTTTAAGCCATATAAGAGGTGATGCCTTTTGAGCACCGATAGATGGTGAAGGCCATCCATATCTTTCTTTGCAAGGCATAAAGAGATGTATCACAGAGTTATGATGGTGGTCACTTGACCTCTGTGATTGACCATTTTGGATTCAGAAACACAAGCATATTGTCATCTATTTAGCCACTAAGGCTCTCAAGGGATTTGTTTATCTTCAAATAACAAGAAGGTCAGCAAGTGCAGTGATATGAACGATTTTTTTTATGCTTCCCAAGCACTCAGGTCCTTTCTCTATTCCATCCATGACATTGTGGATTGTCTTGATACCCATGGAAGAGTACTTTTATATTTTATTTATAAGCAATAGACCAGATAGCACTAGCTCTTGTGTAACTGTGTTGAACAGCTTGGAAAGCAATTTCTGGGCATAGGAAGAGCATTGAGAAGTAACCTTTGAGGACCAAATGACAGGCAGCAGGCAAAGGCTGAGTTCTCACCATATGTGATTGTAATGGAGAAGGGAATTTTCCCCATACATATGCGGGTGCCTGGAGGAAAGGCATAAATAACTGAAGACTGAAGGATCCCAGAAGGCTAGGTCATCTAGATTGCAGCCTATGAATGAGTAAGCACGTCTCCCCAATAAATGGGCCTCTTTGCCTCCTCAATGAGTGAGTTACTGCCCCTTTTGTGTGAAGGCTTCCTCTCATGAAAGGTAGCTCTTGATTGTACCATAAACTTGTTTATTATCTGAAATAGATGTTATTGTCATGTCAATTTTGCTGTATGCTCAAGGAGTTTGTGGGCCATTATTGTTATATTTGTAGTTGTTATTGTCATATCCGCTGTTGCTATAAGTAGTATTTTGATGACGGTGATGATCGATACTTGATAAATTGCTGATCTTGTGTTATTTTAGGCATAGCTACATAATCCATTCCAATGCCCATTTAGTTATGATGTTTGATATACTTTTGGTTGTGTAAGCTACCGACCATTTTGAACATTTTCAGGTTTGTGGCTAGTTGTTGTCTTGACATGAGCTGGTTAAGGGAGCTTAAGGGGGGTTGCATTTGCTATATTTCCCCGTGCTTTTGTTTTCCCAACTAACTTTCACAGATTTTGCAAACGTGTGAAAAGTTAGCCTCTGGATTTTTTCCCTAGATGCTTGGAATATTCTTTTTTTTCACAGGATCTATTTCTCTATGGGGGGAGGTGGGGAAATGGATCCTGGTATTTTTTTACATCTACTTTTATCTCCCAGAGCTAGATGCAAACACGAGATTTCATTTCCATGGGATTTTCCACAAAAATTGCAAACATGTGTTTCAATTTTACTGGAAATCATTTACTCTGGGTTTCTCTTTCTGGGAAAATATTTCTCATGGTTCTTCATTTTCCGGAAAATCTTGAGAATGCAACCCCCCCCAAAAAAAACATCTTGTGCTTGAATTGTTCCTTAAATCTATAAAATATGTTACATTTCTTGTGACGTTTCTGCACTTGGGATTGTTTCATGCATGAGATATATGTCTGCTAATCGCCACCTATACCCTCCTTTCCTCCTGCCTATGTGGCAAAGAACCTCCAAACTCAGCCCTGAGTCCCCTCCCCACTCCTTTGAAACCACAGTTCCCCTACCATTGTCCGTGGTCGCCTCTGGTAACTTTCTGCATTGGGGGGAGGGGGCTGCAGTGGTATGTGGGTGTTTGGATATTCTCTCACTCACCCACGCAAGTCTTGAGAGTTTGTCAAACTTGTTCTTTGTCCACTCCTTCCAATTCCAGCCATTCATTTGGATCTCATCTTCTCTTTCTCTAGTTGTTGACATATTTTCCCCAAAGAAAGTCACATACCTTTATATCAGTTGCTGTATAATAATGGGAGAAAATTCTTTTTGGGCCTCTTTCATACCTGGCTAGGATAGCCAGGTTATTGTACCAGAGGGTAGCGTATCCTAGGGTAATCCCATTCTTCCTTTGATAACAATTGCTTTACCCGACCTCGAGTAAGGCATTATTCTAGCTGGTTTGATATGAACTCTGGGTTGGAGATGGGTTCTGGAAATTTGATTTTTGGGAATGCCCCCATCCTGTTGTGTTTTCAGGATTTTGCCTCCGCCCCACGACCATCTTCTCCGGCAGGGGGCGTCCACCAACCCATTCCCAACATGCCTCTCGACTGCGATCATGTTCATGTTCATGTCAATGATGATGAGGCCGGGACTGCTGCCCCTTGCAGCCCAGAGTGCAGGCCATCGGCTGGCACCAAGGACGATGGACCAGACGTTGTAGGGGTGGAAGATGACGGTGAAGACCAGGCCGGGGTGACAATGAGACGGTCATCGGCCTCGGTGAGGGGGGTGCTTGGTCTTCGAGGGTGTGTGGGTGCAGATGGTGCCGGCAGAGCCGGCGATCCAGAAGGCCATCTCATGGATCTGGCCCGGAACAGAAGGCTATCTTGTTGGCGATCCAGAAGGCCTCGTCCTCCAGTCCCTGGAACACGAAATCGACGGAGCTCTGGTGAGGCGCCGGCTGACAACGGTTACTGTGGGAGTGAGGAGGGGGAAGGAAAGAGGGCTATCACCCCTTTTCTCATGCAAGAAGGTGCTTGTCTGTTCAGAGCGATCCGCAATTGGGGGGGGGGGGGGGCGAAGGGAGGGCGATTCTGCTCGACATTCCCCTCCTTGGGACTCTCACCACTACCCTACCCTCTCCATTTGACCTTTCCCCCCAAATATGCTAACCGCCGGATAAGCCCGTATATGGTTGAACAGACCAAATACGCAATCCTCCTAATCAAAGGGGATAACCTGGCCTACCCTACCTTATTTGCCCATATTCACCAATCAAAGCGGGCCCTTTGAGAAGAAGGCATGCTACCAACCAAAAAATAGGAGAAGATGGCATTCGGAGGGGGGGGGCTGCACTTGCAAGTGTTCACCTTGGGTGGGGTGGGGGGTGAGTGTGTTTTCAATGGAGCGCCTGTGAGGGACACAGCCATGTTGGCAGCTTCTAGAAATATATCTCATGCAGGCAATGAAATACAAGTGCAAAAGAAAAATCACATGGCATAACCTACCTGAGATTTCAGAAATGGGCCGACTGTGTTGATCTCACTGGTTTTGGTACCTTTGGTTTGTACATTTATATCCTTATTTTGTTGTAATGCGCTCCCTATCATACATATGAGAGCAAGAAAATATATAGGGATACCTCGATCTTTTTATCAAGATGAAAATATTTTAGTTGATAATTAAATTTCTCTCGATGAATCATTGGACAAGAATGGAACTATATTGGATGCAAGCTATATTCCCTGTTTGTAAAAAAAATGGACAAGAATATGATTTTAAAGATTTTTTAAACTTTTTATTGACATGTTATCGCCACAGAGGATTCTTCTTAACCTTTTGAAAATGATGGGTTTGAAGCCCGTGACGTCAAAATGGGGTGTCCGTCGTGGGCTTCAAGGTGACTTTTAAAAAAATGGAGGGAAGTTGAAAAGTTTAAGATATATATATATATATATATAACTTTTAATTGACATGTTGTAGCCACATAAAATTGGCATTTGTATTGACATGTAGATGAAATGTGGGTGCCATAAGAAAATGGTTTAATAACTCCTTGTTTTGATTCCAATCTTAACACATCTACGTGGCGTCTAACTGACATGAGTGGCTGCCCATCTGTCATGTTTACTTGTCAATGTCTTGTAATAAACAAATGAGAAAATACTAAACATTTCACCTTTTCTTTGGAAGGTGGCAACAGCCACATTTCATTGAAAAGGGCTTACAAATTACATTTTCCAATACTAAGCCAACCCCCCCGGGGATTCTATTAAGGAGGTAGAGCTCCCCCAAGCCTCACAACCCAGGGATTACAGGAATTACAATGTTAGTGGCCTCTACCCTTGTAGTCTAGACATAATCTCTGATCGGGACAGTGGCAGCCCCTTGACAGAAAAATACCAGTCCATTATACATGAAATGCAGTTGATGATGAAGCTTGGGTGCTTGAACAGATCTCTAAACACTCTGTTGTTTCTTTCCCTCCATATTGACCATAGCATGGCTGGAAAACACAGCTTCCATGTCTCTTTTCTTTCTTTATTGGGTTTAGGGACATCCATTCTGCCCACCACTCCTCCAGGCTGGACTTGATGTTCCACTGAATCCTGACAGCCTTGAAAAACTGCACCCACACAGTCTGAATAATGCCACAGTTGCGGAAGAGGTGGTCCAGATTCTCTGTATAACACACACAGAAAACACATTTAATTCTGACCACCGGCTTAAATTTGTGCACCATGTCAGCAGTGGAACTTCTCCTCCAAGCCATTTGCAAGAAGGTGAAATGAGCCAAAAGACATGACGAGTTGGCAGTCCGAGAGAGCATACTGAGATCAAACTCAGTGGGACAAAAGAATAAGTGGGCCCAACTACCCGAAAGAGACACATGAGCTAAACCCGGAAGCCGATAGGCGGAGTGGGTTGGCAGCCCGAAAGGGGCACGCATAAGCCGAGCTCGATGGGACAGAGTATGACAACCTCAGAATGCCGGTGGGACTAGGTGTCATAGGATGACATGTGAGGCATAGCCATGACATCAATATGATGTTTTGGTCGAGATAGGGTAGAGTCGTTGACTTACAACCACCCATAGAATAAGCCGAGAGAGGATTTTTTTTCCCTTCTTTTTTTTCACATTACCAACCTCACCGCCCTTTCGGGTTTTCGCCGAGGTTGGCCCCCTTTAGCTTTTTCCGGTGCGCCCTTTCGGGTTTTCACACCGAGGGGTTGTCAATTTTTGCCCGAGGCGCCCTTTCGGGTTTTCACCTCAACCGGGGTCTATGGCCTTTTTGCCCTCAGCCAACCGTTGAAGGTCGACTGAGTCCGCCGGGGTATCAGTATTTTTAACCCCATTTTTTTTTTGAATCTTCACTGAGGAGAGGTACTGTCCTGTGAGGACTGCTGTAGAAACTCTTGCGGTGGCGCATGGTAGAGCTTCATATGCTTGTCGTTGAGAGGAGGGAATGGATTATCTCCCTTGTGGTCAAGGACCGTATAGGCCCCTCCTTCATAGACCTTCTGAATGACATAAGGTCCCCGCCAATTGGGCTGGAGTTTGCCGCTGGATTTTCCTGCGAGAACCTCCTTTTCCTTAATCATGACGAGGTCGCCTTTCTTGAACGCCCGTTGCTTGACCAGCTTGTCATAGGCACGTGTCATGCGGGCTTGGTACACCTGTAAGTGCTTGTAGGCTTTGAGTCTTTCACCTTCAAGGTTGGACAACTCTTCAAGCCTTCTTTCTATTTCGGACTGGTCTTGGCCTGGCAATCCGGCGTGCACAGTAACGCGATAGGATGCCAACTCGATCTCCACTGGGACCACCGCTTCGGCTCCATAGACCAGGGAAAATGGGGAGCAACCCGTGGGGGTTTTGTAAATGGTCCGATAGGCCTATAGGGCTTCGTGGACCTTTTCACCCCAATCCCGCTTGCGGCCACCTACTATCTTGGACAGCAGCTTACAGAGGGTTTTGTTGAAGGCCTCGGTACCCGTTGGCTTGGGGATTATAGACTGCTGACGTCCTCCAGTCAATATGGAATTTAGCCGCCAATGCATAAACAATATTGTTCTTGAATGGCGTCCCATTGTCAGATATAATCCGGCTAGGGGTGCCGAATCTATATATGATATAGTGCCTCACAAACCGGGCAACTATCTCTCCTGTAACTTCTCGGAGGGGAACAGCTTCGGCCCATCTGGAGCGGCGGTAAACCAGAACACTCGGCCGAATACAGATAACCCAATCGACCAACGCATGGTCGGAAGGTAGAGCCCAGGAGGATAGCCTGCAAACAACGGTGTTATCATGCCGCTCTGTGTATGGGCGGAACGAGCGAGAGCTGTGATCAAACTTCAGACTCTCATCCCTCCTAGTACGGAGGAAGGACAAAGCACGACGAGCGCTGGCGAGCTGCAAAACTGCATCCTGGTCTGGATGACCAGCAAAAACGAAAGCAGGGGCGCAGCTGGATTGTCCACCGGTGTCCTCTGTGACAACTCTGGCAACAGCAGGCCGGCCCATGCACTCAGATAGTGGGTGGGCATCCAGATATGCTTATCTCTAGGAGATGAGTGCGAAGTCAAGGCCCCAAGGCTATGAAAGATATTCGTCAGCGCGGCTAGAGCAATGGCGAGCCTGCGCCCGCAAGTCAGTAAACAAGCTGGGTAGATCACCTCTGCCCGCAGAATCCCCTCCTCTCCATGAGGGATCACAAAGCTGGCCAGCCAGTAGGCCAGGTAGGCTGCCAGGTGCGTGAACGGCGGCAGTCCCCTCGAATTCCACCCCCGTGTCGGGGCGGGTAAGTGACGAGGGTGTGAAGCAAAGCGGAGCTCGACCTCGCGGCACTGCTCCCAAGACATCCCCGAGGTAGCAAACTCATCGTAGAAACAATAGGGACCGCTGTAGAAATGTGTGACCCATGCATTCAGAGTCACCCTCGGCGTCCGTGCAGCTTTCTCCTTGCCCACGAGGGCCAAGTCCCTCCAAGTCTTCATCAGGTACCTGAAGTAGTATGGCATGAAGTATCGGCCTGCTCCATCAGAAGCACTCAGATGCAGATCATCCAGGCATAGCTCTTCATATGGCTGTCCGCAAACTGGGAGACCAGAAATCTTGTGGAAAGCCCACAGGTCTAATGAAGTTTCCCCCTCAGCAGTCATGAAGGTGTTCCAGCGCCTGCTAAATCTCTCAGCTAGAGCCTGGACTAGTCCGGTGTGGCATGGATATGAATATAAAGCTGCTGTCACTGCATGACGTATGCCTGCCCTATCAAGTGCTGTCCTGTAAACTAGCACCACACCCCACAGCCACTCTGTGGCGCTGCGACGATAACAATGGGAAGGAACGACGGCCCATTTCCCGTACCAGCTCGGGGTCCTCTGTGCCAAGATCCTCTCTAGCATGCAATCAGCATCATAATTATCATGCGCGTAGGCTGCGCCAGAGGGAGTCAGAAACATCCCGTCAAGGACAATATCTTCGGCCCTGTGATGCCCGGCAAGATGCCAAGTGGCAGGTGAAGACGGTGCCGCTCTCACAATAAAACTGTCGAACTTCCTGTAGGAGCCAAGACTCCTCTGGTCAGGGTACTGTCGCTGACGCACAAAACCCTCTGGGAAGCTCGGATAAGAAAAACTGCAGGTGCCATGCATACTATCCCGTCCGAGCAATATGGCCCGCTCCAGGCGACGCCTCTCCTCTGGAAGCCGGGGGTCGTCAGTCTCTGCTCCAGGTGGTATGAAACTCTGGATGAAAGGGAAGAGGTGACGGTCCAGTGGAAAGTGAGGTGGATAGCCACCCGACCGATCATAAGTGTAGCATCCCTGCCTTCGCGTGATCCTGGAGACGTCAACAACGCCCTCAGTGGTAGTAGTCTCCCCAATTGGGCCCTTAGCGACCCAAGTAAATCCGCGGTCCACCGCGTCAAAGCCCCCAGGGGTGATGCTGCGAGGAGGGAATGGTGGCATAGGCCTGTCCGTCCTCCGTGCATAATGATCGTCACCACCGCTGGCCCTGGACCTCTGGGAAGTCCCTCTGCTCTGTCTGGAACGAGCCATGTCTGCAAGAGCTGCAAAGTCAAGATCAGAGAAAGCTCCATCAGTCAAATCAGCATATGGGCAGTAACAAGACTACGGAAAGTCACACAAAACTCCGGCATGCCTATGAGCCCGGAGAATGACAAAAAGCCGTGGAACGCACGGGCCATCCGCACCCGCCTCCGGCTTGGACGTATGTCCCGTGGGCATTTGTTGCACCCGTAATTTATCCTCTTAAATTCTTGGATATTGAGTTTGCATGTGACAAGGTTTTGGTACGGTGTATCACCATCCGATAGGATATTCTTACACGGGGATCTTGATTCGGCGCATCGTCGTCCTGTCGAATTTTCCTAAGTTAAAGGCTTTATAGCCCACATGTTGTTACAATGTAAACCCTTCGGGGGGTGGCAACAAGTCAAGTTCAAGCTACAACGATTGTCGAGATCGTGTAGTTTCATTAAAATCCCTACGAGATTAAGTCTCCGTCCTTTGAACGTGTGACTACGGGCAAAGTAAACATCTACAAGAACGAAAGAGATGACGGAGAAGGTCTATGTACCAAGCACAAGGCACGTGTATCACGAGGCACGGACAACAACTCGTCCTCCCGCAGCGGCCTACGGCACGAGGAAGACGACAAACGAACAAGGAGGCGCTCCTTCTCGCTATTCTTCACGAGACACGGCGAGAACTCGAAGCTTCAAATCCCCGGAGACCCCCTTTTTATTATAATCCAGCAGGAGAAGACCCGTCCGGGGCCGGGGGGACCTGTACGGGGTCGCCGTCACCCGGACGGGTCCGCCCCGGAGGCGGACAGTTCCGCGCGGGACTGCCTCGGGGCTGACGGACCCGCCCGACCCCAGGGGGGACCCACCCGGGGTCCGCGACCCCGAAGATGCCCCTCGGGGCGTGTGCGGCCCAGGTGGGGACCACCCGGGGGTCCGCGACCCCGGGTGGGACCCACCCGGGGTCTGCGACCCCAGGAAGGCCCGCCCGGGGGGTCGCGACCCCGGGCAGGCCCCCTTGGGGGGGTGGCGACCCCGGGTTGGCCCCCCGGGGGTCCGCGACCCCGGACAGGTCCCCCCCCCGGACAGGTCCCCCCCTCGGGGTCGCGCGACCCTGGGGAGGTCCCTCTCCCGCGCGCGGATACTAAAAAAATTTCAAAAAGTGACCTCCCTCATTTTCATCCCGTTGGACCTGTACGGGGTCGAACACTCCCGGGGAGGTTCCCCACTTCTATAAATAGACCCCCGAGGGTCCAAAAAAAGGGGTTGGAGACTTGACATTACGTACAAGCACACTCGGAGCATCCAACATTCAAAGTTTTTTGTTCGTTTGTTTCGGCCCGCGTGCGGTAAGTCCCCGGGTCTTGTACTTATGCCCCTACGGGGTATATTTACGTTTATGCCCCTCAGCGGGCCATGTTTGTAATTACGTCCCTCAGCGGGCCATGTTTGTAAGTCTTTACGTCACGGGCACGTAATTCTGTCCTCATAATGACGAAATTACGGAAATGTCCTTCCCGGGACCGTAAAAGACCCAAGTCTTGTAATTTACAGTTATACCCTGCAACTTTTGTAATTGGGGCTACGTCCCTATCTCCCGCTCCAACGCGGACGTTTGTATAGTCGACAATTCGCCGACAACTCTTGTACTCACTGGAATTATAAAAGTATCCAGCATACTCCATCTATCTCCTTGATGTAAAATTGCAAGAAAACCCCCGGCTTTCCGAAAATTGCATATATACCCTTCCTCCAGCCAAATTGACAAATGAGCGCTTTCTATGAAACCCATTGTCATCCTTTCGGTCTGGGAGTATTGTTTGCTCAGTCCAACACTCGGGTATCACCTTAAACCTAGGTCTAAAGTGTGATAAAATTACCAAAATACCCTTGAGTTGATAAAATTACTAGAATACCCTCGAGGTCCAGAAAATTCTTCTTTACTTCAAAAATGCCTATGGCTTCCGCATACTTGCGTTTCTATTCCAAAATCCTAGGGTTTTGCTCAGACCTAGCCCTAATTCGATTATTTCTGTTGGTCGGTCGGTGGTGAGTGAGTGGACATCATAAGCTCTTCAAGAGAGTTTGCCCTCAACGTCAGAACTTTGTAAAAGACTTTGGAGATTTCTTTGACAGTCAAACATTGGTGTTCGGACGTTAGGCTGATGTAAATCAACACTGATTCCGGTCAGTGGGGAGAGGTCCAGCACCCGAACCCAAATCGTCTGATACTATGCGCACACACGGAATCGCCCTCTATACTTAGAGGGGGATGTCTATTTTCAAAAAGAACAAAATCTATATCTTTATCTACGATAAAAACTCAGATTTAGATTTTTTCCGTGTCTCACACTGGGCTTGCAATTCTGCAACATGGGCTTTATAGGCCTCTGGGTCTTGGAGTATCTCGACAAGAGTCTCCATGAGATCCTTGCTCCAGGCGATGGCTTCCCAAATAGTGACATTTGTTGGAAACCGCTTCATGTGATGGATGATCTTGCGGTCCGCCCGAGCACGGGTCTTGTCAAATGGCGGGATGATCTCCGCCAGAGTCTTCGGCGCCTGGCGAGGCTCCTCCCATTTAGAAGGGCGCTCCTCCCCATTCTGGCTTTCCGCATTTTCTTGAAACAGCGGAGCCAAGGATTCCTCCGGAGGTGGCAAAGGCTCATCATGTGGGTCTTCATTAGAAGGACCGGCCGGGCTTGCGGGCTCGACCCTATTGGTGGGGCCGGCCTGCTCTGACACCTTCTCGCGCACTGGCGACTTGGCTGACTCCTCTTCTTCACCAGAAGAGGTGATTATAAAAGGGACGCCACCCGGTTTAGCCGCTAAGGCGGGGCCTAAAACCTCTGAGGGACTTAGGATAAAAGGGATTCTCCGAACTTGGGTTTCTGGGATAGGACTCGGCTTCTCCCCTCTGAATATTATGACCCGGTCGAGAGTCAGGGGACCTTCACGTCTACGTCCTCGTCCTCGGCCACGACCTCGACTATTCCTTGCCGAGCGACGTTGATATGTTGCCATAGGAGCCTTGCCTCCAGTGTTATCAGCCGCAGGAGAGTTAATGTTGTCGGGCGGCGGAATCGCCACCATGTTGCAACAGAGCTCTTGCAGCATTTCCTCGAGCATTTCCACAGTGAGCTCCTCGTCCTTGTAAAATAAGGAGAGCTCCTCTGGGATTGGGAAGTCTTCCCCTTCTTCGAGACGGTGAGCCATATCTCGGAGCCATTGAAGAAGCCGGGCTTTACGCCCAAACTTGTCACAGGGAATATATTTGTCTAGAGTGACAACCCTGGTGGGACGAGGGGGAGTGTACTCCTCCAGCTCATCTATGAGCTTTTATAGTCTTTGCAGAGGAGTTGGCTCCTTAGGGGCCTCCATAGCAGTTGCTTGCTCAGCTTGCTTCCTCAACCTCCTCTTCAAATTCTTTCTACGGTTCTTCTCTTGCTTCTTTTGGCGTGCCGCCTCTTGAGAAGAGAGAGGAGTTTGCTTTGGAGGTGGGATCTATTTGCCCCCAGAATTTTACTTTTTGCTCCGGGTTGGCTCCTTAGGAGCTTTAGTGCCACGGCTCTTTCTGGGAGTGACCTTAGTCCAGTTGGCTTCCTCCGGCTGAACCTGGAAGGTGACATTGATTGCTCGAGCAATTATTTCAGGAGGCAACTCTTGGAACTCTGCCAATCCACAGTGGGGCCCTTGGGGGCATTACAACTCCACCGATTCTGTTTTGACGGGCGCCTTCGCACGCTCAAGATGTTGAGACCTTTCTGCAATTGGCGGCCTTGCTGGGTTGACAGGAGCTTTGGCCTGAGGCTCCCTCACCTTGGCCTTGCCTTTATTATCTAGTGGAGGGTTTCCCCCTATGACAATACTGGGTTGACCCGACCTGGACAGAGGTTTGGAACCTCCCCTTCGGCTCGGCTTTCTGGGCTCCGGGCCTTAGGCCCCTCGCACCTAGCCTTGCCTTTGGGGTTTGGCGGAGGATTACCGCTGCCCGTAGACTTGTCCGGTTGGATCTGTTGAGAGGTGGGTTTAGTCCCACACAGCTTGGCCTGCTCCTGTTGAGCTTGCTGGAGAATCTTTTTAGCGGCTTCTTTAAGATGCCGCCTCGTCATAGAATTCCCCTGCGCATCGATCTCCCCTCTTTGGATGAGGACTTCAATGTAATTTTGGACTTCCGGGCATTCCCGGGTGAGGTGAGACACCTTGGCATGATATTTGCAGTAGTGGGGATGACTTTTGGCCGTCTCATTATAGTAAGACGGCGGATCACGCGTCATCACCCGACCATCTTCCAGGAGCTTGTCAAAAATCTTCTCGGCGTCTTCCTTAGGAAAAGAACACTAATGAGATGGTCGTCACCCTGGATACCACAATGTGGATTTAGGTGGCTGGGAACTGGCTCCCTCTTCCTGCGGCTCGGGGAGGTGGAAAGCTGCTGCAGCATGTATGACATTCACGGAGAAGTGAAGACTCTCGTGTACATGCGGCCGAGGTGGATCAACCGGGAACTCACCCATATTGACCTTCCCTCGCCTGATTAAGTCCTCGGCGAGGTCCTTAAATGGCTCACAATTGTGGATGATGTGGCCTATCACCTCATGGTACGGGCAGTAGCCCTGGCGAAATGCGGCACCTGGTGTCTGCTCCACAGGTGATGGGTTGATCAAGCCCGCTCGCTGACATGCAAAGAAGATGTTTGGGGTCTTCTCCCAAGGGAAAGAGTATAACTTCTCCGGCAGCTCGACTTGCAGTGGAGCCTCCTCGCCTTCCAGTGAGTCCTCCTCGTCTTCGGATGAATCTGATGACTCTTCAGAGAGCCAGCCCCTGAGCGGAGCCCGGTCGGTAGGTGATACACCTGTCTCCCGTATGTGTGACGGAGCTAACCCCCTGGCGAATGGGCCAAAGGGGAAAGTGGACAACTGCTGATCATTGCTCTCCAGGAATTGCAGCAGATGCCTCTGTTCTAATTGCAATTGCTGGATTTCCCCTCGGATTTTCCGAATGGTTCTCCGTAGTGCTAGACATTCAGGGAATGAGGGAGGGGCGGCTCCCGGACCGCCATTGGGCTGTTGATTTGAGGGCCCAGCTTCGGAGGTGTTAGAGCTCGAAACCATCGCCACCATATGGACCACATTAGCCAACCGATTTGATTGACTCCAAGTATGCGGCTGTGGTGGGTCAACTGCATGGCCCAACATATTTACTAAGCCCTTTTGAATGAGCTCTTCTGCTATGTTTTTGAAGATATAGCAATCCTCGATGGTATGACCCAACCTTCGGTGATTCACACAATAGGTAGGATCCTCTGTCTTATCCACCTCCGCAGGCTTCCGCGGATCCGGCAGGGTGATGAGCTACTCTTTCATGCAGAGATCAAAGAGCATTTTGGTATGCTCCTTTTTAAAGGAATAGGGCGTCTTCATGTTCTCTGCTAACCGAGACGCGCTTACTTTGGCATCAGGCTTTTTGCCATTGCCTTTGGATCTTCCTTCCCCCTTTTCTCCATTGGTCGGGGAGAAGTCGACGACATTTACCTCCTTGCCGCTAGCCAGACGGTCTTTGGAGGATTTACCTTTTGCAGAGGCTTGTGCAGGGTGATCCGCGAAGAACATCTCAATCTCCGCCACTACCGTGTTGAGCTGGTCAAAGCTTCTGATGTTTGAGCCCAGAAGCTTTTCACTGACTTCTGTCGAGAGACCTCTGCGACAGATGGTGATTGCATCTTCCGGCGTCGGAGGGTTATCGCAGCGCATGCTGACGTCCCTTCATCGCTTGATGAAGTCTAACACTGTTTCACCTTTCTTCTGACGGAGGGCACAGAGCTCCGCCAGGGAACTTTTACGTTCGACCATCTGGAAACGGTCGACGAACTTCTTTTGCATATCAGCCCAGTCAGCTACAGAATTGGGCTTGAGTCTGGAGTACCACTGGAAGGTGGTGCCAGTCAATGACGTGGCGAAATACCACAGCAAATATGTCTCTTCAAGTGTCAATTCACCCATGGCCATCATATAGTAGGCCAAGTGTTCATGTGGGGAGCCCTGCCCATTGAACTTCTGGAGTTTCGGGGCCTTCGGGCAATCGGGCGGAAGCTTCTTGAATTGATGGTGGAGAGGATATGGCACGCTGTACAAATCAACGGTGGTCACACACTCCCCATGGTGAGCAAACTTCGCCTCTACGATGCGTTCGATCATCTGCTTCTGTGCTATGAAGCTCTCTGTAGCAGGAGTAGCAGATGACCGCGCATTGGTTTCATGTTGCGGCACTTCAAACTCCACCGTTACTAGTAATTTTGTAGCAGTGGCGGAGGCGTTGGCCGCGGCTGGAATGGGAGGATTCTGTGGTTCCGTCCCAGTAGGTACCGTCGGGGGCGGAACTTGAACCTCCTTTTCGCGCAGTAATGACTGCAGGAGGTTTTTTAACTCTTGGTTCTCGCGCCGAAGCTCTTCCAGCGCGAGAGTTTGAACCTCTCTCCCAAGATCTTCATGTGCGGGGTTGCTATCCCCGTCGATGCTATGGACATCCTCCTGACGCTCTTCTTGCCGTGCCGGCTCGGGCTGAGATGTCCCAGCAGCCGGCGCCTGCTGCGTCTGCGCTAGAATCCGGGAGACCGGCCTTGACCTCCTCAAATATTGGATAGGTTGGTCAAGCTCCCCAGAGGTGTCCTCGGGCTGTTTGTCGCCGGAGGTAGCGTAACAGGTGAACACTTTGACGGTATCATTGGTCACCTGGACCACCCGTTTCTTCCTAGGTGGTTGTCGCTCCGGCTTGGGCGGCCTCCCAAGTCTCTCAAAGACAGACACTCGGGATGTAGAGGCTTGAGGAGAGCGATCCTCCTCCGTGTGTGTAGAACTGGCCCACGGGGAGGTTGGCCGCACCTTCTTGCCAGCTCCTTGGCGCTTTTGCCCCCGTAGGGGCTGATTTGTAGACCTCGGAGAGGCCGAGGCCTCAGTGCTTGTCGCACTTCACATTCGTTGCAGATCCGACATGCGGAAGGGCTCCTCCGCCCTTGCGCGCCTTATGATCCGGGCCTCCTCCTTGGTGACCCAAATTTTCTTCAACTGGAGGTGGCGTTCCTCCACTGGACTGCCCCCTGTCTTTGACCGGGGAGCTCGAGGTTTGGGTCGCTGCAAGGGACCCTGAGTGGTCGCCGATACGGCGGGCTTCTTCTTTTCTGCTCCGTCCTCCCGAACTTGCCGGAGGAGCTCGAAGCGGTTGGAAGTAGGAATGGTTGGGACATGTCGGTCCCGTGGCAAGATTGGCTCGCCTCCCTCGAGCCGGATACGAATGTCTCCGACAATAATAGTTTTGCCGGAGCGTGATGTCGCTGCTGTAGGCTCTGCGCCCTTATGGCTGCGGCGTTGCCCCCGTTGAGCAGGGGCGGCACTAGCGACACCTGCGATAGGCCTGGCGTCGTTGCGGCGGCGACGTTGCCCCTGTCGAACAGGGGCAGTGCCTCTGAGGGTGGCCACAGTGGACCTGGTGCCGTGACGGCGACGGCGTTGCCCCCGTCGAGCAGGGGCGACGTCAGCAGTGACTTGATTGACCGAGAAGACTCGGCCAATAACCGGGGCATAAGGCCTGACACCTTCGGCCATTGACGTGGCAGTCGAGCTGGCTCGACTGATTGTAGGGATGAAGGGCTTGACACCCTTACCAATTGAAGAGTTGACCGGATGAACCCTGTTAGATGTTGCAGTAGGGGGTCCAACACCCATGAGGATGGTCTCCTTGACCGGGCGAGCCCGGCCGGCTGATGAAGCAGAGGGTCTGACTCCCTCGCTAGTTGTTTTCTCGGCCGGGTGAACCCGACCAGTAGATGAGGCCGAGGGCCTGACGCTCCCGCTAGTTGTATCGTTGACCGGGCGAACCCGACCGACTGTTGAGATTGAGGGCCTGACACACCCAATGGCGGTCTTGTCGACCGGGCGAACCCGGCCAGCTGTTGAAGTTGATAGGACGGAGGGCCTGACACCCTCAGTAATCATCTTCTTAGCCGAGCGAGCCCAACTAGTTGACAAAGCCGAGGACCTGACGCCCTCAGAGACGGCCTTGTTGACCGAACTAACCCGGCCAGTGGCTGGGGCCGAGGGCCTGACGCCCCCGACAGTTGTCTTCTTGACCGGGTGGACCCGGCCAGTTGATGTGACCGAGGGCCTGACGCCCTCGACAGTTGTTTTCTTGACTTGGTGGGCCCGGCCAGTTGATGGGGCCGAGGGCCTGACGTCCCCGACGGTGGTTGCAGGCACGGCTGAACTGGCTTCAGCCACAGGCACCACGCCCAAGAAGAAGGGCGAACCGACGACTGCTGGGAAGTCGTCGAAAACAAGTGGGGTCGCTAGGTATCCGAGCCTTGCATGATTGGCGACGATCTCGGGGCCGTAGGTGACGGCGGCCATCGCTGCTGGTTGCTGTTGGTGGTGGTGCGTAGCACGGACACAGAAGGGCGCAAGCGCACGACAAGCTCTCAAATGAGTAGCAAGTTATACCCTCCTCTTCCCGTCCTGTAAAAGGAAGAGGAGGAAATCAGAACCTCGAAGAGAGTTTTGGAGAACGACTCTGACAGAAAGAAGAAAGGCAGGAAAGGTCCCACCGGGCGTGCCAGTCTGTGAGACACAGAATATTTTCACGTAGGAAAAATAGACGTTAAGATGTTCTTTTTGAAAAGAGACATTCCTCTGCGTAGAGAGGGCTATTCCGTGTGTGCGCATAGTATCAGACGATTTGGGTTCGGGTGTTGGACCTCTCCCCACTGACTGGAGTCAGTGTTGATTTACATCGGTCTAACGTCCGAACACCTTTGTTTGACTGTCAAAGAAATCTCCAAAGTCTTCTACGGGGTTCTGATGTTGAGGGCAAACTCTCTTGAAGAGCTCATGATGTCTACTCACTCACCACCGATCAACAGAAACAATTGAACTAGGGCTAGGTCTGAGCAAAATCCTAGGATTTAAGAAGGGAAGCGCAAATATGCGGAAGCCATAGGCATTTTTGAACTAGAGAGAAATTTTCTGGACCCTGAGGGTATTTCGATAATTTTATCATCCCATGGGTATTTTAGCAATAGTACCAGGCCGGGGGCATTTCTGAAATTTCTGGACTGGAATGGAAGTTGGACCAGATTCCTGACTTCGCGAGGCGCTGGGGCTCTTTCTGGAGGGTTATAGGGGCTACTAGGCCGTTTTTAGGTTGCAGGGGTATTCTGGTAATTTTACCATACCCTACATAGACCTAGGGTTGGGGTGACCTCTGAGTGTCGGACTGAGCTGACATCGTCCCCGGGCTCAAGAAGTGACAATGGCTTCGTAGAAGACTCATGTGTGTCAAGTTTGCCAAAGGGGGGACATATACGCAATTTTGCAAAAGTCGGGGACTTTTTTATAATTTTTCCCCGAGGACATACATAAAACATGCTGAGTGCTTTTATAATCAAAATGAGTACAAGGATTGTCGACGAGTTGTCAACTGTGCAAAGGTCTGCGCTAACGCGAGAGATAGGGGCGTAGCCCCAATTACAAAAGTTGCAGGGTAAAACTGCAATTTATAGGACATTCATGTTTCTTAAATCCCGAGGACTTATAAGCAATTCTCCCATTATTAGGGCAGAATTATATGACATAGTCGCCCCCAGATTTAGAAACAATAACAACACCGCCCGCTGAGGGGACATATTACAAAAATACCCTCATAGGGGTATATACACAAGACCCGGGGACTTACCCCTCGCGGGTCAAAACAACGAACAAAAACTCCAAGTGTGGAAGGTGCTCCGTAGGTTGCTGAATATAGTCGTTGTCGATAGATCCCCCTCCTTCTGGACCCTGGGGGATCTATTTATAGAAGTGGGAACCTCCCCGGGATCGTCCGGACCCGTACGGGTAAAACGGGAGGAAAATGACCCCGGGGAGATCACTTTTTCAAATTTTTTAGTTGATCGCGCGGGAGGAAGGACGTCCCCGGGGTGGGAGGTCCCCCGGGCCCCACCCGGGGTCGCGCGACCCCCGGGGGGACCTGCCCGGGGTCGCGGACCCCGGGTGGGTCCCACCCGGGTTCGGGCGACCCCGGGCGGGTCCGCCTCCCCAGGGAGGTCCCGCGCGGGACTCGTCCGCCTCCGGGCGGACCCGTCCGGGTAAAGGCGATACCGGGCGGGTCCCTCCGGCCCCAGACGGGTCTCCTCCTCGCGGGGTTTCAATAAAAGGAGGTCTCCGGGGCTTTGAAGCCTTGTTTCCTCGTCGTGACTCGTGAAGAATAGCGAGGGGAAGCGCCTCCTTGTTCGTTTGTTGTTTTCCTCGTGTCGTAGGTCGCGGAGGGGAGACTTGTTGTCGTCCGTGCTTCGTGCTACACGTGCGGAGGACTCCATTCTTGGTGCGTAGACCTTGTTCCGTGTCTCCTTTAGTTGCTTTCTTTGCTCGTAGTCACACGTTCAGAGGAAAGAGCCTTCATCCCTTAGGGATTTCTTCAAAATAACACGATCCTAACAATCGTGTGGATTTAATCCGGGTCTCGATCACCCCGTTTTGCTACGAGAAGCCTGTAGTTGCATCAATAACTAGGCTATGAAGCTATGTACGGAGGTACTCCACGGGAAAGGCGACACGTCTCATATTGAACCCGTATGTGGAGATATTCCATGAAGAGGCGATATGTCAAATGTCTGTAGATTTTAACCAATGCGAGGTTAACATGGCAGCCATGCCAATTTTGGTTGGAATAAATCCCGGGTGCAACAATGACCCACTCGGGATGGGATGGGTCTAGCAGATAAGGGGATGTGTGTTCAAGAGACAACAAGCAAAAGGGTGAAGAAGAGATCAAGAGGAGAGGGGGAGGAGGTAAGCTGGGCCAAGGGAGATTATATGCACAGAGGTAGAGGGCGCAAGCAATAGAGAGGAAAGTGGGATGGAAGGACGATGACAACTAGTGGGAAGATAGGTGGGTGCAAGGGTGGGGAAGAGGGAGGTGATGGGTGGATGGTGGCAGAAAGAAAGGTGGGGGAAAAGTGTGTTGATGGCAAAGCACTATGACATGGAAGGAATGGAGGTGAGAACAACTAGAAGTAGGGCAAACAAGGGAACAAGGAACAGAAGGGAGGAGGAAGGAGGGTAAACCAAACCTAGTAGTCGGGGAGGAGGAGGGGGAGTGGAAGGAATATGATTTTTGTAAAATATCAAAAATTAAAGTTTTTCAAAAACACATTTGCATTGTGAGCCTTGGGATTTGATGGAACGCAAGGAGAAGGATCGGGGTATGAATCCCATCCATATCTTTGATGAAGAATTTTTTGGATTGTCTTAAACCACGCAAGTGCACGGTCTGTAACAATATCCACACAGACATAGAAGTGGACGACGAAGTTCCTCCTCTAGCCTACAGAGTCTCCCCATCGTAGGAGAGGAACACTCACCACAGAGAGAGGGGAGGGGCGCAAGGGAGAGGGGAGGAAGAGAGAGAATAAAGGAGGCACAGGGGGGAGGAGCCCAAGAGCTTGGCCTTGGGTGCCTCCTCCTCCTCTATTTATAGCGGTTAGCCTCTTAAGTCTATTCCGAAGTCCGTTAGGAAGCCAAACCCTTTGGTTTCTGCATGAAAAATGAAAATCTGCATGAAAGTGATTCTATCTAGGATTCTTGCTTAACCTAATTTCAAATTGCACTTCTCTCTTAATCCTCTTAGTAATCAACTTCTTCAAAAGTCCTATTCTCAATAGAATTTAGAGAAGGCCATAAATATCTCATATTTATTTCCATGTCCATGTCTTCTCATTTGTCCTTATATATGTGACCATCTAAGTCCAATATCAAATTTGTAGTGAGCCCATTAACATTAGAACTCCTTCCAATTAGAATTAACTCGTAATTCATGTAAATTAATTGTCTAATAATTAATTTACCCCTGCTTACTGATCATGGATCGTACCAGGCAACACTCCATGACCCCCAAACGATACAACATATATGTAATCTATTAGAACCTTTAGGTCTACATTTAATGTGCAACTCTAATCCTTCATCCATACAATGCCCCTAATCACAGTTGGAGCATGGTCGTACTATCAAACTTTCACGTGTGATTGGATAGTCTCATAATTTAACAATTTAACTAGAAACTTCTTTCTAATTAACTATTCACATGACCCCGGTCACGGATTTTGTAAGTATGACTCCATAGGGCATTCCCTTTCTAAATGTCGAAAGTGAATGATTTCATATTGACGATTCAATTGTCTTCGTCTACATCCTACCAAATCCAAGTGCACAAGTTTGCTAGATCCATGCTCATGAGTCTACAAGTCATACATCAAATTATAGTGATCCTTCTGTACACCATTTTTGGTGTCTCAAGTTTAAAGATCAACTGCACCATTGTGACTTAAAGTATCTTGATTAATAGTCAGGTATCATAACCATTTAAGAACTCTACATCGAATTATTTCAGTGAACTCATTTTCTAATGAGCACTTGTGCACTTATCTTGGTGTCCCCACACAAGTGACTGTGAGATCATTCTTGTTGCATTCTGTGTGTTTTGATGATGTCAATGCAATATGGTTCATTAGTTAATACAATAAGTCTTAATTGCAGGTGTTCTGTTTGTTGAAGCTGTGTCAAAGAGGGAAAGGAAGTTCTGAGAAATGACAGATCAAATTCACCCTGAAACAAGGTGGAATTTCCAGAAGCAAAGTCAAGAGAACGGGTATTCTGATTGCCACGAGAGTGTCGAAGCAGAATCACCACTGCCTCGATGCAGTCATGCCCACAGAAGCGATTCTGCATCGACGCTACAGAGGAGTGCACCGACGCATTAAGTCCAAAACCAGCTCTCGAATGACACAACGTCGAAGCATCAAGAAACTGCCTCGACGCACCAAGTCAAAAGCTAGCACTCGAAGTCTTTTGTTCAAAAGGCTCTGTCTTCACACTGCACCGACACTACAGAGGAGTGCATCAATGCACTCAGCTCGGAACCAGAATCTGGAACATAACAACGTCGAAGTATCAAAGCGCTGCATCGACGCACCAAAGGTCATGCACTCGAAGCCAATTGCCTAAGAGCTTCTTTGCTACACTGCATCGACGCAGCAAGAAGACACGTCGATGCATCTCTTCCAACCTTCAACACGGAAGCACTAGCGACTGACTTAAGAGGATAAAGGCTAAATAACAAATGATTAAGGATGAAATTTAGATTGCTTTGTCTGACAAATGGATCCGAAAGTCTGAAGTATGTCTGAGCTCGTGAGACCTTAAGAGGATCACGTGAGAACGATCTCAAGCCTTGGCGCAAAAATTTCAGCCCACGTGGCTGAGTTACTAGAAGATTCAGATTGATAGAATATTCTTCTTGCCACCTGGACCAATGATTTATTTCGGTCATGGATCAGTTTTCTTTTTGAAAAAGGACGATTTCTCTGCTATATAGGTTAGCCGATCAAAAACCAGAGGGAGGGCTGCATTTTCTGCGAGTTCAAGAGAGAAAGCCTCTTCAGAAGAAAAAGAGAGAAATCCACCTCTGGAGAAGAAGAGCGTCCCTGAGAGCAACCGTTTTATCTCTGATGGAGAGTGCTTCAATTTGAAGCTACAGCTCGATTAGTTTTCTCGAGTTTCCTTGGCAGTCATCTGTATTTTCGATTTTCGTCTTTCTTATTTCAATTCGAAGTCACTTGTTTTTGTTCCTTCTGAGATTTCAGAAGAAGGGAGGCATAGTCTCCGGGTTGTTCCCTCTATGCAGTCAGGGGAAGGGAGAATTGTCTCCGGGGTTCCTTCTGAGGGATCAGAAGAAGGGAGGATTGCTCCTTCGGGTACTGCATTGTGCAATGGGTTCGATCTCTGCTGGGAGCAGGATCGAAGTTCAAGGGATCTATCTCCCTTGGGTGTTAAGCTGTGAATTCAGCCGTTGTTTGCAGACTGAGTCCGCATGTGATTTGCTTTGCGCAAGGAAACCTCACTCTAGCAGAATGAGAGGTGGATGTAGATTGCGGACTGCAATCGAACCACCTAAAAATTCTCTTGTCTGACTGTGTGGTTTGCTTAGCCTGATATCCTTCGTGTTTTACTTCAACTAATCGGTATATCAAAGATGTAGCTGGAAAGATAGGTCAGGCCTATCCGGAACGCTGCCCCTTGCGTGAGGAGATTCTTGGATCAAACCTCCGCCTCGTACTGATGTTAGGTGTTGATTGTATGCTCGTTTGCTGAGTGGTGAGCTCTCACTGTCGATATCTTTGTTTGCGCGCTCTAAGTTCTCTTCATTATTTTCTGCACATAAGTTTGTTGATCCTTTATCTGATCTAGCACTGTGTTCGAATTGGTTCTAATATTGGTGCAAACTCTCAGTATAGTACTTGGTTTTAATTTGGTCGTTTTAGGATAGATCTATTCATCCCCCCTTCTAGATCTATCATTCTATTTCTATCAATTCTCCCTTCTCACATGAGCAAGTAACATGTAACTGGTCTGTCTGGCCCATTTGATGTCATTCTCAAATAGCTTATGACCAAGATCGTTTAGATTCTTGCGTTTATAGAAAACTAATCTCACTATCATGATCTTATCATGAACTAGTTTTCATTGCACAAGATTATGGACTTTATTATGTCACGCATATACATGTGATAATAAGGACAGAATGAATATAAATGTCATTAATCAAAATGATATTATTCAAGAAATATTCCATTATATCAAATATGATTGGCTTGTAGGACATATATTCTTTTTGTGGAGTTTCTAGAAGGAGATCCCCCAGCCTAAGACTATTGCCACTAGGGCGAAGAGAGTTCTACCAGATGCTAGCGACAAATCTGTCGCAGTGGGGTGACAACGACGCGAGTGGGTGGGCTGATCCCACAGTCCCAACTGCTCCTAGGGAAATCTTTTTGATGATATCTGATCTAGAGAGTCCAACTCTTAGCTCTACCCCTAGTGCCCATTCCTTCAAGTCCAAATCTCGGACTTTGGTTCAATAGCTATAATGAATCTTCAAAAATAAATTATATAAATGCTAAAAATGATATACTTTACAAAATTAATGTTTACTACTAAAAATGAATTGCTTTAAATAATTTGATTACAAAATGAAATATATTCCTCACATGCGTAGGAAAAAATAGAATCTTAGATAGGGCCTTATGACCCATTGGAATTTCAATCCGTATTGTACTTTTGAAGCGAGCCAACTTTAAATTTCTAGCCTTAGTCTTTTGAAAATAAGACTCTTCAAGTTCGAGTTCGAGTTAAGGCTTGACCAAGTGTAGAAAACAAAAAATGACAAATACACCCATTAAAATGAAATGTAAAACCTGACGATGACATATTACCCAAAAGTTTCCACGAATGGTCCCAGTATAAAAACCTCCTTTCTCACACAGACTCGTTTCACCACCACCTACTAGGGTTTCTGGCTGTCTTTGCAACCTCCCAGCGCAGGGGAAGAAGAGGCAGAAGAAGAAAATGGTACATTGCAGCTTCTTGGTTCCGTCTCCTCTGACCTCATAATCTATGCCCTTTGTCCGAGGCTCCGAGCCCTCGATTTAATCCTTCCGCTTCGTCATTTCTGGGTTTCTCGCTACAATCCCGTCGACGTTTTTGGGGACATTTCACTAGTTATTTTAGGGTTCTTGGTGCAAGTGTTTGAACCGATTATTCCAGATCTTTGTTCTCCAAGACCCTCCTTTTACCCCTCGCGAGATTTTGGCGACAAGCTTGTAGCCAGCAGGCGATTCTCAGTGAATAACACCCCCTTTGATGCCCTTTTGTCAAAATCCTGACTCTCTGTTTTTCGAACGTGCAGTCCCCCTAAAGAGGTGCCAAAGCTCCTGTACCAGCGAAGAAGAAGCTGGTATGACATGCCATCCCACATTATATAGTTTTTTTTGCACTTCAGCACTTTCTTGTTAGTTTGAACTGCACCGTGGAGTTGCTACTTTGGTTCCATTGCTAAGGTTTTTGGGTGATTGGGATATCAGGAGAAGGTGGTGAATCCCTTGTTTGAGAAGCGCCCGAAGCAGTTTGGGATTGCAGGCGCTCTGCCTCCCAAGAGGGTCCTGCACTGTTTCATGAAATGGCCCAAGGTGGTGCGCATTCAAAGGCAGAGGAGGATTCTGAAGCAGCGGTTGAAAGTTCCCCTGGCGTGAACCAGTTCACCAGGACCTTGGACAACAACCTCAGCATATGAGCAAAAAATCTTCTAAATTTTTATTGTTAATCTTGACATCAGGTAGTTAGGGTTTTGTATATATAGTAAGGCTAAGCATGACATTCCACTGGAGTACACTATCTGCTCGAGGAGTTCATGGGCTTTGATAGTTTGATTGACATGTTAGTTGTCGTCGCCGTCATCGTTGTTGTCACCATAAGTAATACTATGATGAGAAGGATGATGATTGGTACTTGATAATTTGTTGAGTGGTGTATTATTCCAGGCATAATTTTTATGCAGTTCTATGCTGTTTGAGTTATGATGTTTTATATACTTCTGGTTGTTAAGGCCACTGTTCATTTTCATGGCTAGTTGTTGTCTTCACAATAGCTGGTTAGGGGAACCTAAAAATTTTCCTCTCGTGTGTAAAACATGTTACATTTCTTGTGACCTTTTTGAACTTTGGCTTGTTGCACACATGAGATATGCATCTACAAATCTCCAAACCTTTTTTGAAAGTGGATAGTGCCACCATGTATATAAATAAAAATGCAAACTAGCACGTACAGATTGAGTCATCAGAGTGAGGGACGGGGATCAGGTTATTGATGATAGGCTCAAAGGTTGGAAGTCCAAGCTCTTTTCTGCCGGAGGCCAGTGGATTCTTTCTAAAATTGTACTTTTTTCCTTGGCTAATTATCAACTATCTAGTTTCAAGATGCCTAAGACAGTCATGAAAATTATTGAGAACATTAGGCATTCCTTTTTCTGGTCAGGAGGGATTGAGGGAATAAGGAGAACAAAGGTCTTCACTTAGTAAGGTGGTCTGATGTGTGTAAACATAAAGATCAGGGAGGTGTTGGTCTGGTACCCTGGTGCTTTTCGACAAACTTATGATGGCTAAATGGCTTTGGAGGCTGGGGACAGAGGATAATTCCATGTGGAGGAGCATTGTGTACTTCAAGAGGGGTGGAAGAGGGCCCCTTTGTCCAAGCATATCCAATTCAATATCTCCCATTTGGAGAGAAGTCTTTAAGCTGCTGATATGGTGAAAGTATTTTCAGTGCATATAGTTGGTAATGGGAAAATTCTTGATTTTTTGGAAGACAAATGTTGCTCTTCTGAACCTCTATGCTCTTTGTTCAGAAATATTAATAACATTGCTGTGGATAGAGGTAAGCCCATGTATTGTATGTACAAAAATGGAGGAGGTTGGTTCATTCAACTTCAGAGGAGCCCCACAGATTCAGAGTATGCTGAATACATGAAGATGCACCAATTTTTAACCAGACACAACCTGACCCCCAAGAAGAAGATGAAAGGAGATGGTCATCCAATGGCCAGTTTTCTGTTAACTCCTTACAATGATTTTCAATGACAGTGGTTTGAGAGTTTGGTGGAAATATTTAGTTTGGAACAAGTTATACCCATCCAAGATCAAGGTTTTTATGCGGAAAATCATGAGGAAAATGCTCCCAACCAGTGATGGAATCAAGTCCTTTTTCAATATCCACAACACTAAATGATTTTTCTGTGGAATACATGGGGACAATCTGGATCACCTTTTCTGTGGCTGCAGGATTATTAATATTCAGTGGACTATCTTGTGTAGAACTCTCAATGTTTCGTGGCAGAATCCAGATCATATCTTTGGCCTTTTTAAGTAGTGGAGAGAGCCATGCCCAAGCAGATTAGCCACAAAGGAAGGTCTATTCTGCTCCCAGCTGTGCTTTGGGCTATCTGGCATGAAAGGAACTGCAGGAAATTAGGGAAGATTGTAATAGATCTTTTGGTATTTTGAGAAGGGCAATTCAGTGGATGGTAGATTGGTATCTGGTTAATGGGCTTGTGCAAACGGAAGAATATATTATACAGACGCTCCAGAATTGGAGGAACTTCATCAACTGAGGGGCGGAGGACCACATACCCTTTACCTTCTCAGTAGAGTTGGATGGCCTTTCCACACTGCTTTCTCACCTTTTGTTTCTTTGTGTATCTGAGTTTGCGTTTTGATGCTCTCTGAGCATTCTAGGACTTTCTCTTGGCTCCTTCTTTTTTTTTGTACCTGTACCTTTCTTTTTAATGGATTGTGACATCAAAGTCCCCTTCAAATAAAGGCGGAGGGAGTAGCAACAAACACTCCCTATACATGGAAGAGAACAAAAGAGCTCCAATTACCTCCCTAGAAGAGCAAAATAAAGGAGTTAGAGCCGTCCACTTCAGAAAAAACAGAGCCCTATTCCTTGATTTTACTACATACCAAATGAACCACCTTGTCTGGATCATGAGCTTCTTTCCTGAAGATCCTTCCATTTCTTTCTTCTCGCAAGGCCCATAGGCTTGCTTGACAAATCATCATCCCCGCATTCCACCCCCACCCCTCTATGAGGGAACAAACCTCCAAACTCAACCACGAGCCCCCCTCTGTACTCCCTTGGAACCACAGATCTCCCACCATTGTCCATGTTCATCTCTCGCAACTATTTGCATGGAAGAGGGGGTGCGGCAGTGAGTGGAATGTTCGGGTACTCTCTCACTCATCTCTTTCACCCCCTCCCCCCTCTTTTTTTTTACAATAATGAGAGATTACTCTATTTGATAAGAAGGCCAACCACAAAATAGAAGATGGTATGTGGGTGTGAGAGTGCACTAGAAAGTGTTCACCATGGACAGTGGGGGGAAGTCTGTTTTCAATAGAGTCCCTGCGGGGGCCACATAGGCTTGGTAGCAGCTTGCAGGATATATTTCACTCATGCAACATGTTTGAAGTGTGTTGAAGCAGCAGAGTTGCTTTTTTGTCGTTCACTTCTTCCTGTTATTTTCCTCTATTCTCCTGTTATAATACCTTTTGGTTGGTTACTTAACCAGGGGTATTTTAGTCTTAAGAAGTCTGTTTTGTAACTGCCCTAATTAATATAAGAGGATTAGAGGGCTGTGGCTGTGAGAGTATCACAATCTCAGAAACCGGCAGGCTCCTCTCTTTTGTGTTCTTTCTGTCTCTTGTCTTTCTTTCTCTCGAGGTTGCTTCCCCTGTTGCGGACAAAAAACCAAACATCCGGCCAGAGATCTGAAGGCCGATCCTCTGCTGCCCTGCTTCCGCCATCATAAACCCTAGATACATCACTCCAGGGTGCCGCGGGTAACTGCACCTTGTGACGGCTCCTCCCAGGCTCATGATTCCTCTTCTTTCTCTCCTCTCAGCCCCTTGGCCCTAGAGAGGACTGCAGCGACCCTTCGAGCACATAGCAATGGCCATCTTTGAAGGGCTGCGGCCTCTTCCTGACAGGAGCACACAGCAGCGGCCATCTCTGAAGGGTTGCAGTCTCTTCTGGACAAAAGTATACAGCAGCAGCCATCTTTGAAGGGTTGTGGCCTCTTCAGGACAAGAGTACTGGCACTGCACAGCAAGTGAGATGTCTTCTTCCACCGGTGTTACTTCGATGGATACCTGAAACAACTCTGCACCGACGTAGATACCTGCAACCAAGAAGATGTTCTCGACCACACATCATGACAACTACTCTTTACAGATTGCTCCTGTAAAATTGAACAAGAGAAATTATGTAGAGCGGTCCGCCTCTGTCAAGATGTTTCTCCAGGCGAGGAGAAAACTAGGCTACATCAATGGCAAAATCAAACAGCCGGATATCGATGACATCAAGTTCGATGATTGGGTTGAAGAAAATGCCATTGTTATGTCATGGTTGATGAATTCTATGGAAGATGCTCCACGGAGACTAATTATGAGGAAGACTAAAGCTAGAGAGATGTGGCTATTCTTGGAGAAATGGTATGGAGAGCGAAAGAATGATATCCGTGTTTACCAACTTCACAACAAGATCTATGAGATTAAGCAGGGCACACTCTTTGTTGAAGACTGTTTTATTCCTCTGCAAACTCTATGGGAAGAGTTAGACTACTATGACACTAAAGAATGGGATTGTAACAATGATCACAGGAAATATCTGAAGAAGATTCAGAAAGTGAGAGTTCTGAAATTCCTAGGTGGGCTGAATTCCGAATGGGAATCCTTGAGGGCTCAAATCCTTAATGAGGTTCATACTCCTCTGCTTGATGAGGTGTACCCTAAGAGTACTGACTGAGGAACATGAAGAGAAATCATGACTACTTCAGTGAAAGTTTCAGGCGAACAGAATCTTGGTGATCACTCAGCTATAACTAGTAAAGGGAAACCACCGACTATGAGCATGGCAACGGAGGAAATCAAGGGAGGAAGAAAATGCGCATATTGTGGAAGGACTAACCATTCTGTGGAAAATTGCTAGGAGCTATACCCTGACAAGAAGCCTGCAAAATTCAAAATCAAAAAGGGCGGACAACAAGTCAAAGGCAGAGCTGTAACTATTCAAGGTCCTTCTCTGGTGGTGTCTCTACAGAGACTGAAGAGTCAAGCTCATGAGTCTCACTTCCAATGATATAGTTCACCTACAAAGGCTTCTTTCAAGGCTGGATACATACTCCTCTTCTTCCTTGTCCTAGTCAGGTACTGAAGAGAGAGCACTAAGTGCTGCCTCCCAACCTAGTCACAACTCATGGATCAATGACTCTGGAGTCACTGATCGTATGACTGGTAACCCAAGCTTCTCTTTATACCCCCTTTGTTCTGGGCAGGATAAGGTGATGGTGACTGATGGGACTCATGCCACAATTGCTGGCAAGGAATTGCTAAGTTTAACAATCATCTATCCCTTGCCTCGACCTTACATGTACCTTCACTTCCTATTAATTTATTGTCTGTTAGCAGCCTAACCAAATCCTTAAATTGCTCTATAACTTTCTTTCCTGATCATTGTGTTCTTTAGGATTTGAGGACCGTACGAATGATTGGGAGTGGGATTGAAAAAAGGGAATTTTTCTACTTCAAGATAGGGGGAGTTCAGCTCTTCAATTAAGATACACTAGTAGTGTGCAGAGTCGAATAAAGGAGATCCACATGTGGCATTGTCGTCTAGGATACCTATCGTTTAAGTACTTAGGAATTTTGCTACCTTCCTTGTTTCGGTCTATTCCCCTTGAGTCTCTTCAGTGTCAAGTTTGCCGGTTGGCAAAACATTGTAGGACAAAATTTCCTATTTCAATAAAAAGAAGCACTACTCCCTTTGAAGTCGTTCATTCAGATGTTTGGGGCCTATCCCCAGTGTGTTCTATGGATGGTCACCGATACTTTGTTACTTTTATTGAAGACTTCTCATTGTGTACTTGGGTGTATCCATTGAAATCTGGAGATGAAGTGTCTAGAGCAGTTTTTATTTTTTCCAATATGGTGCATAACTCAATTTGAGAAACAAATTAAGGTGTTCAGATTAGACAATGCTAAAGATTTTTTTACACGGAGTCTGAACACTTTCATGGAGGATAAGGGAATTATCCATGAATTACACACAACAAAATGGAGTGGCGGAGAGGAAAAATAGGCACATTTTGAAAACAGCTCGCGCCTCTCTTCTAGCACCATCTCCCCAAAAATTTTGGGTTAATGTTGTTCTTGCAGTTGCATATGTCATCAATTGTATGTCCTCTAGGGTACTTGGTTTTCGTGCTCCTGTGACCATCCTTCATCCTGATCAGTCTCTATTCCCTTTGCCTCCACGAGTTATCGGTTGTGTCTGCTTGATTCGCTCCCTTGTTCCAGGTGGATCCAAACTTGATCCCAAGTCAATCAAAGGGGTCTTCATAGGGTATTCCTCTAGCCAGAAAGGATACAAATGCTTAGATCCTACCACTGGAAAAAGATATGTTCAGAAAGATGTGACATTTTTTGAGTCCCAATCATATTTCCAGCCCAAGGCTTTGTCTGAGGGGGAGAAATGTGATATCTCTGCAGACACAAATCCTTTGGCTTCTCACTTCACTCCTTGTCACATCATTGAATCTTGAATCCTTGATACTCCTGTCTAAGAAGATAATGCCATGGATGGAAGGGAGGAAAAACATCCAACAGTTGGAGGTGAAAAAGAAAAGAACAAAATTACAACATGGTACTCCAGAAGAGAGAGGAAACATCAAAATCAGCAGGAGGTACCCTTTGTCAATGATCACTCCCAAGAGATCACACGGTACTCAAATCTTCAAAACCCACAGGCCGAAATTGAAAGAGCTCCAGAACTTGATACTTAACCTACATCTGAACAAATTTCTGATCTTGATCAACCCATTGCTACCCGCAAAGGTGTAAGAGAATGCACAAAACATTCCATTACAAAGTACATGTGTTATTCTAGAGTCTCTCCTTCATATCATGCCTATCTCTCTTCCATTTCCACTTGTCCCTTGCCTTCATCTTTTTCACAGGCCGTGAGAGACCCTAAGTGGGTTAAAGCTATGGAGAAAGAAATGCAGGCCCTAGAGAAAAATGACACATGGGAACTTGTTGACCTTCCCTTTGTAAAGAAGCTAGTGGGATGCAAATGGGTGTATACAATCAAATTCAAACCTGATGGCATTGTAGAAAGGTACAAAGCCCAGTTGGTTGCGAAAGGGTTTACCCAAACATATGGCATGGATTACCAAGAGACCTTTGCACCTGTTGCCAAGCTGTCCACTGTGAGAGGGTTTTTATCTCTTGCTGTCCAGTTCTCATGGGAATTACATCAGCTTGATGTCAAAAATGCATTTCTTAATGGAGATCTATCTGAGGAGGTGTATATGCTGCCACCTCCTGGTTTTGATGCAAAAGGAAAGGTTTGCAAGCTGAAAAGGGCGTTATACGGTCTCAAACAGTCCCCAAGAGCGTAGTTTGAGACTTAGAGCTGCTATGCTGAAAATGGGTTTGAGTCAAGGAAATGCTAATCACACTCTGTTCATTAAATGGAAGGATGGTCAGGTGGTTATCCTTCTTGTATATGTAGATGATATGGTTGTGACGGGTGACAATCTACAGGAAATGGCAAAAGAATTTGAAATTAAAGACCTTGGTCTTCTGAAATTGTTTGTAGCTAGATCTCATGATTTATATTTCTCAAAGAAAATATGCCCTGGACCTCTTGAAAGAAACTGGGAAGTTGGGAAGCAGACCAACAGATACACCTATTGAAGTTAATCACAAGCTGAGTGATCAGGATAGAGAACTTTTTAGAAGCTGAAAAGGGGAGCTATCAAAGAGTCGTGGGAAAGCTCTTATATTTATTCTCGCAAGACCAGACATTACCTATGCCACAAGCATTGTAAGTTAGTTTATGCATGCTCCCAGAACAACTCAAATGCAGTAGTAGATAGAATCTTGAGGTACATTAAGACCTATCCAGGGAAGGGAATGTTGTTCAGCAAGGGAGGTCATTTGTCAATTGAAGGTTTCTCAGATGCTGATTGGGCTGGATCTCAAGCCGATCGAAGGTCTACCTCAGGCTATTGTACTTACATATGAGGAAATCTTGTCACTTGGAGGAGCAAGAAACAATCAGTTTGTGCAAAATCAAGTGCCGAAGCTGAATATAGAGCTATGACACAGGCTGTCGCCGAACTCTTGTGGCTAAGGATTCTGTTGAAAGACATCGGCGTAGAAGCTCCACTACCCATGAAGCTCTACTGTGACAACAAAGCTGCCATAAATATTGCCAACAACCCAGTTCAACATGACAGGACGAAACACATAGAGATTGATAGACATTGCATCTGA
Source organism: Amorphophallus konjac (assembly GCA_022559845.1). Lineage (NCBI taxonomy): Eukaryota > Viridiplantae > Streptophyta > Magnoliopsida > Alismatales > Araceae > Amorphophallus > Amorphophallus konjac. The sequence goes on along the minus strand of JAHNEJ010002434.1, from coordinate 40,304 downwards.
GAGAAGTTAGATTCCGGAGAGCTATGTCTACCTTGTGTCCGTTCCCAGAGATCAAGTTGCTGATGTGCTGACTAAGGGCATGACAAAAAATGAGTTCGCGTCCGCTCTTGGCAAGCTGTGCATGAGAGACATTTATGCGCAGCTTGAGGGGGAGTGTTGAAGCAGCAGAGGGGTTTTTTGTCATTCACTTCTTCCTATTATTTTTCTTATTCTCCTGTTATAATACCTTCTGGTTGGTTGCTTAACCAGGGTTATTTTAGTCTTAAGAAGTCTATTTTGTAACTGCCCTAATTAATATAAGAGGATTAGAGGGCTGTGGCTGTGAGGGTATCACAATCTCAGAAACTGCAGGCTCCTCTCATTTGTGTTCTCTCTGTCCCGTGTCTTTCTTTCTCCCTCTCTTCTAGATCTACAAAGTGCAAAAGGATCATTCATGATGATAATGTCTTTCAGATTTCTGAATTGGGCTCATTGGGTTTCAAGACTTTTGGTATGGTATATTTCACTATCAATGGTTGAGGATGCTGTGGTTTTGGTTCTATTTCTAAATTCTTGAGTGAGTGGTTGAAGGATTTTCATATTCTTGTTTCATTTTATCGGCCCTTTTTAATGCGAGGAATCTATTCTTTTTGCTGGAATTGTTTGTTTCCGTGATGAGCTTTGTTGATGAAGAAAATTTTACCTGGTGACCTTCTGACACTGTACATGCATGTATCCTTTGGCTGGAGTAATGGTCAGATGCCTTACTATTTGTAGTTCTCCTTTTTTGTTCATGCCAGAATGTTCTGTCATAGCATTTTGTTCTCCAAATTCTGCAGTTGCATGGCAGTCTTTTGCTGGTAGGACTTCCAAGATGAAAAGTTAATGCTCTCAGTTAACATTATGATTTTAAGCTGACAGTGAACATCCCTTGTTTTCATCGAGTGAGTTTTTTTGGAAGGTGACCACATGGTCACAATTCATTTAGTCATAAACAGTACAAGAGCGATCCAGATGAAAAACACAGATCTGAGAAAAGATGAAAAATAAAAGAGTGAGATCACGTCAGAGTGAAAAACCCCCCAAAGAAAAAACACACTCACAAAACGAGAAACAAAGTGCAGAAGTAGCAGCGTTGTCTATTGAGGAAGTAGATAGGTGGGGTTAGACTGTTTCTGTTTAAGATAAAAAGTTCCTCCATTGCTTAGCTCTACGAATAATTGAACTATCAGACATTTCAACATCAGCTGCGATCCCCTACTCTTCCACCCATTGGATAGCACTCCTGAGGATGTCAAACGATTTGTTAAATTCTTCTCTAAACTTTCTTGAGTTTCTTTCATTCCAAATGGCCCACAGCTTTCCAGGGAGAAGAAGAGACCATTCCTTCTAAGCTGACTGGGAAGGGCAACTGTCCCAGCCATTCCCCACCATCTAAAAAGCTCATGGACATGCTTTCGGTTCTGCCATCTGATGTTGAGAGTATGATCCATAGAATGCAGGTAATACGCAGTCACAGAACAGATGATTCAGATTCTCTTTGCTGATCCCACCAAAAAGTACTGTGTTTTCTTAGTATGAAATAAGGTTTTAACCCCGTCACTTGTAGGGAGCCTCATTCTTGCTACTTTCTACATGAAGATCTTAATTTTGGCAGGATAAGGCTTATTCCATACCAGCTTCTTCCACCACATTATCACTCCGCTGTCATTGAAAATACTTGTAAAATAACTTGACCGAAAATTTGCTGTTAGATCTCCAATTCCATTTTCTCTCATCATGCTGTTGAGGATTAAGAAGCACGTGTTGTAAAATGAATCCGACCAGGAAATTCGGAATCTCAGATTCCTTGAGGTTTGCGAAGCACCTATCCTGAGTGATGAACAGAACACGAACGGTTTTCCCTTTGTCTTCTGCTATGTCATGAAGTTTTCTGAAAATTCTACTGATAATGAGAGAACCACAGGAACTCCCAAAAGCAAAGGGTTTTTCCATTTCCAATCACTAATACAGTGAAAATATTTCTCCAAATGGGGGAAATGGAGGTGGTCCTGCTGGGAATTACAGGCCATTTTCCTGAATTCGGGAAATACTTGAACCTAGGTATTTTGCTCCAAATGGCATCCTCTTCTGACCCCATTCTCGATTCCAAGGGCACAAGACCTACCCCCCCCCCACCCCAATCTTTGCAAGCCTCCAACCACCTAATCTATTGGATACCTCTTTTATCACCCTTCCTTTCTGTCCAGCAAAAGAATGCTTTTTCTTTCAATAATTTTTTAAGTCTTGGGGAAGTGGAAAATGGAAAGGTAGTAATTTGCCAAAGAGATGAGCACTGTTGTAGATAGGATCCACCTTCTCCAGCTTTTAGAAATTTGACTCTCCAGCCTTGAAGTCTTTGATCAAACTTCTTAACAACCTCATCCCAATATCTTACTCTGATGGATCCATGAGTGAGAGGTAGGCCAAATATTTGATTGGGAGACACGTTCTATAACCCAAGATATCAACAGTGAGTTGAAGACTGTCTTGGTTCAATCCAACCCGCACAACCTCTGGCTTCTTATAGTTGACTTTCAGACCAGACACTGCCTCAATCAGCATTATTTTCTGAACATTTCTTCAGCCATTTATGAAGTTATATTGCGTTTAATTCTGGTTACTGGTGCTTTTAACATTGCGGACAATAATTTGTTTGTCCTTCATCATGGCATATAGTTTTTTGTGTTCATTTCTTATATTTCTAGTTCTTATACATAGCAAATTGCCTTTTGAAACTTCAATGGAGCAACCAATCTTTTCAAGATGCTCCTCAAGTACAGACCAGAGGACAAAGCTGCAAAGAAATGAAGGCTACTGAAGAGAGCTCAGGCTGAGGCTGAAGGGAAGACCGTTGAGGTGAAGAAGCCTGTTGTCAAGTATGGCCTTAAGAATGCCACTTACCTTATTGCGCAGGCATAGATACCTCTGTCACTTACCTTGCATGCCCAGTTCACTTTTCTAATGTATTCTTGTTCTGATGTGAGTTGTTAGAACTGGGTAGATTTAAAAAAAGAAAACTCTGGGCCATATATTTTCTGTGACACTGTTTTGGTGCATGCTTGTAATGGATGATTTTCCATTAATCTTCTTGTAGAACAAGGCTCAGCTGGTTGTTACAGCCCAGGACGTGAATCCGATAGAGTTGGTCGTTTGGCTGCCTGCACTTTGCAGGAAGATGGAGACCCCTTACTGCATTGTGAAACGAAAAGCACGCCTCGGATCGGTAAGCTCCAATTTGTTCGTGCAAGTGCTGACTGAGCCAACTAACTGGCCTTTTGATCTAGCAATGTCTTTAGGGTGGAAAACATGATATCTACGATGATTGGCGAGAGGGCATCAGAATGGGAGAAGAAAGGTCTGTTGGGTGAGGTGGGAGGCGACCGAGTCAGCCCGGGTCCCATGTGACTCGGACGTATCGTATCGAATCAGTGTTATTTTGATCTGATACGGATCATCGAGTCGATAAATCTTGGTCTAAAACGTGACTTGTCATATTGCCATGTATCGGTGTGTACCGGCCGTGGCGAATCTTGTCGATGAAAAAATTGGCACGTGGCACGCATCTATACATTGTGATTCGGTGTCTTTATTTTTAATAATTTTTTATTTATAAATTCTTTTCTTATAAATGTGATACCGTATCAGATTACATCGTATTTGTGGAGGTTTAAAAAAAGAGATTATAAGATCTCATGTCGGAGATTGCAAAGATGGGTACGTGGTTATGAATGAGGTATCAATATTCTCACCATGTGAGGATCATTTTATCAGTAAAAATGACAATCTTAGTCGCCCTTGGGTGCTTGAAAAAAGGGAGATCATAAGATAAGATCTCATATCGGAGATTATAAATATTTTATATAAGAGATTACAAAAATAGACATATACTTATAAAAAATATGAGTCTTATCTTTTTAGATCTATTTTATCAGTAAAAAAAGATAAAATGTTAATGACGTTCGGCGTAATTTGAGTCGGTGATACGGTAAATCTTGGTGTAAAGGTAAATGGGCTTATAGTTGATAACTACAAATCCGGCTAAGAAAAAGGTAATTGCAGAAATATCTTCGTTGCATTGCAATCAAATTAGACATTTGAAATTTAAATATCATTTTATTGTTTCTCCTGAGGAGTACATTTGCAAAACCAGGATTTTTTAATTTTACATTAGTCTTAATGATCTCACTGCATAATGGTACTTGAAAAAATAGATCGGTTCTCATTGTCTGCTAATGCTTGATTTTAAAATGCTTTATTTATTTTTATTTATTTTTAATCTAATTTGAAAAATAATTAACCTCTCTCTCTCTCTCTCTCTCTACGCTCGAAGCTACTACTTTTTAGAGAAATATTTTCATTCAACTCTTTAAGTTTATGGATGAGAACATAGTGCTCGTTACATATCGAGTGGAAGTTAATTGAGTAGATATTTATGGCACTATCAAATAAGTTATTAAAATTAATTTATAAGTAAAAAGTAAAAATTTACAAATATAACATTTATTTTTGAAATATATTTATGTTTTCTTCTCCATCGCAAACTATATTTGAAATGTCCTTACATTTTACATGTGAACTCGCAACGGTTGACGTCACTTTACCTTGTATACTATAGCACCGCTACTTTTCCCCACCATCTATCTTTCTTTCTTTCTTTCTTTCAGCAATACCTTTTGAGTTTAGGGAGTTGAGACTTATTAGATGATATGAAGTGAAAGTGACCGAGATGGTAATAAAAAAGTGACACCGTGGCATTACTTTTTATATACTTTTTCAATATTTGAGGTCTTAGAATTTTTTTTTCAGAATATGGAGACGTTAAAAGTAACGAGCCTACGTCAAGATTATAATACAAATGTAAACATATAAGAGCATAAAAATAATTTATCTTTAGAAAAAAATCTAAAACATAATATTACATTCCTCTTTTTACAACTTTTATGAGTTTGATATAATAAACAGGGTTTTTCAAATCGTCACGGGATGACTCGAACCGCCCGTCTCAGATCGGCTCAGGAGCAAAGCTGGATGGCCAGGCCGTGAGACGTGGTTGGGACGGTTAGCCCGCACGGTCCCGTGCGTCCTACTACGTACTAGGTCGGTTCGATACGGGACCAACCTGGTACGTGCGACCCGATCGACTCGTGGTGGTCTGACGTTATAAGTCGACCGTGGGTGTGGCTGGGCGAAGCAGACGTCGCAACGGTCGTGGGCGTCGAGGGGTGTTGCAGCGGCGGCGGACGATGGCGAGGGGCAGTGCAGAGTGGCGAGTCATAGTGTAGGTCGATGGGGACCGACGATCGGAGACCTCCTGTGACATAAGTGAAATATTTTGAATTTTACTCTGACGTCATCATCAATGGATATACATAGATGTAAAATTCTACTCCATTGATAGGGGTATATGTGCAAAATACTTTATATTGTGTATATATAGGCATCCATGGATATACATAGATGGATATTTCCCGTTGATCGGAGTCTTCCCCACACGAAATCACAGTTCACCTGTTCGCTCTTCTGACCACCCAAACCCTCGCCCCTCCTCTTCTTTCCCCCCTCCCCCTCTCCTGCCCTGTCTCCCTTTAAGCGAAGCACCGCCCGGTCTCCCCCTTCCTCCACCCTCAGAATTCCACAAAACCCTAGGTTTTCCCCCTCTGCTGCCCCAGGCCTCCTCCCGATCTGCCAGTTCCCCCACTCCCTCAGGCTCCCTCTCTTCGGACGCTCGCCGTGGATTCCTGCCCCCCCCTCCGCAGCTCTCAGGAAGGTTTCGTTTCGCCTCGATCTCCGGTCTTGTTCGACCCCCCGCGCTCCGTGGATGGCGGAAGGCAGGGTCGATCTGACCGAGGACCTCTTCTCGACGAAGCCGGGCGTCGAATCGTGGAGCGACAAAGGTAGTTGACTCTTGCCGTCATGCTCTCTCTCTCTCTCTCTCTCTCCCCGCCTTTTTGTTTTTTTCGAAGGGCATGGTAGATTCCGTCGCTATTGAGTTTTCCCTGTGACTAGTATGATGTTGTCGGATTGGCGCTAGGGCTCTGACGATTATACTGGTTCTCCGGTCTAATTAGTTAATGGGAACTCTTAATAAAAGTAAAAAAATTGCTGGATGACTTGTTGGTTGGGTTCTGTAGGTTCTTACATCCCCCGCCGCCCTCTTGTTATTTTTTTTAAGTTTTTGGTTGAACCTTTTGGGCTCTATATTTTTTTTTGGGAAAATGGTCGTTTATCTGATTTATTTAGATTATGATAGAAGGAGCCGTTCTGTGTTTGTTCAACTGTATATGTTGGATTAAACATGTGGAAGTGATAACGGCAGCTGTATCTCATCCCTTTTCCTCGGTTTTAGGGAAATATCTGTGGATGTGGGGGAAACGGTTGCTTACGCCTAATTGTTTATATATATGTATATATCCATGCTTTACGTGCAGTGAGATTAGTGGATTCCCTAATTAAAAGTTCTCGTTTATGCCAATTACACGTCGATTTAAAATTGACATTTCCCACCTTTCCGCACACCAGATGATGTTTCTGGGAGAAACTACGAGGAGAAGGAGCTTGTGGGACTTCCGGATGACTTGAAAGGTGATGTTGTAACACTTTTAATCATCCATTATTGATCCCCCTCGACATATTTATAAGTATTAAATGAGCAGGATGCCATACATCATCTATTAGCAGTTGCATCAAAGACTAGCTAATTGGTAGATCTGCCATGATGATGTTTTAACCATGCATTACGGATTCCCTTCCGTATATTTGTAAGAATTAAGTGAACAGGATGGCGGATATCATCTATTAACATTTGAAACAAAGACTAGATACCTTAGAGTTCTGCACTCCACAAGAGCATTGAAAATTTGCTGTATGAAGTGCACGTAAAGCTCCCTCCACGTGACACATGATTTCTTGATTGCTATTCGGCATCATCATGCTTTCTACCCAAGACAAGACTACTATAGTGACGAACTTGCAGAAAACTGTGGTGATAGTGGCATGCAGTACTCTTATCAGGATAATGCTCTGATGCCAGTTTGATATTTGTGGCAAGTTCATATTGAAGGATAATATGGAAGGGGATTAGGTCTTGGACATGTGTTTTGGATATCAACTTCTGCACTTTCATTGGAATAACCAAGTATACAGACATTGATGTAACTGCACACCATTATTGCAAGAAAGTGTATCTCTTCAGACCAAGCCCTTTTAATGGCTATAATATCCACCATGTTACACCTACTGTTTCAACAGTTGCTTTACTAGTACAGTAGTACTTCTTTAACTCCCTAAGAGCTGCTAAGTGTTATCTCATTCATTCAGTTTTATCATTCAACATATGGTTATTGGCTAAAAAATGACAGATGTTAATACTTTAACAGGAGCAGGTTTTAGGACTCTGTAGTTCTTCTGATTTCATGCCATGCTTCCATTGAATTACATGCTCTAATAATAGATAGGATGCATGCTTCTGGAGAACGAGGATTAAGTTTGGAGAGATCTGCACATCATTCCTTGTAAATGGGTGTTGTTGCTACCCACCCTTTTTTCGTTTTTTTTTTCAACAAAGGATTTCCTGGGGTGCATGACTTTTGGATATTGTTTCAAATCATATTTGTTTAGTTGACCAATTATGTTGTTTTTGCCTCATTGTTGCAGATCAACTAACTTCTGAGAATATCATACCTTTGTCTCCTCAGTGGTTATATGCCAAGTCTGGTGAATGTAAGCCCGGCCTTTCAGCCCTATCAGGGGTAAATTTCTGACCTGACTTTCATCACACCTTCTATAATGGATTCACTGTGAGTGAGAAATCAGATTTTGGTCTCTGTAGTTTTAGATTTTTGAGCTCTTCTATTTGTATATTCTTCAGAAATTGTCTTCTTGTGAACTCTTCCGAATTCAAAATTGTCTGGACATCCTTCTGAACTTGAAAAATCTAGTGATCACCTTGGCAATTGTCTTACTTTCCTGGTGATCACTGCATTTGTCTGGGATCTTATTACCAGTCTAATATTTTACAATTTGATAAATGCAAAAGAAGAATACATAAAAAGGTAGATCGTAAAAGGCATTCCCCCAGGAAATCCTGCAGGCCTGATACAAAACCAATTGAAAAAAGGAATTTCGCTATACTTACATAAAATAGTATCCCCCTCCAAATTAAGTTAAATGAGAGAAATTTTAGTTATGCAGTTCTGTCACAAGGAATCTGTTGTTCTTTTTCTTTAATTTATATATACATGCAGTAAAATTTATTATATTCGTTAAAATTTCTGGGACCTAACTAATTATGTTCAATGTAAGTGAAAAAAACAGTAAACACAAGTCTGCCATGATCACCGATGTCTGAAATTTGATGGAATCGGAGGTGTGTGCTTGAGGCAATTGGTCAGAATTAACTTGTATCATGCATTATAGTTATATTTTGTACGTGAATCATCGAATGGGGGAGGAAGAAATAAATTTATGAGGTGAATAGCATGGACATGTTTGAAAGTCAGAATTCTGGATTCTTACATGTAGTTCATGCATTTCACCAAATAAATGAACTTATTGGTGGACAATGAAAATGCCAGTCTGTTGATTGTATCTTTTGGTCCATGTTCTTTAGATGATTTGTTGTCCAAATTTTTAGACCATGAAGTTAGATTTTTTTTCTTCTTTTTTTCTTGGGGGGGTTTGTATGAGTCCACTCAGGTTAGTGTGCGACTTATGAAGGGGGCTGGACTTATGTTTTTTTTTGTGATCAGGATCTATGACTTGTGAATGTGACTGGATTTATGTTTTCTGTGATCAGGTTCTATACTCTATAAGGGGGACAAATGTAAAGTTGCCTATTTTAGAGGTTTCTGTTTATATGTTTTAAAGGAAGGTCCAAAACATGTGATAAGTTGGATTCATGGGAGGTGGAGGAGAAAGAAAGGGGTCACAAAAAATGATTATGGCTGAGGCTAAAAACATGTCAAGGAGTATTTTAGGGTTTCTATTGTGTATTATATTTGATTGTATGTCAGGCGGACAACCTTCCTGTGTGTTTGACGTTATGAATGCTAATGGTTTTGGCTGTCTGTTAAGGCACATTTATTGTTTGTTCTCTTCTGCTGGAACCAAAAGCTCACTTGCTCAGATGGATGTCACATTCTTTCTTTCATTGTTCTTTGAGTATTATTTTGGTCGCAGCTGGGCCATGACTTTAGTGTGTCGCTTGCCTTTCACTGTCTTTGAATCCTTTTTGTAAAAAATCATGTGTATTATTCTGTTTAACTCAATTCACTTACAAACAAAGACATCACTTAATTGACTTAAACTTCTAGGATAACCTGAATTATTGCTATTTTTTCCTTCTCCAATAAAACTTAGGCTTGTCTTCTTTTCTCGTGTGACATCGGTCCTGTCTTTTGTGCATGGGTGGCATCTGTGTTAGATCATTTTACTGTGCCTAAAAAATTAAGGCACATTTCAAAGTGCTGAAATGCTCTTTAGTCATTTCCACAGCCCTTTGATATGTCTATTCTAATCAAGATAAATCATATAGTGGAATCAACAGTGAGACATTTGTGACACATCCTAGGAAGGATGAAATCTTCTTTATAAGTGCTTGAACTTCGATGGTAATCTTGATTAGATGTGAGGTCCCCATGGTGCCAAAGAAAGCTTGAACAATCTTCTTTCAGATCATATTTTTTATGTTTATTTTCTTTTTCTGAGGATGCAAAGAGTGACCTCCCTTCATAAAATCCCTTGGGCTGCCGGTGCTTTGTTCAAGATTTCCCAATAAAATGGGTGCTTTGTTCAAGATTTCTCAATAAAACAATTATTTGTTCATAGGACTGAGTTGTCCAATGGCTGACATATGTCTGTTGCCATGTTTTCTTTTAACAAAGTCATATTTTTTAAACATATGAAAGATGCAATGGATCTTAGTGTCTTGTTTTCACGTAAGTACTACTGGATGGGCTTTGTCCATTGGTTCTTCTTCCATTTGTGTTGAGTTTTCCCCCCTCTTTTGTTGGGGGGGGGGCACAGGTCCAGGGAGAGGAGGCAGAGAATAGAACCTTGGTATATCTCATTGGCTGGTCATTTCTTTCTTTCTTTTTGAGGACCTCTGCCACTGTGGCAGAGACTGTTCAGATAAATCAAATAAATCCTTTCCACCCCAGGTTCGAACCTGGGAAGTTACCCCCTAAAGTTCCTCTAGCAAATACCAACCGGGTGGCAATCCACTGGTGGCTGGTCATTTCTTTATTAATAAACTGTGTCCATATGCTGTTTGTGCTGGCGCGAAGTTACACTTGAGAATGGGAGTTAAGGAACCTTCTGATAAAAGCTGGAAGCTGGAACTCGTCACATTGGGATCTCTGATGAATCTGTGTTATTTGAACTGGTTCTTATTGTGTGTTCACTTTAGGCTGTAGATTGCTAGCTCTATTTTAATCTCTTCCATGGTTTGCTGGATCGGATCGGCCCGGATCGGCCGATCCGATCGGTTTTCAGGCGAACCGACCCGATCCCAAGTCAACGTGCATTGATCCAACAGTGGGATCGGTGGGATCGGGCCAGATCGGGCGCTCCCCGCCCGTGGTCCCATTTGAATTTCAAAAAAAGTTTTTGGGGGGAATGCCAACCAAGGGTCTTTGGTCCTTGGGACATTTTGACCGAGATTTCACTCTCTCACACACACCCTTTCACTTTCTTCTCTTCTCTTTCACTCTCCTTGGCTCTTTCCTCTCCAAGTCTAATAATAAAATTCAGACTTGCACCACATACATATCTGGAGGGTTCTTTTCCTTATGCATACTCGATCACATGGGTAAAGGTATTTTCCCAACATCTCCAATTAAAGATAAACTTAAAACTTCAAAAGAAATAGCAATTCCTTAACAGAAGCAGCGGTATACTTAATTTTATACTTGTTGTTTCAAGTAAAAATGTAGAACAAAAATACCAGTGTAGTTAAGTTACATCAAGCTCAAGACAGACAGTTGCATGCACAAATTCAGCCTAAGTTAGGGCAATTCAGCTCTTTACTCTATATTCTTCAGATTAAGATCCAAGGATTCATATGCTAATGTGAATATGAATTATTCTCTGACAGTCATCATCAGATAGCAAGTTCAAAAATAATCTAATATGTTTAATTTCTTTTTCTTGTTAGGAAACCAGGTTTAAAAATTGTATTAGCTGTTTCCGTATCCATTGGCCTATCAATTGCAAAAATGTTATCCAAAAATCATCTGTTAAACCAAAAAAAGAACAATCGGATAATTTGATTATCCGATCCTATTCAGACACATCATCACAACAATCAACTGGAGGTAACTACCAAGTCCCTGAGGTCTCTGGTTGGACCCTATTATGACATTGTACACCAACACCGAGTATAATCGGTATCTCGTGGACTACCAACTCATGTATGCCACGTACATGTCATGGAATGACTATGTACAATATGTAGAAAACTCTTTTCAATGTTTGCCTTCAATGAATGAAATGTAGCTATCTCATGGAATCCTTGCATCATTTGAGTATGCCACATATTTCATGAAATGATGAGCATATGTTAACTATTTCACATTAAATTTGATATAGAACTATGTTATAGCAGTTTTTCTATTTTTTCAGATTTTTTGGAAGTTTTTTGAATTTTTTTGGACATTTGTATCCCTAGCCGAGTCAGCTGGCCTAACTCGGCCGGGATCGGTCGGATCGGCCGATCCCACTGATCCGGATCATTTTGGGACCGACTGATCTGATCCCGATCCCCGATTCCGCCTTCCTTGATCTCTTCTACCTTCCTCCCGATCCCCGATTCCGCCTTCCTTGATCTCTTCTAACTTCCATTTGCGCTTTGAAAGCACATGATTTACTTGCACTTTTTTCTCTATTAATTTTTGTGATTTGCTTAGTCCATTTCTTACATTGATGTACTTGTCATTCCTGTGGCTTTGTGGATTAGAGTCCTTTTTATGGTTATGCCCGGGACCTGGGTGGGTTATAACAAATAGTTGAACAGCTGATTTTACAGACTTCTTCATGAAGGATCCGTCTACAACTTGGTTAGGTATTTTTTTTTCTATAATATGCTTCTGGCTGTGCCTTAAAGACTTAGTTGCTAACTCATTTTCGAGAGTTATATTGCCTTTCAAATATGATGTCAATCTGACTTGGGGTACAGCGGAATGGCCAAATAGGATCTTTATCCTTGATCTCTATAAGTTGTGATTTCATGGATGATGACACAATCATATGTATGTGTGTGTTGCATGTATTGTAGATGGATATTGCTATGTGATAATTGTGATTATTTATCTGACAGGAAAATCGTGGACAAAATTCTCTGCCACAGGGAATGTCATCAGACTGCATTCAGAAAGATGGTTGGCGACTGGATGGATCTCCCGACAAGAAGGACTGGCAAAGGGCTGTTCCAGATATTGAGAGTAGTCGTCGTTGGCGTGAAGAGGAGAGGGAGACTGGCCTACTGGGAAGGAGAGAGCGAAGAAAGGAGGGGGAAAGGGAGAATGAGTACAGAAAGAGTGAGCGGAGGATTGACAATGTTTCTGTGAGAGAAACTTCGGACTCCAGAAGTGTTCCTTTATCTGACAGGTGGCATGAAGTCAGTAGTCGTAATTCAGGGCATGAAAATCGTAGAGATAGTAAATGGTCATCAAGATGGGGTCCAGAAGATAAAGAGGACTCCCGGACTGAGAAAAAGGTTGATGGAGATAAGGAGGATCTCCGCAATCAAAAACAATCTTTTGTTGGTGGCAACCGTGCATCTACTGAATCTGACTCGCGTGACAAGTGGAGACCACGGCATCGGCAGGAAATCCATTCTGGGGGTGCAACAGTTCACCGTGCTGCACCAGGTTTTTGTTTGGACAGGGGCCGTGCAGATGGCCCGCCTACAGGGTTTGCTCCTGGACGTGGGAGGTCAAACCTAATTGGGAGTTTGCCGATTGGGATGCCTCTTGTATCTGGTCCTATTGGTTCTGTAAATAATACTGGAGCTGCATATAGAAAGTCTGACTTGTCTGCAGACACTTTTCGTTACCCCAGGGGAAAGCTTCTTGATATTTACAGGAAACACAGGACATTTTCCTCATTTCACACTATCCCTGAAGGACTTGAGGATACCCCACCAATAACTCAATCAAATCTACTTGAGCCCTTGTCCTTTGTGACACCTGATGCAGAAGAGGAGGTAATGTCTGTTTTTTCCATTTATTTTAGTTCCTAGATCTTGTCGCTTTCAAAAGAAATATAAATATGCGCTGTTGATGCTGATTCTTAAGGAATGTCCAAATTAGATAACTATGCCAGTTACTGTTCCATGTTTATCCTTGTAAAAGTTTCCAGGTTTTCAAATCTGCCAGGCGTAAGACTTTGAATCTTCTGCTGTATGACTTCCATTTGCTTAGAACCCAAGTAGAACATGACCTGCAATGTAACATTAGCTGCCTTTAAGTGCTACACCTCTGATATATGATTCTCCTAATCTATCAGTACCATGAAGAATAGCACCTGCCATACTTGTGTAGATAACTGGCAAGATATGAACAGTTCATACATGTCCTCTGCCTTCCATACAAGTTGTTTAGTTCCACTATTTGCTCCACTATCTGCCCAATAGTGAAGAGCAGGGATTTTAGCTGGAGCTTGGAACTTCAAAAGGTACTTTTCACCGGGAAATGAAAATGGATTTGAGATTGGAGGTGATATCAGACTGTGACACATTTTTGTTAGATCAGTACATGGGTTCATTGACTGTGGTGGCATTATCCAACTTTTGGGATCATGGCTATGGATGAGGATACCTCATTGGATGCTGATATATTTCTAGAAGCATCATTAGAATGTTGAGGAATTTGTGTATTGTGAATCAATCAATCAAGAAAAGATAAGGTGACCAAGTGAGCATGGATCATTTGGTACTGACCTACCGGGTGGTGGGAGGGTGGGGGAAGCCCGGGGTTGACATGGTTGGGGGCTGGGGTTCTCCATTTTCACAGTCCCCTGTCACTGTAGCAGTGGCCTCCAAAAATGAAAAAGATAAAGTGCCTGGCTTTACTAATTTGAGTACACATTCACCCTTATGTGTTCTGGAACCACTTTCAAAAAATTGTGTGCCTGAACCAAACATGGGCCTATGTTCTGTGTCTCATTTGTCCACAATGCTTGCCTTAGGAAGAGGATATATTATCAGACCAGCCTAGGGCTGAGATGGTGAGGTTTTCCTGGTGCAGACAGGGTTACCTCAACACCCAAAAGCAAGTAACAGAGTTTGTCCAGTTGGATTTTCCTAACCAGATTCTAATCTTTGTTCAGAAAGGAAACTAGTTGGTTGTGGCGAGAATGTCCTGTATGGAACTTGCTCTATGAAAGTGTAAAGGGGTACATAGGGATGAAAAAAATTGAAAAGAAAGTGAATAGTTTAAAAACATTTCCAAGACATTTTTGTCTTTGTATTGCTCAATGATGCTATAGAAAACTTTCATACAAGTCATGGTCAATGCACCTTCTGTGCATTGAGGAATTCAATCAGCAGTTTATTTTTGTTATGATTGTGACATGGGTTCCTATTGTATCCAAGGATTATGATTTGCATTTTTTGAAAGTGAAGGTTAATCATTGTTTTGATGCCTTCACTGGTGTCTTTCTATTAATTTTTCTTTTCTAACAAGTACTATTACCGCTAGTACTTTTGGAACATCTTGAACAATATGTTTTCACAGTTTTGTCAATTGACATGCTGGCAGGCTGTTTTAGAAGACATTTGGAAAGGAAAAATTATCTCCAGTGAAGCATCTTATAATTTACATAGAGAAAAGATGTCAAAAATGAATCACAGCGAGACAGGTAACATGATGTGATGTTTCAGCATTTGAGTCTGACCTCGCGGGTATGGTTTCACTGACTTTGATTTCTTAATTTATTCAGGAGATAATGACAATGACACAACATTAGTTTGTAGTAGACCTGGTATAGAAATTTCTGAAGGTGTGAGTGAACTATCTGTGAAAATTGGAAGTTACAGCCATCTAACATTTGGTAAAAAATGTGCTCAGTGGAGTCCATAATCTTTTTCCTTCATGTAGTCTTTAGTTGCTTACTTGTAAAGTGAAACTTTTCAGATGGAGGTTTGAGCTTTGAAGAACATGAAACCAGAGCTGGTGCCTTGATGCCTGAAGCAATTCCCAGTGGTTTGTCTTTAAAGGCTGATGATAATTGTGAAGTCAGAGGACCATGCAGTGATGTAACTAGCTCTAATTACATAATTGATGACATGAATGGTGTTGGAATGCTGGGACTTACTTCTCCCCTCAACATCAGTACTACTGCAAACAGGGAGTCAACTGCTGCTTCGGATGCCAATAAAAACTTATCAGATAATTTTAGTACCATTTTCGATCTATCATTTTTCAAGGACACAGTAAACGTGAACGAACTTTATCAGAAGAATGATAAAGTAAAATTCGAACAGGGTGTCCCTCCAGAGGAACTGAGTTTGCTTTACAGAGATCCTCAAGGAGAGATTCAAGGACCCTTCTTAGGAGTTGACATTATCTCATGGTTTGATCAAGGATTTTTTGGCACTGATTTGCCTGTGTGTTTATCAGATGCTCCAGAAGGCACACTTTTCCAGCCACTTGGGGAAGTAATGCCACATTTGAAACTTAGGGCTCAGCCTACTCTCGACAGTAATCCTGGAGATAAACCAGAATATTTAGATCTTGTTGGGCACAATCTTGAAGAAGCTCGAAGTGTTTCAGATGTTCCTACTCCTAATGTTGTAAATGAGCACACATGGGAATCTTCTGAGGAAGGGATCATTTTGAGTCAGAGAGATAAACAAGGACTATCTATGTTTACCCATCCAATTGATCTGCATGATGGTGGCTTTCCTTCTTCCAAGTCAGAGAGTTCATTGGGCATTCATCGTGCTGAAAACCAGAACTTTCAGGAATTTGCGGGGCCAGATGGGGAAGGTCATTCTTTCTTTTGTTTACTTGGTGTTTTAGTTTTGGTTCTCTTGTTCTCTTATTTTGGACCTTGACTGATCTTCCTTTTTTCATTTTGTAGAAGTGTTATATTCTGGAAAGGCAGTAAACAGCAAGGCAAACGTATTATTGAAGCCAGGCACTGGCCTTCATGATCCAGGACATGGTTCAAACACGCTTGAGTTTAGTTCCAGTGAAATAGGAGAAACAAGCTTGCCCAGTCATAGGGTTCATGCCAATAATGATGTACACCCACTTGGGCTGCTATGGTCTGAGTTAGGAGGCCATCCAAAGCATCCGCTGTCAATGAATTTGTCCGCTATCAGTGACCAGGGGCATGTGACTCATCCTGAACTTGGAAATGATATCTCTGTTCTTCGCAAACGACCGGATGCTTTCGGTGCTATAGCTGATTCACCTGATATTCGTGATGCATGGCAAAATGTTCACAATAGAGATAGGGGGTTAGCTAGAAATGTGCTTCAGGATGCAATGGTTTCTCAACAGTTGTCTCGTTTGGAACAGGAGTCCAGCACCCGACTTGGTCTGGAAGATCACTTATTATTACAGCAATTGCAGATGCAACATCTTCAGCAGCAAAATTTATCAGCTCCACATCAGCAGCCTTATTTGGAGCAACTTCAGGGCCTTCGACACCAACCACCTCTCAATCAACCTATGCCCGAGTTGGAGCAGCTTCTGAAGCTTGGGTTCCCCCCACAGCAGCTTTTGCGGCTGCAACACCAGCAACAGCAACTCCTTCATCATCACCCAATGCACTTGCTTCAGCAGCATCAACAGCAATCCCATGTGCAGCAGTTGCTTTTTGAACAGTTGCTGCAGCAACACATGCATGAACCTTCTGTTGGGCATTTACAGGCTGACCCACTTCATAGAAACAATGTGCTTGATGAAGTTTTTTTTAGGGAACAACTTCTTCATGATTTACAACAACAGTCTCTCCAATTAAGGCACCATGAGCCATCATTGGAGCACCTTATCCAGGCAAAGTTGGGGCATGGGCTACATCCTGAACATCCAAATGATGTTTTGGAGGTTCTCTCACGCTCCAAGCAGAGTCAAACACTTCGGGACCAACAGCTGTTTCTAAGTCTTCAGCAAGATCAGCTTCAGGGACGGCAGTTTCCTGGAGGATCAAGACAGTTTCCAGTCATGGAAGAAGAGAGGCATGCTGGAAGACCTTGGTCAGTCAATGAATCTGGTCAGCTTGTGAGAAAATCTTCTGGTCAACACTGGTCCCAATCTTCAGGACCTAACCCATTGGATCGCCTTCAGATCCATCAGAGGCAATCAACATTTGAGCAACCAAGCCATTTTGATCACAACTTATCCTTGCGTGAGCATGTACAACATGGGCTTTATGAATCAAGATCTCAACCTTTTGAGAGGCCACTGCATTCACCTGTTGGTGTTCCTGCATTGAACATGGAGCTCATGTCACGACTTAAAGGATTAGATATTCAGGACCAGTTTAGTCATGTGAATCCTTCGGGTCAAATGGGACAGTTCCCATCCGGTGTTCATTCTCATCACCAGCAGATCTCTAACCAGTTTAACCCCTCTCGTATAGATGCAAGAGATGCTCACTGGTCTGAGCCTGGTGGGCAGTTACCAAATAGCTTGATGGAATCCCAGTTACAGGCACAGCAACTGCGTCTAGAAGCTGAAAGACGGAGGAACTTGAGAACAAATCTCACACCTGAAGATCCAGATTCATGGGCTGCTGCAGGAAATCCTGAAAAATCAAAGCAGGAATTAAGAGATATGCTCCATAAAAAACTGAATATCCACTCTGTACAGTCATTGGAAATGGTCGATAGTCCTGATTCATCTTATGGATTGAGGGAAGTTACTTGGCCTTTCCCTGGACCCGCTCCAGATCGGCCACTCAGTCTCCTCGTGGATCAAACTGGTCGGGATGCTCTTGCTGAGGATACCTGTGGTCCTAAGATGGGACAGGTCATGCAGGAACAGTTGGTGAATCTTGGTGCTGATGGACAAGCTAATAATATTGAAAGTGGTAAAAGGATGTCTTTTCCAAGTATTTCTGGAGCATTGATAGAAAGTGAACAATTCTTTTCAGCTGTAAATGGGACAAAGCATAACATATTTACAGATCCCATCATTGATAGCATCCAATCTACAGAGGGAATGGGCGTTTCAGAGGCAAAGGAGGGTGAAAAAACAAAAATGCATGGTTTTAAAGGTAAAGAAGGAATCACCTCTGGAGATTCTGGGTAGTGTTTCTGAATATCCATTATGTGTCTGTGCTGGTAAAGTGTGTTTTCCAGCTTTTTCCTGAAAGAATGATATATTCTTTGAAATGATCATATGGTCAGTTCAGTAGCTTAGCCACAAATTAAGAAGCAATCAATGAATCTTTCTTTATCAACTCATTGGATGCATGGTGTTGTGTAGGAGGAAACATGGGGTTATGCAACATTGAGAAGGAAGTCAAAGACAATCCCCGCGAGGAGATGAATAATAACAGGTAAAGAGTAATTATGAGTTGGATGCACTGCATGTTCATATGTTTTCTCTTTTACGTGTGACTCTAACTATGAACCAATTACTTGCACTTTTAGTGCTTGGAGAAGAGATGAGAGCTTTCTTTTTAGGTGCCAGAATTTTTATACTTTGAATCTATGCATTGGGTCGATAGAGGTCCTAGATTAACATTTTACTTGGCTTCTTCAGACCTCTACTTGCTAGACTAAAGGATGAGATTTCAGCTGTATGGCTGTAAGGCCGGTTATATTTTTGGTAAGGTGTAAAGTAAGTTTGTAAAGTTGCAAAACAGTTTGAGTTGAGACTTGATGTTGAGGTGGATCAGTGTTTGGACAGAAGGGGCTCCTGCTTTTCTCTCTCTCTCTTTTGGCTGGCAACTAGTCAGATGAATGAAACCATGAAGTGGTTAGGTCATGAGCCCACCAAACATGAAGCAAAAGAAGTATGCTTCTTTTAAGCTAAATTCGATGCGGTAACAGTGCATGCTGCAAAGTAGGATTTGTGGATATAAAAGGATAGGGGCACCAATTGGTTCGCTGGGTCGAGTGGCCCTTTCATTATCTGAAGTATGCACCCCATCTGGATGTTTCTGCTTGATAAACTCATCCTCGAGGAATGCTGCTTTTCTAAATTTGAGTTTGATACATTGTTTTATGCATAAAAACTGCCAGTCATGCTCCCTAGCTCGATGTTTCTGCTTGATAAACTTATCCTTGAGGACTCTTGCTTTTCTAATTAGAGTTTGGTTCGTAGTTTTATCCATCAAAACTGCCAGTCTTTTGTCATTCACATCATGACACAACATGCAACGATCGGAGATGGAAGTTCAAAGAAGGGAATTTCTTCATCTTCTCAGAGCTTTGGATTTTGTTGTTGTTTTATATATTGAATTGCCTGTGAAGGAAAAATGCATAAATGAAAAGGATTACACAGGGAAATATATTCAGCTTGTTGTTAAGGAAAGGTCTATATATATTATATCTTTTGGGCACGTCTTTTTGTATAGTTAATATCTCAAAAAGCTCAAATATAGATCTGGAGTAAGAATTATAGTTTTCCCAGTGATGTTTCCTGACAAATTTGCAAGAATGACTAGCGGCCAATTACGTGATCCTTTGGGTAAAATGGAGTAACTAATGTATCAAAAAATTGAGTTTTGGATGGTTTAACACAAGGGTTCTGTAGGACCCAAAAAACTTTTGTTTTTTTCGTTTCAGTTGCACATTGTTGAATTGTTTGAAAAATTTTTGGCCAGTAATACAGTAATAAATATAGAATAAGAATTGTGTTTGGATGAAATTATCAAATTTAATGGGACAAAGCATCGTTGGTATTTGCATTTGGGTACTAGCTTCATGCAGACTTCTTAAAGGTTTGGGCATAACTGTTGGCTTGGTTCTTATTTATTGCATGGGGGTGTTTATTGTCCGGTAGTTCTTTTCTATTGTTTTTCAGGAAAGGTGTATGTAAGACAAGGAAGTTGATTGCTGTTATTCAGTTCATGGGACTATTTTACATTTGGAGCCAAGCAATTATTATTTAGTAAAATACATGTTTCTTCTTTCCACTTTACACTGCCCTGGATTATTCGATCTAGGATGTAGTCTAGCATGTACTCTCTGATTCTACTGTTATAGAGCTCTTATCAGTCCCATATGTCTGTCAAGTATTCAGGAGGCATATTATTCAGTTAGCTTTGAATTTGTGGATTTTTTTGTGCTTCAAAAGCATAATATATGAACCCAAGTTGAAAATTGTGTACAGGTCTAACCATTGGGAATAAAATGAGTGGTTTTCCCTGTAGTCCCCTTAGCCGGCCATGTTTGATTGGTTCAGGCATAAAATTTTGATGTGTTGATATCTGGACCAGACTCTAACCAAAAGAAAAAAAATAGACACTTCTCTTATACTTGGGGTGAAAAGTGTCTTTCTCTGTGAAAAAAGGAGGAGAGGATAATGTTCAATTAACTTTTATCTTTCCTGGTAATTGGTTTGTAGGTCTTTCCCCTTCTTTAAACTAACCATCCTTGACTTAATATTTCCCTATAACCTAGGGTTTATCTCATTGGACTTTTCATGCTGACTGCATAAGGGAGTAATTTTAGCATTGTAATGGACTTGGGATTTGCCTAGTTGGTCTCTTGCAAATTCTCAGACTCTGGTTCAATGCATAATACTTCGACTTGTGCATGTCTGAAATGAGTTGTTCCACGTTGCTTTTGAATTCCCACGATTAAAGGGGGAAGGGCTTCTTGGTTGGTATGAGTGTTCAAATTTGTATTTTTGGTGATGTCTACTGCTTTGGATCCCATAATCTTCATTTCCAACTGGATGTCATGTCATTTCATAGACTTCGAACTTTTATGGAATCTTCACAGTTGAGAGTGAGAATAACTGCTGCTCTCGTTCATCTTTTTTTAAAAACTAATTTAATAATGCTTTTGTTACAAAATTCTTAGAAAATTCTTGCACTGTTAATTGTCAAGTTCAAAATATTCTAAGAAATACCAACTTTCAAAGAGTATTCTAAGAAATCTATTAACGGATGACAAAAAAATTGGCCATCAGTGATGCTATCCAGAATGGTATGAACCCCTTGTACCTTGATGAACTTACCATTGAAGATCACCATTAGTCTTCTTTGATGTTTCTCTTTCTTCCAGTGTTTCCTGTTTTTTCGCTTCCCATAGTGTCTCGTTAAGAATTCTGTGGAGACGTGAAGAGTGGCTTCTTCTAGTGTTCACTTGTCAGATCTCTGAACCTGTACTTTGTTCTTCCTTGTTAAGGGCGCCTGGTCTTTTCCTTCCCGAGGGTTCCAGGAACCCTCTATCAAAGCGCCCGCAAGGCTCGTTACCGTCTCAGGAGGCACTAATTGACCTGGCTAATGTTCCTGTTTCGAGGGGGGGAGACGCAAATGCTTCCTCTTCCGAAGGTATGCTGACTGCCCAAGATGTTCGACTTGTACAAACTGCATTCCTTGCTTTATTTTTGAATCCTTCCATGAAATCTTGTGGTTGTGCATTACAGTGGACAACACCGAAGGAAGACAAGGTGGCAGAGGGGCTGCTGCGTTGACTCAGGTTCCTGCTAGGAAGGACGTCACTTTTCGTCGGACATCTTCTATCGATGATGGGGATGTAATGTCATCCTCATTCATCGCCGTGCTGAAGAGCATCAAGAACCCGACACCAGAAGCCGATTCTTCTGCTGGAGGTCTGGAACCGGATGGCGGTCAGGGCACCAGAGGCGGTAAGAAGAAAGGCAAGAAGGGGAGGCAGATCGACCCTTCTCTCCTGGGCTTCAAGGTCCATAGCAACCGCATAATGATGGGTGAGATCCAACGGCCCGATGACTGAGCTCCATCCCCTAACTCCTGTATTTTTCTCTGTACAGATGCTGTAAAGCTTTTCTGGGACGAAAATTCTTTGATTTTTTTTTGTCCTTTCAAAAGGTCTGATTTGAGGCTGTATTGCTGTAAAGCTGGGTTCGGTTTTGAAAGTTGGGAGCCCGTTGAGAGCGTTGTAATGTTAGAGAATCGATTTGGGTTATGGTGTACAGACACTGGTGTCTTTCCCCCCCCTTTTTAACACTTGTATCAATATGTTCTTGGTACAGATTCAACCCACATTGTGTTTACTGGGTGGCCTCTCTTGTTCTCATGTCGATCGTGGGCATCATCTGACTGCGAATGGATTTCTCTATAACGGTACAATGAGACCGAATGTTGGCACTCTTATGCCCCCCTGGCGAGGTAACCAATCAGGATTTGACTTCAGAATAATGTAATCTATGGCAGGATGGATGCATTTGAACCTGGAAAAGATCATCAAGGTACTCGTGACCTCAATACGTGATCCCCTTCAGAGCGGGTACTCCTCTCTCTCTCTCTCCCTCTCTCTATTGTTGCTTCATCTATGTTTTGTGCAGGCATCATGCTGTGAAACAATAAACATGTGAGCACTGTTTTCAGGTTTATGGAAACTAAGTTGTTGTTCTGTTGCGTCAGAAAGAAAACCCATCAAGAACCAGCTCACTCTTGGAAGTGGAAATCATGATTAAAAGATAAGTAGGGTGGTGATGAGATTGTCAAGATATTTCTCTCATCAGTCTTCGTCATCATATGGATCATCATCTGAACCGTCACGTAAGCGAGAGGAGCCAGTGCTCTTCTGCAAGCGGGGAAATTTGAGTTTGTAACGGTGCGGTTAGTGCCACTGTTTCTTTGTATGCAACTACTTTAAATTTTATACTATTAATATCACAATTAGGAGGAGGGATTTGAGAGTAAAGAAGAGGAAGGAGGGAGTCTTCAGGCTCTTGAAGTGCAAATCATAATTTTGTAATACGAGTTATTAAGCGCATTAAATATGTGACGACGATAGTTTTTATTAATATCTGAGAATTTTGAAGTTGATAAAGAACTAAATATCAACTGTTTACGGTAATATGAAAATTATTATTAATCTATCCATTCGATATAACAACTAAGGTTTGTCAACTCGATTTTATCGGTTGTATTAGTCTTATGTTGGTATGATATCGTATCGTATTGATCCGCGTTATAAGGTGTCAAGATTAAAATTTTATTTGCTAAATATATATTATTATAAAATATAATAAAATATCATATGTGAGTTAGTAATTAGTAGATGTGTTAGTTGTGTGTGAGGTAAAGAGTTCAAATCTTATCAATGTTATGTATTTTTTAGTTTATTTTTTTAAAGAATATTTAAAAAAGTAAGAAAATAGTGTCATTATTATGTTTTGAACTCAAGTCTTAATTTTTTAAAAGAAGGTTTTTAACTAAATTATTTATAAAATCACATTTGACATAAAATAATATATATAATATTAAAAATATATAAATACGTATCAGTTGTATATCACATATCGATCATATTAATTCATATTAATTTGTGATTGATCCGGTACAAATGATATTATACCGCTTGTATGACAAACCGATCCGACGAAGGGCTACAACAAGAAGATCATATTTGTTTGTTACCTATTATTTAGTTTTCTATTATTTCATGCGGTGGAAATTCTGTGTACAGATGCTGTGAAGCTTTTATTTTATCCCATTTGTCTTGTTATTGGTGACAAGACAAATGGAGTAAAATAACAGGTAACTAAATAATCGATAACACGAACAATAAGATAGGACAATCGGTATTATTAACATCTGAAATCCAAAATTACCGTTTGTGGCAACAAGGTAAAATGAAATAGGATAACGGATATTGAGAACTAGAATATGAAGACATCATTATCATTAACAAGATAAATGAGATAAATAATGGATTGAAAGAAATATCATGATTGATGACAAGAGAAATGAGATAGAACAAAAGATAAGTGAAACCTAAAATATAAAACATCACAAAAGTAATTGAAACCTATTAAATTTATTATTTGTGTTAACTGATAGAACAAAAAGGATAGAGTTGTTATATGCATTTTATTTCTGTTCTCGTGTTTCTTTCTATGCTTACAGTCAATCTGATTTCAATTGGGTCTAGATCTTAGAGTGTGTTTGAGAATATATGTG
Source organism: Amorphophallus konjac (assembly GCA_022559845.1). Taxonomy (NCBI): domain Eukaryota; kingdom Viridiplantae; phylum Streptophyta; class Magnoliopsida; order Alismatales; family Araceae; genus Amorphophallus; species Amorphophallus konjac. The sequence continues at coordinate 16,205 of JAHNEJ010002434.1, read as the reverse complement.
AGAAGATGTGAATTTTAACGTAAGAGATTATGAAATAAGTGGAGCCCACTCCAATGATTATAATCCATTTTCTCTTTTCAAAATCTCACCAAAAGGAGCTTTTAAATTTGAGAGAGAAGACATCTTATTGTTCCCATCTCTCTCTAATCTTAAGATTTCACTTTTAAAATGGGAGACTAATTTTTTGAGCATTAATATGTTTATCTCCCACAAACATCTTTTTAATTATTAAAAATTATTTTCATAATCCACTCTATTGAAGTGTCAAAGGTGCCGCTCCATTTGAGTGAGTTTGGATTGTGTCAACTACTCATTAAAATCTCCTTAATTTTTTTTTGTTTGGATAGATGAAGAATAGTGAAAATTTTGGATTCTTTTCATTTAGATCGATGTAATATACCAAAGTTTGAATTCAAGTAATAATGTTACATAAGAATTTTTTTGTTTTAATTTTCATTAACGATAGAAATAAACAAAAATTCATGAGCTTCTCACTGGTTTTCAGAATTGATAATTTAATAATTATTCTATTTTCACTATTTTAGAGTAATCTAATTCTAACCAACTTTTTAGCTCTTAAAATCTTTCGATTAAACCCTCAAATATATATATTTGTTTATAAGCCCTCACAATTATATATTTATTTGTTAAACACCTTTTTAAAGTTTTTTCGTAAATATCTGTGAGGCTTTTTTTAATAATAGGGGATATTTTATTAAATAACTTGAGATTTTAAATAGTTATAAAGAAATGTCTAGACTATAGGGATTAATCCGTAAATATGAAGATTATAAGGTCTAAAAAGTAAAACTCCCTTCCTTCCGTGACTTCCGTCGATCTAAAAATGTTCCCAGCACCGCTGGCGGGTGGCTTACCTTCGACGACGCAGTTATTTATTCCCCTTCGCCTCGTTGCTGCCTGTTCTTTGCTCCCCACTTTTTCTTTCTTCCGCGGCCCACGGGGGACGGGGAGGAGCGAGGCGGACATGGACGACGCCAACAACGCCATGGCGCAGCAGCAGCAGCTCCTGCTGCAGCAACAACAACAACAGCAACAGCAGCAGCAGCAGCAGCAATTCCTCCTGCTGCAGCAGTACCAGCAGCGCCAGCAGTTGATGCAGCAGCAGCAGCATAAACAACTCCTGCAACAGCAGCAGCAGCAGCAACACCAGCAGCACATGCAACAGCAACAGCAGGCCATCTCCCGCTTCCCTTCCAATATAGACGCCCATCTTCGCCCCCCCGGCCTTCGATCCCTGCAACTCCAACAGCAGCAGCAGCAGCAGCAGCAGCAGCAGCAGCAGCAGCAGCAACAGCAGCAGCAGCAGCAGCAGCAGCAGCAGCGGCAACAACAGCAGATAAAACCCCAGCAGCAGGCGAATAGCGTCCATCCACAGCCGTCGGCGCAACCGCAGCCGCAGCATCAGAGCATACACCCACAGCAGCACGCAATGCATCCGCCGCAACAGCAGCAGAAGGTCGGGGCGGCCGCTATGGTGAGGCAAGGGAATCCGGTGGAGATGGAGATGGCGCAGCAGGACGCGTTGAAGGTGTGCAACCCCGATGTCAAGCGCCCTTTCTCGAGCCTGGAAGACGCGGTCCGCAGGTGACCCCTAGGGTTTCTTTCTTTTGACGTTTGGTTTTTCTTTCTCCACCCCGTTTGCCATCGGTAAACTCGTGCAATTGGATTGGGAGCTAGGGTTTGTGGTTATGCCGTAAATCTGCTTCTCTTAAAAATTGTCCAAGAGGTGATCGAATCAGCAAGGAATTAATGTGTTGATTTGAAATCGATGGTGGATCTTGTGCTAACTCTTTTTTTCTTGCGCAATTAAAAGGCCAGTTTAAGCCGGGGAAGTGTGTGCATCGGTACTGTGACTAATCCTTTTTTCTTTTTGCTGTTTATTAGACGTAGTTAGACTGCGTAATCAGCCATTCTTGACTTCTGACAAATTAGTTTGATAAGTTTTGCTTCGTTTAGAATGTGATCCTAGGTCGGTCACCGATGCCTGTGGAGTTGCACTCGGAATCTACTGGCTCCTTATTTCATTGTTTGCGATTTGGGGAATTAGGGGAAAAATTGTCATTTGGGGGAATTGGGGAAAATTCACCACCCAACTTATTAAACACGAGTCAATGCATATGCACCTATGTAGCGAGAAGAAGAATATGTTCCATGAATAAGAGAAGTGGAGAGTTTTGTAGTGAACAATATAAAGAGGCATACAAATTTTTGGTTTAGTATCTAGGTACTAGTGAGGTGAAATGTTGAGGATGGTTATTGTTATCCCTGGCAACTATATGCATTCCTTTATTGGATGTTGTGCTTGTGGATTGTGTGATGTTTTCAGGACAGTGGTTGGGCGACATCTCATTAATGAAAATTAAAGTTACATAAGTATAGCACCCTTGCATGAGCAATAATAAAAACAAATGATTATACAATCCACCAAGAAGAACGGACCCTCCACACCCCCCCCCCCCCAAAAAAAAAAAGGAAGAAGAAGAAGAAGAAAAGGGGGGGGGAGATGAGATCGGAAGAAGAGAAGAGCTGACATGGGTGATAACATCAAACCTCAGCTTCCCAAAATTGAGAAGTCACCTTTGTTCTGCTAAGCCACTGCCTGATTGTCCTTGTGATGATCTTCTCCTTGCTACTCCTTGTTATGCTCTTTGTAATACTCTGTTGTTTCTTTCCATGCAGGTGGCCCATGTATTATGCTTTTTCTATCCTTTTGTTTCTCAAATTGACAAATCACCTTCGTTTTTGTGTAATATCTAAGCCATCGCCTAATTGTCCTTAGGATGATCTTCTCCTTGCTGCTCCCCATGTTTTATGCTCTTTGAACTACTTAGTTTTCTCTTTCCATCGAGATGGACCACAAAGTTGCATGAAGAACGGCAATCATGACTTTTGTCTGATTGAAGGTTCCATTCCTTGATCCATCCTAAAAAAATGTCAATTGATTGTGCCTGAATGACTCCAGCATATGTAACCTTTTCCAAAAGCTATCATTTTCAGATCCTCTTAGTTAAGGTACACTGGAGGAAGACATTTGCAATGGAATCCATCACTTGGTGGCAGAATAGAGTGACTATGTGCCTTGCGTGAGACCCATTTCATGATATGTTGTAGCCTCTGTCTTACTATCCTCTGCACCATGAATATCAATTGTTGGGCTGATGAGGCCTAAACTGCCTTCACAAAAGAGGATCCACAATATCTATGGGCCATAAAGAAAGAGGTTTTCATCAAGAAATCCCCTTTCATTCCCACACGCCCCCTCTTCCTGCCCTTCCTGTCATGAACCAGGAATCAACCCCACAACATCTACACTAGTTCTTTAACTTGCTTATCCTCCTCTTCCAAGATTCATGTATAGAAAAGGTTCATCCTCCTGCCATTAGCTGCCCTAAGCAAATCTCAAGAGATGAACCCTAGGGGGAGATCACCAGTCCAAGTTCCATCCAAAAGCTGGGACCTACCAATTCACCACTACAGTCACATTTGCTGCCATCATGTCTGCAGCCTTCATAATTCCAGCACAAAGGAGAGAGTTATAGGTGGTAATATCTGCGTGATCTCCCTCTCCTATAGTATACCTCTTTGGAGCTTGATGATCATGCTGATAGTCCCCCTTCTTTTCTGCCCAGTTGCCAAGTCCAGCTATGGAGGAGAGTTATGTCTGCACCTCCCGAATCTCTTGACCCCATGCCTTCCTCTCAGTGCACATCAACTCCCACTTAACTGCGAAGTAACCTTGTTCTGCTTTCTCTGCTGCATCACAATGAGTGATTAGCCTTGATCATTAATGCACATACATGTCATTCACATGCTAAAAGAATGGATGGTTACCACAAGGGCACATGTTGACATGGACACTGCTTGTGCATACTTAAGATAGCAAAAGAAATTTGATTTGAATATTGGCTGCATTTCTAACTATTGTGATGAGGAACACTTGAATGTGTATATGGAGGCTTTTACTGTTCTTCATATTTTCTCTTCTTTTATATAAATTGGGATGGTTAGTTGTGATTGATTTTGGGTTTTCTTCTTGGATTCCTTCTTGGTGGGGTTGTCTGCACCTTGCCCAGACTTTTGTTACTGTTTCTTTTATTTTCACATTCATTCTTTCTCCCTTTCAGAAATAGTTGTGCATGATACTGCCAAGTTTATTGACTAAACAAAGATAGTACAACCGAGAGGTGCTCCTCTTCTTACACACAACTCTTTCCTGAAAAAAAAACAGAAATACGTACTGCAGCTGCATTTTTACTATTTAATGTGTCAAAGAATAGCAATGTGGGATGGTACTCTTCAAGGTAACCATGCGGTGCAGATAGGCAGCATTCAGGTTTCTCCTGGCAATTGCCAGAGATACTATTTTTGGAAGCAAACAGTGTTTGAGGATATCTTTGGAGAAGAGATTTCCACAGTTGTATAGGATCTCTTCAGATCCCATGGCAATTTCACTAGAATTATATGATGATGGTTCTTTGAGGGGGTGTTTGGGCTCTAGTCTTCATGTGGGACTTGCATGATGAGGAATTCAATGAAGCAGAGCTCTTCTAGAGCTTTAGGACCACACCTTCGATGTTCATGGGAGGGACTTTGAGGAAATGGAAGTGAGAGAAAGATGGTAAATACATTGTTAAGTCAGCTTATTCATTGCAGATGGAGGGACCTGATTCCCATTGGCTGACTGCATGTGGTTAATGGGAGTCAATTAAAGTAAGGATCCTTGTATGGAGAATTTTGCATGATAGACATGCCCCTTGTGCTGTGACCAGGCGACCTCACCTTCTGGAGGATATTATGACAGTTTGTTGCCTTTGTGGAGCGGAAGAAGAGACTCTAGAGTCTAGACCATTTCTTCTCTTGGGTGCTCTTTTGCGCCAGAGGTTTGTTTGCAGTTTCTTCAGAAGCTCCATTGTGCCTACTGGTTTTTGAGAGTTGAAAGGCTGACATTGGGTTGGAATCAGAGATGAACTCACAAAGGTGATCACACAGTCTGGTGGTTGATTTTGCATGTGATGCATTTGGCTATTTTGGCAAGAGAAATGGGAGCTATTTCAAGAGGCAAGGCAAGACCCTAGAGAGGGTATTGAGCTTCATATCTGAGAGGGCTTGGGAGTGGAAAGATCTTCTGTAATATGGAAGATTCCCAAGTTTCCACTTTGGTTTCTTTAGGAGTTAAGAGTGCCACACATGATGGCATGATGCAGTATTACACTTGTGCATTCCCTTCTTTTCTTATTTAGTAAATTTGTGGTGCTATCCTCTTAAAAAAACAGTTCCAATACCATATGTTCTGCCTCCAGAAAAAAAAAGATAGAGTGATAAAGATGGCTACTATATGGATAGAGGGAGAAAAACCGCTGCATGGTTTTGGGTCTAGGTACACAACCATAAATATTACTTCTCTATGGGTATACTTTCTTCTTCTTTTTCCTCATATAATTTTTTCTTATTATGGTTATCAAGGTTTATAAGGGCAGGCAGGCACAGTAAAAATCAGCTGCTATCAAACTTTGGCCTAACTATTTTGAGTTTTTGACTATTGATGGCAGTCGAATAATGGTTGGATGAAGACTGACACCTGTGGCTCACCCATATTGATCAGTTTTGAAACCTAGAAAATCCCTCTTCTCACTCACACACACATGCTATCCATGCACCAATGCTCTATGCATCTCCACTGCACATTGCCTGCACAAAATGGCCCGGGCATCTCTTTGTGGACCTGTGGTCATGTCATCTACACTTGCTTGGTGCTGCATGTGCCTCCACTCTGCAGTGCCCCTGCTTGAGGTTGTGCATGGTGCTTCATGCTTGCAGTGTGGCCGTATTGTTTGCACCTACACCCTTGCTGGCCTGCAGCTCTTCCACCTGCTCCATACTGTCTACATCTACAGCCATGCCAGTTGCACCTGTGTCCCATATAGACCTGTGCTACTTTTGAACGTCAAATATCTCAAATAAATCAAGACAAATAAAGTTAAATTCATCAAATGATGGCCGAAAAATGGCGAAAAGCCGAAGCCATCATGAGATGGGGTCAAATACCGGCCCCCGGGAACCCCCGGCGGATAGACAACATGAAATAAAATATTTTCACAGCAAGCGGGTACTCGAAGACAATTATTATTGTGACTCACAAGGTGTTCGAACTCGAGCAGGAAGAAATCTTTCAAGGGCGGAGTCTCCTCACGCAAACAGCCAAGAAAGCCAAGCACAAAAGCACAAATCCCGGCCGTGGGCGGCTTCAGCTTGAATGTTGCTCTCTGCCCAAACTGCCTTCAACAACCCAGAGAGCCTTTCTCACTCCTGTTGAATTATGAATAGAGTCTTCATTTTCCACTCTTGGACAACAAGAAGATAGGCAAATTTGTCCCACAGGACTGCGAGTGCTGACATCCAAGCCTCTTTGGGAAGCCCAAATCTACTGGTATAACCTTCAAGAATATTTCTCATATTTTCAATCGAGAGGAGGGGAGCCTGCTGAAGTAAAGGCTCTAGATTCTGAAGTAGCATGGTAGCTATGTCAGCATTTACAAGTGGCACCATTGGCTTTGGAAGGCTTGGCCATTCATTGCCCAAGGCAGGAAACTCTGAGGACCTAGTCGGAGCATCACCAGTAGGGGCTGCAAACAAATAATGATGACAAGGCTCCCCCCCCCCCCCCCCAAAAAAAAAAAAAAGCACAAGATTTCAGTATGAAATTTGTAAATTCATACCTGAAGTGGGACCTAAAGTAGGCTTGACTTCTGTGGAGACTCTCCTCTGTCCCAGAAGGAGAAATAACAACGCCACGACTTAGAGGAGGGAAGCAAGGGTGCTTCAACCGACTGAGCATCCATAGCAGTACCCTCTATGGGTGGAAGAAATTTATACAATTCAAGATGACACATTCATAAAAAAAATGATGATGAAGAATGGTAAAATGGGGTGAATACCTGTCTCTGGAACATTCCCCTCCTTGGCAGTAGTAGGAATGGTCGCTCTATGTGAGCAGGTGTCTTAGAAAGAGACGCCGCCTCCATCCGAGTTGTCGCATCAGTAACATGAAACTTCATCACCCAGAAGTTTTTGTTATCAACTCTGAGGCTCTACGTGCGGAGGAGCTGAAAGAAAGAGCAATAAAGAAGAAGAGAAGGAAGAAGATTAATACCATAATCAGTCAAGAGTTCGGTGCATAAAATAAAAAGAAGAAAGAGATGCCTATCTGTCGGACCACTCTCAGTGGGAAGGGTCGCAGTGGGAAGTACACCTGAGGCCAAGTGCTCAGGAGATATGTCAACACCACCAACATCGCTCGGTTCCTCTGAAGAAGTTTGACTTCTTCTGACGGGTTGCCTCCGTATGAGCGACTTCACCAGTCGTGGGGCCTTGCTCCTCTTGAACTTGTTCAACAACTATTTTAAAGTAAATTGATACAATAAACACCAATGATTCAGATTTAGAGAAAATGAATGAACAAGTGGGTTCTGAACAAATCTTCTATTTGGAGGATTTACAACTCCGGTCTCCACTAAAAAAAATGCCCCCCTCATAAAACGAGGGGGGCATTTTTTATGGTGCAAGCTAGGAGCTCTCCACTACTGATGGTGCAAGCTAGGAGCCCCAACATAAAAGATGGCATGTTGTTGCTTGAGGTCTTGTTGGAGCCAAATTTAAAAAAAAAGAAAAAGAGAAAAGGGACCTACCCGGGGTCAAAAGGGGGACCACCCACACCCAGGGTCCACTTGACCTTGGGTAAGCCTTCCTGGGGTCGCCTGGGGTCGACCACCCAGAAAAAAGGGTTGGTCAACCCCGGTCAACCCTTGGGCTTGACTGGGGTGGCCGGTGCCCTCCTATTGGGGTCAATTTTGGAGTTAGGGGTCAATCCCCATCTCCTATCGGGGTTAATTGACCCCGGTTAGCTCAAAGGTTAATTGGGATCAACCCCCCCTTATACCGGGGTCAATCCCCACCTATTTGGGGTCATTCGACCCCGGTTAATCCCTATAAGCTTAATCGGGGTCAATCCCCATTTTTCTAGGGTCAAATGACCTCGGTTAAACCCAAAAAAAGGAGGGAAAAACTTTATTCAGGGTCCTTTGCCCACTTAATAGACCGTTTTGACCATGGACATGTTCAAAAGGGGCTTAATCGAGTCCAAGTGACAACCTCCTCTCTATAAATACCCCCCCCCCCCCCCCCCCCCATGGGTCTCACATGGAGAGGGGCATGAGAATCGAGAAAACACCAAAGGCGCGCTTGGAGTTTGCGTGTTCATTTTGTAAAGGCCCATTCAAGGCTTTGGATTTAAATACCCCAGGTCTTACACATATACCCTTGTGCCATTTCTTGGGAGGGAGCATATTGAAAGGAGCCCCCGGAAACTTGCCGCAAGGGACGTTGCCCCCTTGACTCCTGCGGCCTGACCGGGCAGGTCGATCTCCGGCGTTGTCCTGATGAACACATGAAGCTGGACCGCAACTCAGAGGAGCTTAAGAAGGAGAAGCAATCTCTCAAGAGTCTTTGGCTTGCGTGCCTCCAAAAAGGGACTTGTGCCTTATGCGAAGATTACACAAAAATCCCATGTTCAGCCCAATTGTTACAAAAATATCCCTAGTATGTCTCAAACTACACGAGCACCCTTGAACTTTTCTAGAAGTTGCAAGCAAACCCCTACTCAATGAAAAATTACAAATAAACAAAAAAAGAGTTCAAAGTCTCAAATAAACCCAAAAAGGGTTCACGATTGCAAATAAACCCAGAAAGGGTTCGCAATTGCAAATGAACCAACAAGAAGTTCAAAACCTCAAACAAACCCAAAAAAGGTTCCCAAATTGCAGAAATACATTGCGATGGTCCAAAATTATAGAAATACCCCGAAAGGGTTAGAAACTACATAAATATCCAAGAAGGGTCCAAAATTGCTGAAATACCTATGAAGGGTCCAAACCTACAGAAATACCTTGGAAGGGTCAGAAATTGCAAAAATAACTAGAAGTGTCCAAAATTATAGAAATACCCCGGAAGGGTCAGGAATTGTAAATATATCCAAAAAGGGGTCTGATCTCAATGAAACTCAAATTCAACCGTATGTTCTGGCGGTGGAATGAAGGCCAAATGTAAATCAAATGACCCGACTATATAATCGGGGTTTCATGTATTTTTGTAAAAATGAATCCGAAGAATGAAATGTTTAGTTTTATCTTACAAATGTGTATCTCTAATGGGTGATCTCTTTGATCAAATCTGTTAGATAAAATCCCCAATATCACAACGAATATTGTAGAGGTTAAAAAGAGTATCTTTGACAATTAATCAAGGGTATTCGGACTTTACGCCGATATAAATAAACATCGACTGCGGTCGATGAAGAAATGTCTCGTACCCGATCCCAAATCGTCTGATAAACTTAAATTCGCGGAAATAATAATGTACACGCTACTTAAATAGCCACAAATATGTATGTTCTTCAAAAACAAGATTTTTTCTGTGTTCAACATGTCTCTACCTCAAAGAGCCTCTTCTCAACAATGTCGTGGCTGCAAGATGCCCTATCGTCACCACTCTTGGGTTGTCATGATTTTCCAGAAGCTCAGTGCATGGACCAGATTCGAGAAGTTCGGAAATCATGTCCATGGAAGTCGACAGATCAGCAACTGTACAATTAACGATGCGTAAAGTAAGGAAAGATTCGTGAAAGAATGAAACGAGGAAATAAGAGGCGAAAGGCCAACCGTTGGCTCACCTGAGGTGTCTCTCACTTCCCCACCCTCAAGGGAGCCCGTAGAAGTCGAGGAGTGTTCCCCATTGGACGAAGAATTGGAGCTCTCTGTATCTGAATAAGAGCTGTCAGGGGAGGAGCGAGAACCCCCTTTGATAGGCGTTGGGTTGGGTACACAATTCATTGCCCTTATGTGAACTAAATAAAAAATAAAATAATTGTCAGCAAGGAAAAATCCTCATACACAACACACAAAAAAGGCGGAGCATATATAGTCTACCCAATGGTTGCTCGGTGCACCCTTTATTTTTCTCAATTTAATTGAGACATGTTTCCTCGAATTAATGGAGGTAATTTACATTCGTCGAGGGATGGAATATGGTGCATGTCCAATACCGTCGCTCCATGCAGCATCTCCACATGTTGGGATCCACAAATCCAGTCTCATCACGAGTTACAAATCCCTCGCAACAACCGAGGTGTTTGAAGCCTGAACAAAATCTACAACGACCGTTAAACGTTGGCATCCAAGTGTCTTGCGGTGTTGTTCAAATTCTCGGATCTCGGGAACCCCCGTAGAAAGTCCGGGATCAAGCAAAACTACATCATAGCAAAAGGATGCACATGTGGAGACATTCACCTACCAACGGAGAGTCTGACACGTGCGCACGAGACGATTTCGACGGAAGCAAACTCTTCCCCTTAGTCAACGGTGCAGAGGAAACCAAAGAACAAACAAAGGAGAAGTCTTTTCTCCCTTCCACCTGTCCCGGCTGCAGCAAAAAGATAAAAAATAGGGTGGAGTAGGGTTTAAGAAGGAAAAAGGAGTGCCCGGGGTCATTGAGGATCCGCGCGGCCTCTTTTAACCTCGGGGGGACCGACTGGGTCAATGGACCCCCGTGCAGGGTCAATTGACCCCGGCGGCCCCCACTAGTGGTCAATGGGCCCCACAGGGGTCGTTTGACTCCGGTGGTCCTGCACGGGATCAAACAGACCCCGACAGGGTTTCACCAGGGTAAAACACCCTTTCGGCCCCTTTTTTTCACCCTGATGGATGTGTCCGGGGTCATTTTAACCCTGAGACTCTTCTTTTTACCCGAGACTTATCTTTTTCTCAAAAAAAGAAAAGAAAGGATAAAATCGGGGAAACCCACCTTGTTAAGGTGGGGTTCAAAACTCCATCCACCTTGTCAAGGTGGGTTCACCACCTTCTATAAATATCCCCCCGGGGGGTTTAGAAGAAGAAAAGACAGACACACACAAACATACAAACAACACAAGAAGAAGAGGAGCACGCACGGGAGTCGGAGCTTGAGACTTGTTCGACCGACTTCGGGATATGAAATATATAATACCCCTGGGTTCTGTACTTATGCCCCCAGTGGCTATGTGTTCTTTGTTGCGGGCCCGTTCTTGGGTAATAAAAGATATATATAAATATCCCAGGTCTTGCATATATGTCCCTAGCGGCTTTGTATGGCTATTTTATATGCTTTTGGGCGGCAAAGTTATGTAATTTCTCGAATCAATGGAGAATTATAAAAATGTCCTTCCCAAAACTGTAAGAAAACTCATAAGTCCTGTAATTGCAATTATACCTTGAAAGTTTCTCAAATTGTGACTATGCCCCTGTATCTCGCGTTTGTGTGGAGATTCATTGTACAGTCGACAACCTATCGAAAAACCCTTTGTATTCACACAAATTATGAAAATATCATCAATGTTCATGTGTGATTGCAAGCAAACTGTGGCTGCCAGCAAAATTGTGTATACACCCCTATCTTACTAGGGATGACAATGCTTGCACTTCCTTCCAGCTTCTTACACCCATAGGCACTGCCTAACTATGTTCGCACCCGGGTGTTGCTAAAACCTCGTCACTGGCCTTCGGAGATGATCGAGCGAATTGTGGAGGCGAAATTTGCTCAACATAGTGAAGGTGGTCACCGTTGATTTGTACAGCGTGCCCTATCCCCTCCACCATCAGTTCAAGAAACTTCTATTAGACTGTCTGAAAGTCCCAAAATTTTGGAGGTTCGATGGATAGGGCTCGCCACATTAACACTTGGCCTATTACATGACGGCCATGGGTGAACTGGTGTTGGAAGAGCCGTATCTTCTGCGGTATTTCGCCACATCTCTAACATGCACCGCCTTTCAGTGGTATTCCAGGCTGAAGCCCAACTCAATGGCTGATATGCAGAAGAAGTTTGTCGATCGCTTCCAAACGGCCAACACAAGGTATCTCTTGCGGAACTCTGTGCCTTCAAATAGAGGAAGGGTGAAAACGCGTTGGACTTCATCAAGCGATGGAGGGACGTCAGTATGCGCTGTGATAATCCTTTGACGCCTGAAGGCGCGATCACCATATGCCGCAGAGGCTTAGCGGCGGAAGTCAGTAAGAAGCTTCTAGGGTCAAATACTAGAAGCTTCGACCAGCTGAACACGGTGGTAGTGGAGATTGAAATGTTCTTCGTCGATCACCCGTCACATATTCTTGCCAAAGGCAAATCCTCCAAGGATCGCCCGGCCAACGGAAAGGAGGTAAATTCCGTGGACTTCTCCTCGAAGAATGGAGATAAGGGGGAAGGAAAATCAAAGAATAACGGCAAAAAGTCCGACGCCAAGGCGGCTGTTGCGGTATTAGCAGAGCGTATGAAGGCGGAGCATACGAAGATTTTCTTCGATTTGTGCATGAAGGAAAAGCTCATTACCCTGCTTGATCCGCGAAAGCCCGCGGAGGTGGATAAAATGGATGACCCTAACTATTGCGTGTATCACCGGGGGTTAGGTCATACCATTGGGGACTGTTATGTTTTCAAAAACATAACAAAAGAGATAGTCTAGAAGGGCTTGATAAACATGATGGACCATGCGGTCGACCCACTGCAACCTCATGTCTAGAGCCGATCGAACCGATTAGTCAACGTAGTTTACATTGTAGCGACTGCCTCAAGTTCAAATGCACCAGAGGCCAGGTCATCAAATCAGTAGCCCGGAGCCGTTGCCAGATCCTTCCCTTCGCCGATCCCTGAATGCCTAGCAATGCGGAGGATTATCCAGAAGATCAGAAGGGAGATCTGGCAACTACGACGGGAGCAACGAGAGCTGTTGCAGTTCCTGAAGAGTGTTGACGAACAGTCGGCCGTTTTCTCCTTCGCGCTGTTCCCCAGAGAATCTGCTTCACGCACATGCAGGGGGCAGAGGCATCATCATCCGCCCCGATACCTCCAAGGTTGGGAGGATGGCTCTCTGAAGAATCGTCAGATTCCTTCGAGGACAAGGAGCCCGAAAAATTATACTCTTTCCCTCGTCACAAAATCCTGGAGATTTTCCACGTCTACCACCGCAAAGGGCTACTGAAGCTCCAAGAGTCAGAAACTGAGGAGATGACAAGCCCTATGCTGCAGCAGGGCTATTGTTTGCATCATCGAACAATAGACCACGTCATCCAGGATTGCTACGCCTTCAAGGATGTTGTGGAAGCCCTAATCAACCGTGGTGTGCTCGATATGGTCAATCATTTGGTCCGCCCACCACAACCACACGCGCGGAGAGAGTCAAATTTTTCTGTCAATGTGATACACGCATCGACCTTCTTCACACTGCCCTAGTCAAGGAAAGAAAAGGCCAACTCCAGCCAGGCCAAACCCACGTGGTGGTATCCAGGGTGGCGACTCTCTCATCAGTGTTCTTTCTCTAAGAAGGACACTGAAACGATATTTGACAGTCTCCTGAGAGTGGGACGGGTGGTGGTGCATGACCCACCGTCATACTACAATGAAACGGCAAAGAGTCACCCTCTTTATTGCAAGTATCATGCTAGGGTGTCTTACCCCAGTGGGGAGTGCCGAGAGGTCTAGGACTACATTGAGATCCTCATCCAAAAAGGGGAAATTGATGTTCAGGGGAATCCAACGGCAAGGCAGCGCCTCAGAGAGATTGCTGGGAAGGTTCTCCAGCAGAGCCAATAAGTCCTAACTAAAAGGGAAGGCTCCAAGTCCACCTCCAAGTAAGGCCAACCAGGCAAGCCCACTGGAGGAAACTCCCGAAACGCCACAAAGGCAAGGCTAAGCTCGAGAGTCCAAAGCTAAACCTCAACTCCTCACTAACGAGTGAAAGTCACCAACTGAAGGAAGGCCTAAAAGTTGCAAAAGCCTCAAGCGCCCAACCTCGGCTTGGCTGAATTCCAAGAGTTGCCACCTGAAATAGTCAAACAGGTAATCAATGTCACTTTCAGGTGCGACTAGAGAGGCTAACTGGATCAAGGTTACTCGAGAAAGAACTGCAAATCAAGGCTTCCAAGAGCCATCCCGAGCAGAAAGTAAAAATTCGGGGGGCAAATCAGCCAACCTCCTAAGCCAATTTCCTTCTTCCTAAGAGGTGCACATGCCATAAGAAACAAGAAAAGAACTGGAAGAAGAATTTTAAGAGAGGCTAAAGAAGAAAGCCGAGCAGGCAGCAGCTATGGAAGCCTCCAAGGAGCCAACTCCTTTGCAATGGCTATAAAAACTCATATATGAGCTGGTGGAGTATACTCCCCCTCGCCCCACAAGGGTCGTCACTCTAGACAAATACATTCGTGGGAAAGTTTGGGCATAAGCGCCGACTCCTTCATTGGCTCCGAGAGATGGTTCATCGTCTGGAAGAGGGGAAGAGTATCCGATCCCTGAGGAGCTCTTCTTATCTTATAAGGACGAGGAACTCACCGTGGAAGTATTGGAGCAAATGCGACAAGACCTTTCTTGCAATATGATGGCGATCTTGCCGCCTGACAACATAAACTCCCCATCTAGAGAAGGCGACACGGCCGACGGCTCCTAACGCAATGCCTCTGTCGTAACATGCCAGCATCGTTCGGCGAGAAACAACTGGGGCTGTGGCAGAGGACGAGATCGCGGACATGATGGTCCTCTAACTCTCGACCGAGTCTATTATTCAGAGGGAAGAACCGGGCCCCATCCGAAAACCAAAACACGAGGTGTCCCCTTTATGCTCGACTACTCAGAGGGTTCGGCCCCATCCCAGAAGTTAGAAAATCGGTGGTGTCCCCTTCATACTCGACTCTTCTGATGAAGGGGAAGAGTCGACCAAGCCGCAAGTGCAGGATAAGGCGTCAGAGCAAGTGGGTCTCTCTGGCAGGGCTAAGCCCGCAAGCCAAGTGAATCCTTCTAATGAGGGCAAACAGGATGAACCCTTGCCAACTCCAGAGGAATCTTTGGCACCACTGGTCCAGGAAAGAGTGGATGGTCAGAACGAGGAGGAACATCTCTCTAAGCGGGAGAAGCCTCGCAGAGCGCCGAAGACTCTAGCAGAGATCATCCTGCCATTTGACAAGACCTGCGCTTGGGCAGATCGTAAGATCATCCACCATATGAAGTGGTTCCCAAGTAATGTTACTATTTGGGAAGCCATTGTTTGGAGTAAAGATTTGAGAGAGGCTCTTATCAAAATACTCTCAGACCCTGAGGCATATGAAGCCCATGTTGTAGAGTTGCAGGCCAAAGCATATGAGGCATTTGCAGCCAACATTACATTCACGGACAAAGACATGCTGATGTCCTCTTCATGTCATGATCGCCCCTTATATATGCGAGGGATGATCAATGGGCGCGATGTACATCGAATTCTGGTCACGTTGGAGCGGCCGTCAACATCATGTCTCCGAAGACTTTTAAGTTTTTATACCCAACACCTTATCTACAAAAGGTGAACGACGTCAAGATTCGAGGTTCAACCAAGATTCCGAAGAAGCTCTCGGCCGGGTTGAGGTGAAGCTCGTCATGGGCGACTTCGTCACCAAAGTGACATTTTACATCATCAACGTCGACATCTTATAAGGTGTGTTTGGAAGGCCATGGCTGCACGAAAATTAGGTTGTTTCTTCAACTCCACCAGTGCCTCAAGTATGCCAAGGGAGGGGAGCAACATATTATCTTCGTGGACCAAGCTCCATTCTGTCCCAACGAGTGTCATCTAGCAGATGCTTTCTTGTATTTCGGGGAACCTACTTTAGCAATCCCCGAGGGTACAAAAGACAAAGGAAAGCAAAAGGTGGATTGTGAAGGCGGCGAAGGACAACTATTCACGGTCAATTGTTACCTGCTAAGGTTACATAGGTTGAGTCTCAAAATCGGTTCCAAGCCGACTCAACCGAAAGGCGAAGCATTGACTTCGAGGCCAACCTTATCAGCCAGGCCGACGACAAGAGCATTCCCTTGCCACCCAAGTGTACCCAACTCTCATTTCAGAGGGAAGACCACAGCGTGGAGCAGCTAGAGACCTTCATAGTCTCTTACCGATGCAAGGGAAGAAGCAAGAAAAGTAGGGAAGATCGGCCAATCGGCCAATCGGCTTCTACAAAGGAGATTTAGTCCTACAGGGCTCTCCGGAGGACGATTTTGGCTGGAATACCCCCGCTGACAATCCTCCGGAACTAGTCCAAGAAATGGACGATATGCCAGAACATATCAGAGAAATGTGC